>OY735201.1:82437812-82515312 GCA_963457665.1 Thysanoteuthis rhombus
AGAATAGACATTGAATATATTTGTAACCCTGACTTGCTGACACCATTGATTTTTATGTTCAAAACCTATATGATCTCTAAAAAATACTTTGTGAACTGGATGAAAAAAGCAAGAAATTTTGTTCTTCACAAAGGTATTGTACAACAAACATGTTGAGGACAAAGACACAACAACCAGAATAATAAAAAGCAAAGCTGAAGGAAATAGATCGCTAGATCTACTAAGGACAAAGTCTTTCCATGAAATCTTCAAAATAAGAAAAAAACCTGGGCAAAGAATCACCTAGAATGGCAGGCTTTCAGTAGAGCAAGCTCAACCTTCAAGAACAATAAAACCCAACTTGTTTTAAAATGGTAACTCATCAGACTTGTCATCCTATCTGTTGGTCTCGCTTTATGGAGTCAATGAGTAAACTCCCTTTTTGATTCCATTTCACATGCTTAAGTAACCAAACAACCACACCACGTGTTTTTCTGCATCCATTCTGGAAATTGGAAGAGGAATGAAATATGAATTACAAAGTTTAAACAATAGGGACTTCATGAACACAGCATTGATAAATATTTACGATTGCATATACGTATTCAAAATCGAACACATTCCTCTGTTCGTCGATTGTAACTCCGAGAACACATACTTCTGCCCATGCATTGTCAGAGGAAGTATATGTGTATAGACCTGTCTTCAAGTTCTGTCAGTCCCCCTATAACTTGTCGTCTATCCACCCACCCACAAAACACACTTTGAGCAACGTTGGAGATATTTTATGGACCACCATCACATTTTGGTGATATCATGTAGGCTTGGACATGCACCTACAGCGTAGAGGTAGTGATTGAATCCGAACCAATAATTAAGCTCTTCTTCCCTTGTCTATTGCCCACCGTTCCACAAGATGACATTGAAATCCACCAAGAACTCTTTGAGATATTGCACTGACGGAAAAATAATTCCCTGTCGAAAATAATCCCTATGCTTATATAATGGACAATTCTTTTAGTTATTTGCTCTCCTTGATACTAGACTCTCTCACTCAGGGGTAACTATTTTGCTGATTAAAATTTTTGCTCTCACCATCTGAAATGATGGAATTATTTTGCTATTAGTATTTTTGGACGACAATATTACAGAAATTCAAATATATCCATATATCTTTCCAATTGTATTAATCAGCTATCTTATGTAATGGGCCGAGTTTTTTCCCGAAACTCTGCCTTTAATCACTGACATTACCAGTCGAATGTAATAATTTTGATAATAAAAATATCTCATCCATCATTTGAAACGATTTACCTCTCCAGTGCCGGAAAGATTTTAGTTTATTTCCACATAAATCGTCCAATAGATTCCAAATACCATTTCAAGAAAAAGTGGAAAACCTTTCTCCACCTCTGATGACTCAAATTGATGTACTATTATAAGCATTTTCAGGTCTGACATCCTTCAAAAGACCTTCTCATATAAATCAATAGTGGGGGATACTGGGGCGGATGGAACAAATGACGGCTGTTGTAGTCTTATTGCTCCTATCGGAAACATGCTAAAGTGATAACACCCATACTGCACATGTACAGTTGGACCTCACCATGATGACGCGAAACACATTCAAAATCTGCTGCAGCATTCATTTTTTAAGAGGGAGTTTTTTCGAATTATGAAAATATGATATTTCATGAACTGTATTTTTGTTATACTTGCATGACCGATCGCGTGAACTTTTCAAAACTTATTCATTTTGAATCATTGTTTTATAAACAAGGTGACATTGTTCATATGTGGGAAACCAGTGTTTTTAGGAAGGAAATGATGATCTGTCATGGCTGATACAGTTGGGAACGGTTTTAACAAAGTTCTTAAAAGTTCATTAGTATTTTTGGTGTCTGTGTTTTTAGAAAATCAGTTTTAGAATGTCTAACAGGTGTGTCATTTGGTATTGTCTGTGCATCTTCAGGAAATCTAACGTGGCTGTTCACAATGATTGGATTGTGTCAAAAATCAGTTTCAAATAGTTCCTCTCCAGTACATTAGATACACGTTTAATGAAAGTTTTTTGCTCTGTAAACAATTTCATTCACTCTGTCGAATCAGAAATATCGATGAATTGGATAGTATCTTTGCATCTATAAATTGATTCTCGGTAGTCCAATGCATAAATAAAATAAATTCAATTATAATATTGAATGAGATTGTGCTATGATATTACTATGTTGGAATAAATAATACAAAAAGAATTCTTTTTAAATACACATTTTCAGAGCACTGTGATCATTGAAACAAAAAGTAAAAGGCAGTTGATTAAATTAAATGTATTTCAAACGTGTTACAACTGTCCCTGATTCATGTTGCAACCTTGGGGACGGTTGCAACATTTGATTTGTACGGTGATCAATTAATGAAATAGAAGTTACACTTTTAACAAAGTAGATATTGGTTCATTGACTTCGAGTGGATAAAAAGATTCAAAACTTTATCTCGGGGGATGGTGGACTGAGTTTATATGCTGTAAAAATACTGTAGATACAAAATTGAAATAAAATCAATGATCTCTCAGCAAGGACCCTCCCATACCAACCTGTTTAGACAGCACGACGTTTTGGGGGTGATAAATTTGCATTGGGCATTATTTTAGTTATAATTTTTTCTGCTCAAATGGAATCATATCCACAGTATTCCCTCAATATTATTTTCATTTTTATTTTGGATATTTTCTTTTTTATCGGCAGTATAAACATTACAACTTAAAAACTCACACTTTGTTTCTCGCATAAGCACATATACGGATTTGTGAGATTACTTATTCAATCTCAGAGCAAAATATTTCCAAATATGACCATTTAAGAGAGCACACATAAGTTTATATAAATGTTTAAAAAGCTATCTTCACCAATTACTAATTAATTGGATAGATGGAAATATATTCTGATAAAAATTCCATGCTTTCATTTTTTTTTTCAAAAGATCAAAAATGCTTCAACAGAAACCAATAAATATGATTCTGTCTGGGGCATTGAATAGAAGAAGGAAATAGAAAAACAAACTTTCAGGGAGGATGGAGAAACAAATTTCCCTTCATACTCTATCTTTATATCACAGCTAAAACACAACAGATCCTTCGTGCCAACCTCAAAATAAGGTATTTGATTCTGACTATATGAACTTTGATGCATATTTTTGGAATAAACTATCATGTAACGTAATTTGCCAATTCAAAGCACGGCGGTCATTTATTAATACTGAGCCTTTTTCTTCTCATATTTTATTTTAGATTATTTAAAGCCGTCAAATCAGTGATGGAAAATGTAAATATGAGCAGTTATGTTGAATGAGTTCAAAAACGGACATAAATCATCTGGAGCTGATTGCAGTATCAACTAAGTATTTGAACACAGTACAGTCAAAGAATGTACCGCTCAACATCACTTCCATGATTTTAGGAATGGGGGGACTTTGAATAATGTGAACGTCATTCTGTGATTCACAACATTCAATCGAGGACCATTAATGAGCTGGACCTACCAAAACAGACTGAGTGTTGCAGAAGAACTAAACGTTAACCATTCAGCAGTTCAAAAATATAAATCGAATTAAAAAAGTAAAAATGCTCAACTTCATACAAACGATTCTGGAAAGAAAGCAAATTCATTAAAAAAACTTGCATTTCACGCGAATAATTCTGCAGAAATTGAATGAATTAGGCTACAAAACAAGAGCCAGCTTACTCACCAGACAACTTTCCGACTGACAACTTATTTTTCAGGCCTTCCAACCACATCTTTCTTAACTCCATTTTAACATTTTCATGAAATTTCATTGAAATTCTTTGTTAACTTTCGGAGGTATTTTGTGCACAGTCAAAAGGATTGCAATACAATATAATATGAACATAATTACGCCCTATGAGACATAATTGTGCATCGAACTGCACCAATATTTGACTTTTTTGTAGGTTAGTGTCGATTTCTCCATGTTGTTTGGACATATAACTATGGCACAAGGGAAGAAATTGCTCATTGATCAGTTTGAAAAGATACTCACTTCTTCTGTCACCATTGCCCACTTATTCACAAAATCTTGAGTTTTTTGTGATTTCCTGGAAATTTCTGGCAGACAGCCATTCTCGTTGTTCTGGACGCTTGAAGTGAAAAGTTCAAACGTCTACCTCTAAACTATCAATTCACAATGGTTAGCCTACTAAACTGTACACTAGAGATGTCTAGCAGATCAAAAAAGCACCCACTCGTGAGTGAATCATTTGGGTTTTGGCTCGTACTCTAAATAATGTAGTAAACCGTTAGTGATTGAATAATAATGATCAATAAAGTAAATGTGAAGTGAATTGAAAATATTGAAAAATGATGCATCACTAAAAAGTCTAAATTTAGGCACGATTCATATTAATGTCAGCATACTTGAGTATCCTAATAATAAGTACAGCAAACGTATTAAAACTGGACACATGCAAATTGCCGTGATGACCTTCAAAAAGAAGTGTTAGTTGTTATACTTACTGATCCCTTATTGTTAAACACGTTTTTAGAGTAACCTCTGTAAGTAAGCCTGTTTTCAAAAAATGAACATGTAAAATAAAAAAATATCAATATACAACAACCATAAGACCTATGTTAATACCACTGTTTTGTTTCTTAAATCTCCAAAACCGTTACATGGTTCAAAACTTTTGATTTCAACAAAAGACTAGTTATACATTATTCAATAATAACAACATATGGGGGATACAAAGAACAAACACATTCAAAGATGACATGAATTGTATTGACAGATATTGGGAAGTGTGTGACTTTAGTGAAACAAAAAAAACTATTGAAAAAGATTTTTTTGATATTTGATACTTCAAACTATATGTATTTATATATATATATATATATGTGTGTGTATGTATGTGTGTGAATACATCTATATATATATACATATATATATGTATATATATATATATGTATATATATGTATATATGTGTGCGCGTGTGTATATATATATATGTACATATATATATATATATATGTATATGTATATATATATGTGTGTGTGTGTGTTTGTGTGTTTTGTTTATTCGTGACGAGGTCATCGAGGAGATATATTAAATGTGCGGGTAGGCAAGTGTGGATGTTCAATATTGTTTTGACCTTTCGATATGTTTCATAAATATTAGGAGCTGTCCGCCTAAACTGTCACTCAAGCTGTTACTATTCGTTTTTTTTTTTTCAGTTTTCAATTTGTTCCGGTTGATCAATGTGTATTTATATAGGTATCACGCGTACAATCCACATTCTTGATACTAAGGAGCAAGAAATCCTAACTTATCTCCTTAATATGTCTACAGAAAAGCTTTTTGTTTATTTAAAATTCCCTCAGGAACAGCTTTTTTTAGTGAGAGGTACAGTTTGCAAAGTGAATTCTTGCTAAATCCCTCCTTTGTTTCTCTAAGCTGCTTCCAAAATTATTTTCTTTTAAGGCAGACTTTTTAGTGATCCAACTGAAAGCAACATTGATCTCCACCTTTTCCAAGTTTTAATTGATCACCTTTAACGCAGTATGCTGTCATCATATAAATGTTACATGACAGTTTATATTGAGTAAGAAACCAGGCCTGGTCTTTGGTCGCAAAACTGTCATTTTTGAGAATACATAAAGATGTTCGATTCAGTTTTTTGGCTTGTATTGCATATTTTTGTATTTATTGTAAATAGATAGATAGATACATAGATGGATGCATCCGTCATATGCGTATTTGATTCCTTTGGGATGTAAATGAAGGAAAATCCCTCAATTCAGAGTTCACCCTGTTCTAATCGCTCTGAGATTTGGTGAGTCCTTCTGCGTGCTAATGGACGAGCAAAGTAAATCATTTGGCCTTTTTAAAGCTTACATTAATCAGGATCTTGTTTTACCATTTCAAAATGTTCGTTCTTACGATTGAACAATCGAAGAAACAATGACTGAGTGATGAAATCTTTTTTTCAATCTATACTTCTCCTGGATACTCCTGTATGTCTCTGTTTTAAATCAACTGTAGTTCTGCCCCATGCTTAACTTTGACATCTCAAATGAGTTGATGTCGCCTTTACTTTGATGAAATCATTTCTTTGAAAAAAGAAGAGGAAAAAAATAGAATTGTAAGTTCAGAAATATAATAAAACTGAGAGTTTTAAATCGAGGAAAAAACGTAAAGAGATAAATTATTAGTGAAAGTACTAATACATGAATATTCTGGGATTACTTTTTACTGTGTGGAATCAAATTACAGCGGAGCATTTATATAAATCGCTTTCTACCAGAAATTATTGATATGGGCATTACTTTCTTTGAAATCTACTGTAAAGATAGTATGACGCAATTAAAAACTATGAGCTACAAAATAGACGTTCTATGACGTTTTCTTTAGGTTGGACCATATATAAGCCTCTATGCATACATTTTCAAACTTTAGCTAAGTAGATGGTCTAGCTCCTGAGTCCCCTGGATCTACAACTGATTAATTTCAGCATCACCACAAATTTGAATTTAGTTTGAATCACTTCCATGATTCGATCATACCCACACTTTGAATTTGATTTCTCTTTCTGGCCACTAGTTGACAGTCATACAGCACACTTAGAATTGGCAAATCATGTTTGATGAAAAGCTATTTTGCCAAGTAATATCTTGACTATACATGATGATGATGATCAGCAGCAGCAGCAACGGTAGCAGCAGCAGCAGCGGCAGCAGCAGCAGCCATGGTTGGACATACTTTCTTTTAAGTTGGCCACTAATTGACTCTTATTCAGTATTTTCGCGTGTATATGCATGTGCGTGAGTGTGTGTGTGTGTGTGAGTGTGTGTGTGTGTGTGTGTGTGTGTGTGAATGTGGTTGAATGCAATACAATGTAAATTTGTTAGAACTCAGTAAATATCTAACTAAATACAATCCTAGAGAGAACATATCCGAAATTAGAACAATTACTCAATTTTAAAATCTTTTTATAAATTGGTTTCAAGAAAAAAAATGATTTACCTTGTACCTACTGAACTATGTCAACTACACTTTTCTGTATCTAAAAAATAATACAACAATAGTCTCACAATATTGATTAAATTTGGCGTGTAAAATGTATATCCAAATATGGCAACTACTATAAGACAAAGATATTAGTATTTATCCCCCAAGGCTTGGTTAAATGTTTGGGATTTCAAGCATCACCACGGAATAATTGCTTGTTTTCAATTTCAACTGATTCAAAAGGTAATTGAGTATGAAATCTACGAACAGATTTACTTCCAGGCATTTCGTTAGGGAACGGATGTGTCCCAGTATTGATTGACTGAAATCATGGAAACCACCCGAAAAGCAACATAAATCTTAGGAAACTGAATTAAGGTGGAAACATTTGCACTTACTTTGCACTTACTTTTTTTGATTGTAAATAAAGGGAATACATTTGTTATTTCACTCGTATTCTGAAAATTATCTGCTCCCGCTAATATTTCAAATCACCAGATTAGTACAATTTTTTTAAAAACTTTGCGTTCTATGTGACTGTCTTTGTTTGCAGCGAATGTAATAAGACATATATCATTCCTAACCCTGCTGTCCATACATACCAAAGAAAGTAAACGTATTCTATAGTAAAACTTTTCTCTCATGCGAAGATATGAAATGGGAAATGATTTCGGTCGCAGTTTTCTTTCAAAGAATAAATTATACTCAAAAATCAAATTACACTCAGTAAGTGGCTGTGTTCGCCATTCGTGAGCGTTGGCGTATGGGCCGGTCAATGACTGTAATCGCTGCTATTGATGATGCATTTATGGGTTTTATTTTCAGGCAAAACCCTGTGAGATTTTTGAAGAATGAGTGAGAATCTGTTGTACGAACTGATATAACACTGGATGTTTCGGCAAAATCTAGACTTCTATCCCCTAATCAAAAGGTCCCAATATACTGATGCTTATAAGTTAGTTTCCTCTATTCAAATATATATAGGTGAAAATAGATATTTAATACACTTTTTCACACTCCTTTATTCACGTGACATCAAAATAAGCATTCGATTTTCAACTTTCTATAGATAAATAAAAACGTGATTTTCCTTCATGGGACGCGTGCATGCATTGCAGTGACAGTTGTCACTAACAGACGAATTGATATATCAAATCAAAAACTTGTACCCCGCCTATGAATGTGATGTCGCTAAAATAGATTTGAAATGTTGTATTATAACTGACTTGGAACTAGTTTCATTCATTGGTTTATCCCTGTTCGGAATAAAGTGAAATTTCAATGAAGTATCGCTCTCATATATAATAAATCCATCAATAAAAGTGCGATAGAGAGAACTCATATTTAAATATGTCATCTTTGGTCCGACTATCAGACTTGTTTGATTATTGAAAGTATTGCATCTTATACTCTCTGTAATAATTGACTCCTTCCATGACATAACACAAATTATTTTTCCAATTTCTATCGACTACAAATTCTATTTCAAAGTTCAAGTTAATTATTTCAAGTTGAAACCAGTGTAATGCATTGGCTTTCAGTCCAAGAAGAGTCATCATTATTCACAGATTTTGTTGGGTACTTGAACTCTATCATCAACAAAATTAATGAGAATAAAGAGTTCGATGATCTGAAAAACTGCTTGGAATATGTCAGTCTTCTCAAATTACAGTTTTTTTTTTTAATCTTTAAAGTCGGAACGGATATGATTTGATCATTGATTTGAGACGAAAAGAAAGACATTTACACACATTCAACTAGATTTCTAGTCATTTTACATTTTTATGTTGATCCAAAGAGACAAGTCTGTAATACTGCTAGGCTTGCAGAGTAAAATAAACATGAACAAGATGAACATAAATAGAATACAGCAATGAGTGTGTCAAACACTAGTAAAAGAGGGAGTACACTGTCACATTGTATCATAATGCAAGCTTCAAAAATCCCATCAACCTGGCCGTGAAAATATGATTCAGAAAATAAAAAAATGAGAAAAAAAAAGCAAGTTTAATTATTCATTTAGCAAAAACTGTCACATGATCAACATTCGTTTGTAGAATGCCGTTTGGGGGCGATCAAATGAAAGATTGGAAGACCTGACAATCGTTGCTTATCTCAACTTTTACTTGGTAGTAATCACAGAAAGTCAGGATTCAAAAACATAAAACAATCTGATACAAGCTAAAGATAACCCAATTTAGCATAGACTTACATTAAAATTGATCCGACGGCCAAATCCTTCGTAGGAGGAGGGAGTGAAAAAAAGTAATTTATTTTGCTTGTTTGACGTATTAAGGTGTAAATATTGAAATCTTTGATTTAGCCTCTACGCAGGATGCGTATATACATATATGCAAAACTAACCATCCAGCTACAGGGTGGACACTGTGCTGCAAGTATTAAGTCTGTTTGAGACCTGAATTCTAATCCTGCAATGTCTTATGACCACCCTTTTGTCAGAATGCAAGCTCCCGTATGGTTATATCAACCTATTCACTCAGCTTAAAGTGTAATCAACAAACTCCTGAGTGAATTTATGGGACATTTATCTTAATGGGAAGTTTGGAAAACTCTTCGTTCATACTGAAAATCTCACCCAGTAACTCAGTAGGGGAATAGAATACCGAAAAGACAGTTGAGTGATATGGTATATAAGAAAGTTTGGTAGTTTGATAAGAGAGTAAATAGAGAGAGGACAGAAAATAAAGACAAGAGGGATGGCATAAAAGTTAAGGTGATTAGAGACAAGGGAAACAAGTAAGGGAGATGGCATGAAAAAGAGTAAATAGTTACAATGGATATTAACCGTGAGACCAATCACACCTGCACGTATGTATTTACATTTATTCGTGTAATATTAGTGTGCAATCCTTGATTATTTCCGTGGCAGTGATTGTCAAAATACCCAGATAGAATTAAAGTTATCATCCCAGATCAACAGGATTCGTCCGAAAATATTTTTACAGTAAATCTCTTTTTGATCCGAACCCGACAAGATGAATTAATCTGTCCGACTGTCCTTGAGGCATGAACATTCAATCGCCAGTCATTGTTTTGCGTGGATGATCACTTGGAAGAGTTGTTCACGTATCAATGATTAAATTGAGAAACTTTTCAGAGAAGATCACAATATTCATGGCCTACAGTCATATCGTTTATGTTTTCTTCGGAAATGTTTATCTGTCTTGTACCAAGAAGACTCGAATAACCAATAAGTATCAATCGTGATCTACACAAAGAACACTATGCTCTGACTATTTAATATTTCCTCTAGATTGGCATTTTTACTTCAGTTGTTTAAGAGTTTTACATTTGAAAAGATAGTGCAGTTATCTGATGCCTAGAATCAAAGCTATATAGAACAAGTCTGCTTTCGCCTGCATGCATTGATAGGGAAAATCAATGAAATAATTAGAAAAAAGGGGTGATCAATGAATAAGTTACTTCCCTTTTCTGTAAAAAGTTCGAATTTCTAAAGAAGAAAATCTTTAACTCATGGATCAATTTAGCATAAACTTAGAATACGAATTGTCCCGTATTTTCACTAAAATAAACCAAAAATACGTATTCTCTAGACACAATGAGTAAATGTTGAAATGTTCAGCCCTCTAACTCTATTGGAATAATTCGTATACGTAATACATGCATATATATGCCAGCCAAACGGAGCTTGAGACTGAGAGAACCCTTATTAACAGTTTTGTGGGCAATTTCTGTTGACTGTCCCTCATATGTACCCAGAAAACAAGAACCTATTAAAGGTACCAGTCCGGCTTTGCATTGACTATTTAGCACTTCTAAGTGCTGACCTACTTTTTGTGCTTTTTTAAAAATTATTAACGTATAGAACAAGTAGTTTGATCTATATGATTTACATAGGTGAACAAATAAAAGTTGATAATTTCATTTCATTATTTCGGTTGTGGTATTCATTTTTGTCCCTAGATCTAAAACTAATTCAAAAATTATTTCTCTCCATCGCGTCCCATCTTTTCAAGGAACAAGTTTTCTAGTTTTGAATGTTAGCTAAAGTTGGCACTGCATATGAATAGTTTGGGAAAACTGTTCCGTTATTTTAATCATTCATAATTATTTTGGATTGTCAAATTAAATTAAGACCATGTTTCTCCACTCTGTTATAGTATTTCGTAAAAATACTTTTTTACAATCCAATTATAGCTGCTCGCATGATTCTGTACGATATATATGAACAACTTCAATGACAAACGTAGTACCTTCTAATATTAGGGCTTAAAACATCAGTTGCTTCATTGATAAACCAGAATAGGGCTGAAGCACAACACAATGATACCTTACATTAGCGGGAAGTGTCATGTTCATCAATTGAGCATGCCTAGACCGGTTGAACTATCTCTCTCACTTATACTATTCATTTTGAAGAAGCGTGCATATTTCGGTGATCCAGTTGACTATGGCCACTCTTAATTATATCCATTGGGTGATTTTTATCAGAGCAAACTTTACTAGAGGAGCTGGTGTTTCATCGAAGATGTAATGATATCATTTGATATTTTCCATATACAGATAACTGAAAAATTCCCGTACATATCATAATTGTATTTTGACCATCTACAGGTATTTTGAAATAATGGTAAGAGAAAGATGGCTTTTTTTTCAATTCAATGACAACTATACACCAGCCTTAAATAATCATAACAACTGATCAATATATACCCGTATCATTTAAGACACATATTACAGAAATTTTCCTTTAAACAAGTTCTTTCTTTTTATCTATCTTGAAGCATCCTGGTAGCAATAAACTAAGTTATGTTAATCAAACTACGATTTTGTTTGCAAAGCCACCTGGAATTTTATTATTTCCAGATCAGTGGAGCAGGTGGGAAATATTTTGATCCCTAGAAAGCAAAGTTCAGAAACGAGGCTTAACTGTAGTATCTCCTATTTAAAATCTTCAATAAAATTGTCACTACAATCGTTTCTCCAGTTCGCAAGTCACCCAAGCTGGTTGACTATGTATGTATGTATCACGTGTAAAGGCAGAAATAATAAAGAGAAAGTGCTGTATACCCTCCCTATCATGACAGGTCCTAGCAGTGGGGGTTCCAATTTACAATTTAAATTTATGCTAAATCGGTATTCAATCTCTCTCCGGTCATTTATTGAAAATGAGACTTTTCAGTGATTCGAAAAGGTGGAAGAAATAACTTCTTCATTGATCACCTTTTTTCAAAATTTCCCATAGATCATTCCCACACAGCAGGCCACCAGAAGACATTGGTCAAGCGGTGGTTCTTATTGAGTGGCTACCTAAATCCGTTATGAAGTTGGTTTAATTCGAACAATGCATCATCAGACACACAAACTTCAACACAATGAGTAAAATTGAAAACTGTGTCTGGGAATGAAAAACTATTCCTGAAATCGTCGTGTATGCTGCGACTGTAAATAAAAAGATCGATTTTTTTCCGTCAAACTCCAATCGAAGAGAGAGCTAATTCTTTCGTAATAACAACAATGACCACATTTCTCACCTATTTTCAGGGAATAACTGTTTGACTATCACATCACTTCAAACCTAACTGATGGATAAAATCAACGTTCCTTCACGTGTTAATAGTAGGTAGCTTTCTTACTAAGTGACAATCCTTACTTATCTGTGAGTTTATCTAAGTTTCAATAATCACCATCCGTCAGAATTGATGTAGGGGTGGAGTTTGATCCTACAGTAACCAGGCTTGCTCTGGTTATTCTATCAGAAATAATTAATTTGGGACATAACCCACTATAGATCGAATGTTACCTGGAATTGTATTTAAATTTATAACCTGTTTCACTTTTTAGTATTAACCAGTAGTCAGTGCTTGCTGTTATGACTCGATGTCTAAAATGTTATTGTTATTGGGTTGAAAAAATAAAGTCAACTCAGAATGAGCAACACAAGAGAATCGTCATTCACAAGAATATTTTTATCTGAATACAACTTCATATTAACTTAGGCAAACAGATTTCCAGGTATTTGTCAATAAAATCTTTTGTATTTTTATCGATAGATGCCATTTAGATAAACACAACTTGAGTAGGAGATGCAGTAACCGAAAGAATGATTCCAGAACTTGACGATTTTGTTTGCTTATCATAACAGTGCCGTTACCGAAGGAGGAACAGGTGAAATATAATTTACTTTTTCACAGTCACTTAAATGTAATCTGAAGTGAGAGAGCAGCAAAGATTATTGAAAGAGACACGTGCTAGTCAAGATTACATCGGAATGTGCCTGTAGAAATGACATTTAGAAACCATCAACAAAAGCTGTACCTCAGACTATGAGCGTAGGTTACTTCAGTTATCAAGTCAGTTCAGCTGGCTGACTAAGTATCCGTGTTCATACATTTACAGGTCAGACCAACAAAGCTAGAGTAAATTGAAAGTGTTAGCATTTATTCCTCACCATTCCTAAGAAAACATGTTTTTCGTTTTTAGTTAGGGCACGATTTGGTATGTAAAGTTTTGCCGAATTTGTCCCTCAGTTTTTGTCCAGCAGCATCCATGCTTGTTTGTGATGAATTTGCACTTTTTTCCTGATTGGAAGCGAGAAAAGTCACTTCGATCACTTTTTTCTATTTCCTAATTGATTACCCCAAGGAGAACATGCTGCCAAAAGAAGTTGGACACGTTCTATTATGAGAGTAACCATACTTGTTCCTTTTCCATTTAGATTCAGGACAGGGGAATTCTTGAACAAGTCTGTTGAGCAAACCAAGTAGGATTTTAAACAGTCTAATCATGTGAAGTACCGAGACAAAAAAGACGAAAATAGAACCCTGGTACGAAAGTGTCTTCTAATCATGAAATACGTAACCGTTCGAAAACTATTGACACTACCAGTACTGAAACATGACGTTAAAGTTATCGAGCTAAATAGATTGAGTTCATATCATTTTGAAATCTCGATACATTTTTTTTTTCCTACAAAATTATTTACCATAAAGTCTCTGTCAAATACACCAAAGCCCAAAGATTAATTAAAAATTCCACTAAAGATAGAAAAAGGAAAAGAATGTGATAAACATCACATGGTGAGACCTATCCCCCGAAAAAAATATGATTTACAATATCTGATAAATTTTGATTCATACAGTAAGCATAACATGGGGCACTTTTGACTACATTTCTTACCTTTTGAAAGGTAATAAACATTCCTTTGATTTTAACGCTGAGCTATTCTGGTCTTCTTGGACTCTGACTTGGTTGCTCAGCGTTAAGATAGGATGGTACAAATTTCCATCATCAATGAATAGTTCACAATTTACTGAGATTTTTCCTGGTAAATCATTATTGAATTGTACAAAAAAAGCACTGGTCCAAGCATGATACTACTTACTGCCTAATCAAACTGAATACAATTAACACAGACTCTCTGTTTCCTGCCCCGCAGGTAATCTCTTAGCCAGCAGATTTACTCACCAGACTCATCATTATATTCTATAGATTAGTTTACAATGAGGAAGTGAGTTGAATTTTTTTCAAATCTAGGTATAATGTATCAAAAGACGTACCCTCATTATAAATCTTGCCCATTTTGCAATTGTGGTAAACAAATTCGTTTGACAGGATTTACCTGCTTCTAAGCCGTGTTATTGTTGCAAAATATGACTGGATCCCCAATGAATTTTATAATTCCTTCTTCACAGGTTTTTATATATTTTACTTACCTGCAAGATCATGCTCAACGGTCGATTAACACTAGTTAAGGTTTCATCACCTTTTTAAAAGATATGTAAGAAGTGCCTTTTTCCATGTTTGAGAAGGTCAACTTTGGTCTGAAAATTTCCTCAAACACACTGCAGTGGGAGATATCAAACATTTACCATTTTTTCAGGACTCGTGGACGAATGTCATCAGGTCCTGTTTTAGGGGTTTTAGCACTTAATGTCCTTTTCACATCTTCAGATGCGAAGAAAATATTTTCCATTGCAGTATTTATCGTATATCTATTGAATTCAAATGGATGTGCTACATCGTCATCATAAACTCGAGTCGTTAAACTTTCGTACCTTTCCTATGTATTTTGAAACTAAGTACATTATGGTATGGTTATCTATATTATTTTCCAGCCAAGTTTCTTTTCCGATTATGAAGTCTTGTTTAATTTCCTTAATGCGTAGTTTGGATTCGTCTATTTTCTCTATCAGATACTCAAAGTTCTTCGCGATAGGTTAAATACTGTCCATGCATTTAATATTGCCAGTGTGATTACTGTTATTTATCTACCAGATCAGTTTCTGTCATCTCTTCGTCCCTCTTTTGTATCCCCTCTTCCTGCATTGTCTGAGGGAGGGCACTATATTGCTTGATATTTTTCTTTTTGCTCCATCCAAGTTTGTTTTTCCTGCGCCCCCGTGTTTTGCGTGGTCTTGAACAATCCATAGTCAAATTCTTTTGCTTTTTTCAGTTTTTTGGCCTTGCCAAAAGCAATTCATTTCCTATCCACCAATGTCATTTTAGTAGTGGTGGTTTAGGTTCAGACAGATCCTTCTTCCTCGGTCAGAACCTCTTGACTAATTTGGCAGTCCTCAACCTGTAACACTTCTTTCAATATCTGACTGATTTCCTCGCCCCTCGCTTTAAGATCTTCTTCCTTGGATTCTTCTATGTGAAAAACAGCTGATTTTCTCGCCCCTTATTTTGTGCCTCCATTTCAACAACGTTCTTCCTTGCTCCCATGCGTACCTTATCTTCTTCGAGTTCTTCAATGATCTGTTCTATCTCTTTTTTCAACCAAGTTTTGATCTCTCATAGCCTTCATTTTCCCCTTCTCAGGTTGATTATGTTCTCTTTCTTGATGCGGTGTCTTTGTCTTCCATCATTCCTGACAGTGCCAAACAACATCTTTGTTTTCTTCATATAACCTATACATCCTTTCTCAGATGGATTTGCATTCGGGATGTAACACTTGATCAAAGCTGTTGCATATAAAGCCTTCTTCTTTCCTTACAATCATCTTCTTGCATCTCTTACAAATTTTCTTCATTCTTGGTGCTATGTCTCAGTCATTGTCAATGGTTATGATGATAAATATGAATAATTATGATAAGTTCATGAAAATCGCTGGGCAGAAAAAAATCTCTACTTAGTAAAAGTCTCCAAGGCTTGAAAAAAGCATTTTATACTTTTTGGAGCCATGGCATAATATACAAAAATAGATCACATTTATGGAACTTTGGAAACACACATGAAAGTGATTGGAAAAAGTTATCGTTCATGGCAATCCACTAAAGTTGAAAAACAAACATTGAAGTTCATCGACCTGAAAAATGAATCGAGCAAGGTCCAAAATGTGAGGGAGAAGTTAAGAAAAATTCTGCCAGAAAATTGCAAAGTGGGAGTCGACAGGCCAGGAGGAATTATATGGATTTGTTGTCATACATGGAAGACTATGTATGCGATTAATCAAACGTCTGGTCAAAGCATGAACGTAAAATGGATTCAGAAAGGTGACACAATCTTGATGAAAATTATCGTAGATAATTACAATTTTTCTCTCGATGTTGTACGGATTACAAATAGGAAATTTATTGAGAGAATCTATAATTCACAAAGAAACCGATGACTCCATCCTGGGTGAATATGTTACTTTGTTTCTGGACGTTGGTGTATTTTACTTTCCACAAAAGTTCGTTCTTTCTTGATTTGACACGTGAATAGACCATTCGAAATCCGTCTTGATTCATTACAAACCGTCAGCAAAAACAATAATTAAAATTATCATCATAACTATCTTCAGTCTTTGAGCTGGTCAGTCTGTCTGGCAATGTATGTGTGTACCAATGTACTTCATTTCCTACTCATCATGGCAGGGAATTTTTGTTTTTGTTTCCAGAAAATTCTCCAACCAAGTAGATTCTGGCAGGGTGTTCAATTGGCAATGCAAGTTTATGTGGAAATGATACCCTGGTTTATATCTGCAAGGTTTCGTTTTATAATTTACACTTTTTGGTGATCACTGCGCAATAAAAGTAATTTATTGATTGATCACTCCTTTCTCAGATTTTCCAATTGATCAGCCCAAGAGGCCGTGCTACTAAATAACTTTAGTGACGTGACAGTTTCTATTGAGTGACCAACCACATCAGTCCTTATTTTCGATCAAAAGACTACCAGAACTAACAAAACAATCAACTTACTCAATCAGAAGATTGTAAAAGAAGTTTAATCAAGAAGTAAGTTAATACAACTAAGAAAAATACATTTTGCATTGATATACAACTGAACAAGTACGACAGGATACAGCAACTTTAAATATTATGATATTTCAAGACCTGTAAACATCTCATTAATGTTGGTTGAGTTTAAAAAGAATATTACAAGAATAGGTAAGTAAATGTATCTACAGGAGATCAATCCGAAGCCTGAGTCAAGACGAAAATGGTCTGAAGGGACTTTTTCTCCCACAATTATTCATCGTAGCAATTATCATAATTATCATTGGTTTTGAATGACGAATTTGAAACAGAGGATAGAGATATTTGGAATAACCTGAGTAACTCAACTGCCTGATGGATATGGATGAGTTTAAATGTATTGCCGAGAAGAAATTCGATACTAAATAGCAACCGACGAGTTCCTCATTCGGGACGTAAGGATTGAGTTCGGAATAGAGAAATTAGCAAAGCTTGTAATGTATAATGAAAAATGAAGAACGAACACATGGAATTGAATCATCCATCCACGAAATCATTGGAATGCTCAACAAGAAAACAATTGCAAGTAACTTTGAATTTCAGAATCGAATTCAATCATGCATATTTAGATGGAAGGATAAATCGGTCAAGCACACTACAGAAGATCAAATACACGATGGAAAACAAAACTTAACTGCAGATAATTGATCGAAATAATGAATGCTTGGAAATCTGAAGACCCTTCTTAAACTGCACAAAGGAAGAACTGAGAAATCCTGGTCACTTAATAAAAGGAAAATGAAAACACTACATGGAGTCTTGTCCCTGAGAGATAACGTCGATGGAATGAAAGCAGAAAGAAAAGAAAAGGAAAGAAGACATGATAACGCAAAAATGACCATTTATTTTGTTTTAACCCAAAATTAATGCGAAAAATATAAATGGCACCAAAAACATTAAAATAATTGCAGAAAGTCATCGATATTTTTAAGTATAATGTAATCCGTCATAACTATTGTCAAGAACAAATACATGCGTACTATTCTACTACAACAGAAGGATTATCCGTACTTGTGCGTATGCATTGCAATTACTCGACAACTGGTCATTGTACAAAGTTGATATTCATCAGATGTACAAGATACTGCAGTTATGCGTTTCTTAGATCAGCGATTCTCGAAATATCTAATAAAAATGTACAAAACTATGAAAACCAAAGATTTTTAAAATCTAAATATAGATATAAAGTATCTAAATTGGCCACACTAAAATGAAGTGACCGATATACTTCGAAGCCATAATTTTGTGCGACGGACGGGAAATTATTTCAGACGACAATTATGATTGGCTTCTCCACACATTATGAAATCTTGCCCCTCCCAAACATGCCAGTCTGTCTTAGTTAAGTCAAAGCAAACATAGACAAAACAGTGAATATTGATTTTTTGTGATAATAAATGAGTCTGTAAACTAACATATATGAGTGAAAATTGGAAGACAAGGAATAAAAGAAGCGTAAGTAAAGTGATACAATGGGAATGAGTACTTACTTTAAACACATGTCATAATTATTTATTTTTGATCAATGAAGTGGTAGTAATAACACTATTATTATTATTATTATTATTATTATTATTATTATTATTATTATTATTATCATTATTATTATTATTATCATTATTATTATTATTGTTATTTTTATTATTATCATTCATACTTCTAGTTGCCTGATAGTCATTGCTGGACACTGACAGACAGCAAGTCTCCTTCGGTCTCAAGTGCTCCTCTTCACACCCTCAAAATCAACAGTAGTGCTGTGGTTTACGCTTTCACACTAGTTGCCTAGTGGTTATTGCTGAGGATAGCTGACTGTAAGACAGCTTTGGTCTCCATCTATTCCTCACACATATCCCTAATCTATCAGAGCAAGGTTGTGATTTGTACCTCCATCACCATTCATTTTTTTTTTTTTGCATTTTTTTTCTTCATTCTTTTCTTTCCCTCTCCTTCTCCCAGTAAGCAATGGTCTAACCACTGGGAGTTGTAGATTACGTACGCATGGCACTCTTGGTATATCCCCAGTAGTGCTGTGGTATGTATAGTCCTTATTACCATCCCAAGTCCATCTTATCTCGTTTTTAGCTCCCTTGCCAGCTCCTGGTAATTATCCAAATTTTCACTCTCTTTCCCATTTACTCTATGACCAGCAAGCATGCCCACATCTATTATCTAGCAGGTTTTTCTCTTCTTAGTCCATTCTTTTGCTTGGTTGGGGTGGTCATTTTGGATGTCTAAGTCCCACAGTAATGTGAGAAGTGAGGAAGATATGAGACGGAAGGCTAAATACCTGATGAGACGTACTGTCACTCAGCCGTCAGCGATAACAACCGGGCAACTGATGTGAAACTGTAAACCACAGCACTGCTACGAACCGTGGCAGTGTGAAGACGGGGACTGTAGATTTGAGGAGACTTGTTGTCACTCAATCACCAGCGATGACTACCAAGCAACATGTGTGGAAATAACGATGATGATGATCATGATGATGATCATGATGATGATGATGACAATGATGATAATTACAATGATGATGATTAAGATAATGATTATGATGTTAATAATGATGATAATTGTTATATCAATAATAATGATGCAGATGATTATAGTAATTTTAGTAATAATATTACTTTCAACCTCTTGTGAGAATCTTCTCATCGAGAATATAGAAAATCGAATAAGGTAACATATTTAGTTCTTGTAGATTATCTATCACAATTTTTTTCCTGATGAACATAATTTGATACAAGCTTGGTTGCTGCAAAGTCCAAGTCCACTAATTTTAATAAGACTGAAAATGATTACTGCAATCAAACAACAAATCTAACAACGTTAACCACAGAAATCTCTAAATAATATCCCCCTATCAATAATAACCTCTCATCCACACTTTACCCTTTCTCAAATATATATAATATTGGGAACTTCACAATCACTCAGACCCATAACAACTAACATTTTTGTAGGGCATTCTACTGATACAAATCAGAGCGAACATACTTCCAATATATATATATATATATATATATATATATATATATATATATATATATATATATATATATATATATATATATATATATATATATATATATATTATATATATATATATATATATATATTGGTTAAATTAGAGGATATGTAAGATATATCAGTAGGGCCTGGTTGATGACGATGCTGCAAACTAATCACTCGGTTATGATCTCAGATTACGTTCATATTTCAGCTAAGTTTATCGTGCCGGAACAGACAGATAGTGAATAGGTTATTTCCCTGAATAAGGGTAGAATAGCCCCATCTCCTCGAAGATATGGGTGGGGGTTTGACGGTATAATCAGAGAACTCCAATCATTATTTCCAAATATTATTATGAACATAGAAATTAGAATGTCTAGTTAATCACTAAATAAAAAAATTGCTTGTGAAAAAAGGTTTTCTAATAATCTTTTTTTTTTAATGAAAAAAAAACAGTTATCATTGAGTGAGTTACTTTTCTCAGTTTTTGTTTGGAAGTGAAAGGCTGAATTTTCAAGACTACAGATCAATTTAACATGAACATACATTGCAAAATGAACCCCACCACACATTAAAAACAACTGTTCATGGGGAAAAAGTTTCAAAGATCAAAGAAACATACCAACGTTTCAAAACATAATATACTATCTTGCTATGCACAGTTCAAATCCCTTCAACTCGCACGGTTGTGTCCTTATTTCGTTGCAATATTAGCTTTTTGAATAATTTCACAAAATTGACGAATCGTCAGGAATAAAATTTGAATAATTCGAAACAAAACCACCAATAGTATCATCTATTTTTCTCATCAAACATACATCTCGAGCTCACACTCAACTAATAGAGCAAAGAGGTAGTAATATCTTTATCAAATTACCCGCCTGAATACTTTTTTGACCGTGTGGGTGGTTCAATTTAAATAGCAATAGTTTGAAACAGAATCGCCGATATCGTCATTCATTTCTCATATCGTCGGATAATAATCCATACCGATACTTATTCATACATACGTAGCTAGTAAGCCAACAAGAAAGCCAACTTGAACACTAAAGAAAACGATTTTGATAGTTATGATATGGCTTTCATCACTGGTGTGTCGAAGGCGGGATGGAACCATTTATTCTCGAGAATTAGATTGGTTATTAGGCAAACTATTTCCATCAAAGTTTTACTATTTCCCCTGAATTCCCGACGGAGTTGGGTGAATATTAACAAGTTCAGTGACCGTTCCTTAATATTAGATAATTTGATTATTTCCTTCGCCAAAGACTTTGATTAAACACTTTACAATATCTTGGACGTTGATCGTCTCTTTCGACTCCGTGCACCGAGTAATTCTATTATGTTGTCATTATGGCTGTCATTTGATACTGACCAACAACTGATACTATATATATATATATATATATATATATATATATATATATATATATATATATATGAGAGACAGAAATGGGGAGACAAACACACACACACACACACACACACACATATATGTATATATAAGGCCACAGTGCATCTGCGTCGCCTTGTTATCCCTTGACAAAAGCACTGTACCATGTAAATACGCAAGAGGCGTTCCAGAATTGTACATTAGCCGATATCAGTACTAAAAATAGAACCACCTGAGGAGCAGAAGACATTACCATCACACCAATTAATATGAGTCTGGTTTATAAAAAAAATACATTTAATACTTGAGGCACTTTTTGATGGATTCACTCCTTTCAATCTCATGATTTATCTATGGAATAGGATTTGCAAATACATCTATCTACATCGTTGTCCCAGGTCTATAATGCTGTGTAATTTGCTATTTTGGACACTGTGATCTTTGTTGACGTCTTTGTACGAGACAGTTGAACTTCGCTTAGGTACGAGCAGTGCATCATAGCAACTTACTTTTTAGTTAATAGAAAGTTGGTTACTTGATATACACTAAATCGAAGTGAAAGTCCATTTTTTTTCAAACTTCTGTTGAGTTCTGTCTTTTTCTTCCCCGCCCAACAACAATAAATATTTCAGATTTCCAATTCACAATGAAAAGAGAATGGTTTAAAATAATACATAGAGAGGAGAGAAAGAAAACGGTACGTCATCAACGAAGAGAAAAAAAGAAATGAAAAAGGGAAGAGAAAATAAAAGATAACAAGAGGAAGGCCCACAGAGAGGGAGAGAGAAAAGGGGATATAGAGAGAAAGAGACAGGCAGACAGAGACACAGAGAGAGACACACAGAGAGAAAGAAATCTATAGATTTTAATTTTCGGTTAATATCTAATTAACTGCAAATTATATCTAGAACTATCTAGATTCTGATACCATTTGTCCAGAAAATATGTGTCAGTCATTCAATAGAAACAATCACGTGACTGACGTCTTCTAGTTACATAATTTGGATGATCAATTGAATACTTAGTTGCTCATTTGTCAACAAACTGTCACGTAACCAATATATTTCGATGGCCTGCTGACAGTGATCAAATTATCGAATTTGAAAAAGGAATGGTCATTGAATAAGGTACTTCTCTCGTCTTTTACCGAGCAGTGATCACTAAAACAAGTCTAAATTGAAAAACGAAACAAGCAGGCACAAACTGGAGATCAATTAGACCCTCATAGTATTTTCGGCGGGATAAAAGGGTAGTCCCATCGGTGGAGCCGGTATGCGTGATATATACATACTCTCATAGCCAGCAAACCAGCCAGTGAGACAGCTGGACCTATTTCAATAATGAATTAAACCAGTTGCCTGTTTTGGTAATAGTTACAGTTGGTGGTTTCTAATAGTCACTGTAAACCTAACATAATTTTCAAGGGTACATCCGTTATTTTGATTGCTTTCGGCGCTAAAATAATAGCGGTTCTTTGCAACTTTAAATTTTGAACAATAATCACAATGCACCAATAATGCTTATCAAGAATGAAGATATTCTCCAAAATGTCACCTTAAATAGGTATGACTAAGTTGTTCCATTTGAATGCAATTTCATGCTAAATAGATATCATTTATATCCGACAGCATTCATGCTCCGGATTTTTTTTTGTTGCAATCATCATCATCAGCAGCTTTTTGGCGCCTTTTCCAAAGATTTGACAGGCCCCTCTAAAAGAGAGAGTAAACTGTTACATTCATTGATTACTCCATTTTTTAACCTTTGATGCCCAACACTGCATGCTGCAAAAGATGTTGATCGCATGGCCGTGTCTATTGAATGATTTACTGGACCTGTTATGTGGATAAGAATTAGCAAAATACTGACTGAAAAATTTATCAGGACACCATAAACTCATAGGAGATTAAATCAAGCAGTATGTTCGACCAAAATAGACTTTTTCTATCAGCTCTATAGATTTCAAAAATAAATCCCGAATCATGAAATGAGAGAAGGAGTGTTTGATTGCTTCTCTCATGACATTTTAGGTATTTTTTATCGGTGCTTCAATTTGGGAGATTGCTCTCTTGGACCCGTAAGATCTTAAAACCTTTTAACATAACGGTTTTTCCCATAAGTTCATGGTACGTACCTGTCGAGCATATGGTTGTTGAATACATGTGCATTCCTTTTGCGTCGAAATCATGCAACTTCGCTATAGAAAGACCGTTGTGATAGAAAGAGGTCACAAGGAATATGACAGCTCGACAAAGGAAACTCTGCACAGAAAGTACATAATCCGTAACAAGGAGCAAGTGTTTTCATATGAAAAACGAGTGATCTGGTTATGAAAAAAAATCAGTGCTTTCATTCGCTCTTTTCTGAGTTGCATGGACACAACTCTCAAAATACAGGACTGTGTCTTAATTTGTTTTGCACTTTATAATGCAACAGTTTTCATTTTTGTATCTCAAACAAAAAATAACGGAATTCAATTGTCATTCATCCGTCCTATTCGTGAGCAGGGCTAACTGTCAGCTCTAATTTTAATTTTGTTTTTCAAATCTCTGAAGCTTACCTTACTTCATCCACACAGTTACTTTGGTTCACACGTAGGATGTACCGTGATAAATAAACAAACTTGCTCATACATATCAATCTGTTTTGGCCAGGTTACATTCGATGCTTTGCATTAATCTCCTTAATGGCTCTGTATTGCTGCCAGCAGGTCTGAAACTGTGGCTTGATATTTCAGGAAAAAACTTCAATTTTTTGACCTTGTTTCTTATATGCATATCAATTTCTAACACGTTAAGTTGAATGAGACCGATATTTTCACTGACTTAATCATATCAGTAGAAGTAATGTTCCTTCCTTGAATGTCTGTATTCTATACAATTCTTTAAATTAACAAGGTTGAGTGATACAACAATTGAATAGTTATTCGAATTGATGTTTTTGGAGAATAAGATATTTTTTTAAATGCATACATTTCACCTCCATTCAAGCAACATTTCTTTATAAAGTAATATAAATCATCATTGTCGTCGTCACCACCACCACCATCATCATCATCATCATCATCAGTAGTTTTTTAACGTCTGTCGTTGGACATCAACCTTCCCAAGGATTCGCCACAATTCTCTATCATGGGCGTTGCAGAGCCAGTATTTTCTGAATTTGTCATGTTCAACGGTCCATCTTGTATTCTGTCGGCCTCGGTTTCGCATGTAATCTCTGGGGATCAATGCTGTGAGACGTGATGTCCGTCGGTTGTCTTTCAATCTTTCAACATATCCTGCCCATTACCATTTGAGTTTTTTGATAGTTTTTATGATATCTCAGACTCCTGTTCTTCCTGATATACTGTGCTGTCTTGTGATCTCTTCATGTAAGGTTGAGCATTATTCTCAATTAGCAGGTTTGTCACTTGGTTAAGTTTCACTCCATAAGTGATTATCAGGAGAATGCATTGGTTGTATACTTTCCTTTTTTAGAATTATTCGGATCGTCTGGTTTTTTGAAAGATGAGCATGCTCTGCCGAAGGCTCGCGATCCTAGAGTGATTTTTCGCGTCATTTCCTCCTCTTTTGTGGATTCCATGGAAATTAGTTGTTTTCTGTAAATGTAGTGGACTACCTTCCCTAGTTTTGTATCTTCTATCTTGATAGTTATGTTCTATTTTCAGTACGATTGTTGTACATTATTTTCGTTTTACCGATGTTCATGTGTAGGCCAATTTTTTGCTTTCTTCGTTCAGTTAATCTAGCATAAGTGGGAGGCCGAGTATGTTCTCTGCAAAAAGGACGATGTGGTCTGCAAATCGAAATTTGTTCAGATATTTGTCTTGTATTTTGACTCCTTTATTTTTCCAGTCCAGGTTTCGGAAGATCATCTCGAAGCAGGCTGTAAAGAGTTTGGGTTGGCTGGTATCACCTTGCCTTACTCCTCTTAGAGCTGGAACAGTTCAGAGTCCTTATGCAGCCTGATGAAGGAGTTGCTGTAATTTTATATATGCTGCAGTGCTTATACGTATAAAGGGTCTACACCTTGTAGGGTGATGGCCTTCATCACCTTGGGAATTTTCTCAGAGTCGAATGCCTTCTTGAAATCTATAAATGCTACAGCGAGTGGCATTTTATATTCTGCTGCTTCCTGTTTGAGCTGATTTATTGAATGGAGACGATTCATGGCCGAGTGACTTCTAAATCCAACCTGTTCTCGTTATTCATTTTCATCTACTGTTTTAGTAATCCGGTTGGTTATTATTTTTTTTTAAAGTTTGTAGATTTAGTTGAGTATGCTTATAGTCTGTAGTGGTTGAGGTCTTTGGAGTCTCTTTTTTTATGTTGAAGCATTATGATAGTAGTGTTCCAGTCTTTCGGGACTTTACTGTGTTTAAGACACAAGTTGAATAGGATAGCTAGCTTCTTGTTGACGTTCTTACCAGCTTTATTGAGTATATCGATGATGATGTTATCTGGTCCAGAGGCTTTTCGGTTTTAGTTTGTTTGATAGCCCACATTACTTCTCATTGTGTTACTTCGGGGAAATCTTTGAACTGATTGTCGGCCTCTCGTGTATTTTGGTCCTTGTTATATCGTCCGTATTTTGAAAAGTAGAGTTCCAGGTAAAATTTTTGAGCGAGTTCAACAATTATGTCTCTGTCTGTTGTCATGTCTCTGTTGGTTTCGAGTATGCTAGTTATCTGTTTCTGTAATGAGAGTTTTGTTTATTGCTTTAAATCCTCGACGTTATTCGAGATTGGTCTCAATGAGGGCTGCCGTAAACCTTGCTTTGTCTTCTCTTAGTTTATTTTTTATTGTTTTGTTTAGTTCGGTTTTTTCTATTTTTTCCCTAATTGTTGTTGGTGGTTCGAGGTTTATGCGCTTTCCAATAAGTTCCATTGTTTCATCTGAGATTTTGCTAATGGTCGCTGTTTTTCTTAGTTTAATTTTATTGGCAGCTTCTGACAGAGCAGTTATTTTGCTGTGGAGTTCGTTGATGTTGGTGTCGTTTCCATCGGTAAGGATATCAAATCTGTTTTTCAATTCTAACTTGGGTGAGTTCATTTGGTACTTTTCAGGCTGCAGTTTGCAGTAGAACATTTTCCTGCATTCTTTACTGTTATTTATTTACATTTTACATCTTACAATTCTATCGTCACTTCCTACTTTTACTTGGTTTAGAATTTGAATGTCTTTAAAGATGTGGCTTTTGTCCGTCAAAATGTAAGCTATTTCGAAGTCGTTCACAGCTAAAAAGTTTACAAGATCTTCACCTCTCTTGTTCCGTCTTTTCATCCAAATTCTCCTTGTCCTTCTTTTGCGTTGAAATCTTCCATGATGACACTGACGTATCTTTTGCTATCTTGTAATAGGGATTTCAAGATATCATCGGAGTTGTTTCTTTTTTCTCCGGTTGATCGCAAAGAGGGAGCATACACTTTGATGACACTTAGCTTGTACCTTTTTGAAAGTTATATGGTTGCGCTGAAGCCTTTGAGGCTTACGATGTTGTCTTTGAGGTCCTTAACACCCACTTAATCTGCTCCTGGTGGGTAAGCAGACAGGTCTGGGTGTATGAAGCAATGTACAGAGTGAAGGTTAGAAGATTTGGAGTGAGAGATCTGGAAAGTTATAAAAATAAAGTATAAGGGATTTTTTTTCTGATCCATGCAGTTTACCTGCGTGAATCGAACCAGTTGACATCTTATTTCAGACTATATGCATCTATAATGGAGTAAAACTCTATGCTGTGGAATATCAGCATGTCTACTTGAATTCTATAAATTTTACTTCAGCCATACGGGTAGTTAGCGAACGAGAATACCTTTGCCTTTATCAAGTTTTCAACTTAGTTAAAGTCCACCGACAGTGAAGTTTAGAAAAAAAAAATGAAATAAAAAACACTGAATGAGAGAAAAGAAAAAAAAATAGAAAATATGGCAATTTTAGAACTACTTATCTGGTTTAATTTCATCTTACATCAGCTTGTTTTTTTAGGGGGGGGTCTTATAACAGTTGAAGAAGGTTTTTAATTTTTCCCTATACATTGTCAAAGAATTCATTGGTCACCTTCGCTACTAGCAGCAAGAAATTATCACTAGGATTGTTTAGGATGCTCTGTCTTTTAATCTAGTAGATTTATGGCTAGTTTACCCCTAGTTTGGGGGGATGTGTCTTCCCTTTCTGCTTTTTTTTGTTTTGCTTTCAGATCTATCTGTTTTGGGGTTTAGTCGAACATTCCAATCAAATTTTATGTTCATTCAGAAA
Organism: Thysanoteuthis rhombus; assembly: GCA_963457665.1. Lineage (NCBI taxonomy): Eukaryota > Metazoa > Mollusca > Cephalopoda > Oegopsida > Thysanoteuthidae > Thysanoteuthis > Thysanoteuthis major. The sequence continues at coordinate 82,465,699 of OY735201.1, forward strand.
TATTAAAGCCTTACTCTTGCTTATAGTTTATACAGGATTAAAGATTAAAGGAAGGTACAGTATACATTGTAATGGTAAAAAAAGCACAGCTGAATGAATGAACAATGAGTGAAATAAATGAGAAAAATAGAGAGAAAAATAGAAACATAAAATTGTCATGGCTTTAGCCCCAAAAAGGTGATCATGAAAACCCTAAAACAGACAGACAAATAAACAAGTAAAGAGAGAAAATTGAGTTGTGCAGTTTGAGTAGACTCCGTACAGAAGTCCTTATTTGATCGACACAAAAGGTAGAACCTACCTGGCTTCTTGTCTAACGTTACTTTTAATGTATGGATTGGCAATAAAGCTGTTTTATTGAGTAATTCAATCTTAATAATTCAAGTATCCTAATCTTAAATGTGCTGAGGCCGAACTCAACTCAAGCTGTTGTGTGATCTAACATGAAGTTCCAAGAGTTTCTATACCGAAATATCCATCGTTGTGTCACAACGGACGATCTCATATTTTTACGACTCTTTAATTATTTTATCAATTATGGACCAATTCATTATTCTCTCTTAGGTTATAACAAAGATTGTACGTAACAGAGAAACAACCATATAATCTATGATGCAAGTAAGCATACTAATTTGCATATATGGCTTTGCAGGAATTACATACAATAGGAATTACAGATCTATATCTGTAATTCCTATTGCACCTTTAACATTCTCCACTTGACATTTCTATTTTAGCTGAAGAATGATTCATTTGTTTACTTACTTTCACTGACTTTTTTCAACAATCAAAGCCCTATTCCGAAATACCCTACTTTCTGACTAGAATACTCATAAAAAATTCTAACTTAATCATCTCTTGATTAACCATTCAACGAAATGAAAATAGATTCCTTCTTTTGATTTAAACTACAATACCTGGGCCGTTCAGTGAAGATATATGAATTGTGTGGAATTCAACTCTGTCAACTGATTATTTCCTGTTTGTAAAATTGATAACTTTTCAACATAATTTGCATTGTTCTGGCAGATTTTACGAAAGGTAGATGTTTCTAGATGTTCTTTTCACACACTTTCAGATGTTTTCCAGTGGAAAATGCCAGTGGAATCATGAATACAATTTGTTCTGACCATATTAATCCTTAAATTATTTTCTGTTACAAGTCATCAAATTTTTGCACTATGGTTTTTCAGTTATTGACTGTGTTGGCAAGGATTTTCCTCTATTTAATTATCGTTGAATCCGATTCTTCTGCTGATCTGTCAATATCAGCCACACAGCCCAATATGTACCATAATCCTATAAGTCTCGATTTACAATTGATCGATATTTACAAAGAACAGAACTTGTGTGGCTTCTGCCATACCCTTTACGTAAGATGCTGCTCATATAACCGTCGTGACTTCAACCGAAGTCACTAGGGAATGTTTTCAATCGGTCAGTGAAGCGCACTTTATCTTAACTTTATGAAGAATTATGCCTGTGTGAACATTGTATGAATCCAGGCTATGAGTAGCAGATCCTGTCGAACATTCAGTTCAGGTTTAGAGCCTTAGGCTCTCAGGAAAAGAAGCAGCTGTCGGTGACAAGTGTTCCATAATGCGTACGTAAAAACGGATATTACAATTCATTTCGAAAGAAACCAAAGGAAGCACAGACAAGTAAGTGTATAAATGGTTTTCAAATTGGAAATAAGGAAAGTGATGGAAAATCTGATATAAAACATGAGGTGAAAAAATGTTCACCATAAGATGTGAAATGTGATTATTAATATCATTACCAGCATATGCCTGTATAGATGGCTGTTTTGTTTATGTATGGATCGGCAATGGGGAATATAAAAATATTCTACTCGGTAATTTATTCTTGATAATTCAAATATCCAATTTCTCAAGTCTTAAGTTAACATTCAAAATTTCGTTCGGTCACTTACACTTTTTTTTCTTTTTTTATTTTTGTTCTAAACACACCCCAATTCTGTGACGTATCTTTTTCCGTTATATCACAAAGATATTTCTAGCTATTTTGATCATGTTGACCAACCATTATAACTGTGAAGTCATTTGCATGTTTGGCTTTCAAATATTATTATTATTATTATTATTATTATTATTATTATTATTATTATTATTATTATTATTATTATTATTATTTGGAATCTCACACCAGTTGCCTGGTGGTAACCGCTGAGGTTTGAGTGACAGTAAGTCTCCACAAGTCTCCAGCCCTCCTCTCCTAGTACTCATAGGTCGCAGTAATTCTGCGATTTACAGTTTCACACCGGTTGCCCAGTGGTTATCGCTCAGGGCTGAGTGACAATAAGTCTCCTCAGGTCTTCAGCTAACGTCTCCTCTCTCTTTCACCTATCATGTCAGGGCTACAATTCGTTGCAGTCCTTATATCTCTAGCACCTTCCTCAGTATCCGTGCAGTTCCCAGTAGTGCTGTGGTCTGTACGGTCTCAATCCTTCCCCTAATCCCGATCTCCTCCAGTCTCACCCTCAGCGTTTTCGGGACAGTTCCTTGTGCGCCCACTATGACCAGTACTACCCTGGTTTTCCTGTTCAACATCTTCCTTAATTCTCTTGCTAGGTCCTGGTATTTTTCCCGTTTTCCACTTTCCTTCTTTTTTACTCTTTGGTCTGCAGGTACAGCAACGTCTAATATTTGGCAGGCCTTCCTTTTTTTGTCTACTATTACTAAGTCCAGTCTTCTTGCCTGGATGAGGTGGTCAGTTTGGATGTCAAAGTCCCAGAGTAGTTTGTGGTTGTCATTCTCCAAGACTGCCTCTGGCTTGTGCTGATACCACTTTTCCACATGGTTGAATCCCATTTGTTTGCTTAGTTCCCAGTGTATCATCGTTGCTACTCTATCGTGTCTATGCTTATACTCCTTCTAGGCGAGTTGACTACATTCACTAGTTATGTGGTTTACCGTCTCATCTCTTTCACCGCACATATTATTATTATTATTATTATTATTATTATTATTATTATTATTATTATTATTGAATCTCACACCAGTTACCTGCAATCTCACACCATTTGCTCGGTGGGAACCGCTGGAGTTTGAGTGACAGCAAGTCTCCTCAAGTCTCCAGCCCTTCTCTCTTAGTTCTCATATGCCACAGTAATACTGCGGTTTACAGTTTCACACCAGTTGCCCAGTGGTAATTGCTGAAGGCTGAGTGACAATAAGTCTCCTCAGGTCTTCAGCCAACATCCATTCTCACCTTTGCCTATCATGCCAGTGTTGTGGTTCACATTCCCGCTTTCACTTCCCATCTTTTGTTAGGTCACGATTAACAATTAGTGTTGCAGTTTTTTATATTTATATTTTATATGTTTATATATATTATTATAGTATTGCACCTGTGCACTTGGTCTTGAGCACACCTGTCCAATTTGTCTTCGGTCTGTTTGAATGTCAAGTGTCAGTTCTGTCACCATGAGTATGTTGTTCCACGATTCACTTGTCCTTTATTTGAAAAAATAAAAAAACAGGTAATTTTTTGGTCCTGACTTGCTACCTTCAACTATTTTTTATTCCAAAGTCTTCATATTTTGAGATTTTGTCGAATTCCTTGACAGCAATGCTTTAATTTGCTGGGACAGTCATGTCAAAAGAGGTATATTTTTCATTTAAAATCATTCATTATATATCTTGTCTGGTGACGCTTATTGTTCTGTCAGCATAAGTGAAATCCAAAAAATATTGTCACATTTTCTGTGACTGGTCCATACCCACCGTTTGTGCCAATTCTTAGCATATGGGACGTGATATTGTTTGTAGACATTTCAGTGTAGTTACTGTCAAATTTGGACGTGTATCATCTTTTATCCATTTGATGCTTAAGTTGAAACATCAGCAACTATTGCGTCGATCTTTTTGGTCGTATCATCACATAGTTTACCTATAAGTTCAGTACTATTTATCAATATGTGAGCTTGGTTCCTTTGTTTTTATACTCTGCTCCTTGGCTACCAGTACATCATCCTTCGCGATTCAGCTCTCAATCTTGAGCTTTGCAACCACTGGTAGGTTTTATTATGATCTACATCAGTTCCTTTGACAGGAAATGGATATTGACCATGAAACCGTTTCTCTTGCCAATATAGTATTTCCATTCCTTCCTGTTTACCAAAGGTAATTACTTGATTGCCTGTTTTGGTTGGTGAGTTGGCTTCTGGATTTCTTCAGTCCTTCAAGTTATGTATTTTCTTGTACTTACTCTCCTTTGTAACGGAATGCAATTTTTTGCTACTCTTTTGCTTTTCCTTATTTCCATCATCCAGTCGTTGGTAGTTTGAATTTAGGTTTAAGAACCGATGGATGTTGTCGTATTTCTTGTTGAATACAGATCGTGACACCCACTTCTGGGCCGGTAAAATCTATTTGCATCAGCCTCAAGGTGGTGAATTTTATGAGCTGTTGGTAAATTCCTGGTTTTTGTGTCCACTCGCTACGTTTATGGTGAGTTCCAGTGGATGATATTAACAAGGAATTGGTCTCCTGGAATAAGTTGTGCGCGTAAAGGCCTATATTTATTTGGAGAATTTTTTTAAGGATTTATTCTGTTCTCATTGTGGATCGTATTCTTCTATAGTCTTTTTCTTGTTGTTGTTGTTGTTGTTGTTGTTGTTGTTGTTGTTGTTGTTCTTCTTCTTCTTCTTCTTCTTCTTCTTCTTCTTCTTCTTCTTCTTCTTCCATCAAAACTGTTACCGAAACTGTCGAGTTGGTCAATATTGATGCCTATGTATGGGTGTATCACGCCCACAAACCTCAACGATTAAGCTATTAAGTTGACATTTACTTTTTATTATGTCTAAAAATGTTTCTTTTTTTTTTTTTCTACCCTATCTGAACAAGATTTCGCTAGGATGTTCATTTTACAATGTGAATTTATGCTAAATTTGTCATTTGTTTGAACCAGTTTGATTTTTGAAAATTCAAAACTTCTAGTCATCAAAAAAAAAGGTGAGAAATGTAATTTTTTTATCAATCATTTTTTTTCGGTTTATCACTCCCAGCATGTCGTCCAAAGGCGTTGGTGATGGTTTCCATTGAGTGATTAACTGGACCAGTTATTATTATTATTATTATTATTATTATTATTATTATTATTATTATTATCATTATTATCATTCATACCAGTTGCCTGGTGGTCAAAGCTGGACACTGACTGACAGCAATTCTCCGTAAGTTTCCAGCCCCCTATTTGCACACTCGCTGTCCACATCAGTGCTGTGATTTGCCCTTCCACACTGTTTTTCCGATGGTTATCGCTGAATGTATGTCGCTTCAGGTTCCAAGTCCTCTCTTCATATCTCACTAATTACAGTAGTGCTGTGGTTTGTACCTCCACTACCATTTATTTTCTTATTCTATTTTATTTTTCTTCAATTCTTTCCCTCTTTTCTTCTCCCTGTCAGGTAATTGTTTACTGCCGTGGATCTAAGATCTCATATTCCCTGTACTTTCCTCACAATTTGTGCATTTTCCAGTAGGGTTGCGATTTTTTAAAGTCCCAATCATCCCAAGTTCTTCCAATTCAACCTGTCTTTGGTAGGGTTCCTACTGCACCTACTATTACTCGTGTCGCCCCGAATTTCATGTTCCAGCCTTTGTCGAATCCCTTACCAGGTCCTGGTATTTTCCCAGCTTTATACCCTCTCTCCAATAACTCTGTGAACTGAAAGCGTGGACATGTCAATAATTTGGCAGCTTTTCATATTCTGGTCAACAATTACCAGGCACAGTTTCTCGCTTGATGTGATGGTCAGTTTGGATGTCAAAGTCCAAGAGAAATTTATGACTTTCATTCTTCATAGTTATGTCCGGTTTTTGCTGGCACCACTTTTCTCCATGGTTGAATCCTATTCGTTTGTTCAGTTTCCAGCGTATCACTGTTGCTACCGTGTCACGTCCGTGTTTCACGTCCTGATGCATTTATTTTAGGCTAGTACCATGAGCAATTCTGTTTTTTTTATTTGCGTAGCCATTTACTTGATCTCTCATCAGCAACATCCTACATCTACCTTTCGAATCTCCCGTAAAATCTTCTCTGTTCCTATTTTTCTTCCCTTGTTTGTTTTTATGAATATTTTCAAATGGATTTGCAAATCCAGGTTCAAATGCCGGAATGTTCATTTGTGAAAAAAGCAATTTTTACATAGTATCGTACTCGTTTCTTTTCTAACGATATACTAAAGATGGAAAACCATAGGCGACTAAGGTATCTTAAAAAACACATCGGTGTGAAAGGGTTGACTATCATCATCATCATCATCAGTCTTTTAGCGTCCGTCGTTGGACATAGACCTTCCCCAGGATTTGTCACACTTCCCTATCATGGGCGTCACGGAGCCAGTATTTCCTGAAATTTTCTAGTTCGTCTCTCCATCTAACACTTTGCCAGCCTCGGTTGCGTATGTGGTCTTGTGGGATCCATATTGTGAGTTGCGATGTCCATCGATTGTCTGCCATTCTTGCAACATGGCCAGCCCATCGACATTTGAGATTTTTAATGGATTCTATGATGTCCCTAAGTCTTGTCTTTTCTCGGATGTACTGCGCTGTCTTGTGGTCTCTCCATGTGAGGCCCAGCATTATCCTTTCATGTGCACGTTGTATGCTTCTAGATTTTCGGGTCTGTCTCTCGGTTAGGTTCCATGTTTCAGCTCCATAAGTGACTATTGGGAGGATGCATTGGTTATACACCCTTCTCTTTAGGATTAATGGGATCTTATTATTTTTGAAGGTTGAGCTAGCTCTGCCAAAGGCTTGCCATCCTAGTGTGATTCTTCGCTTGATTTCTTCTTCTGTTGAGGGTCTCATGGAGATTCGTTGTCCTAAGTAGATGCAGTGGTCTACTTCTTCCAGTTGTGCGTCCTCGATTTTGATCTTAGTGTTTTTATCCCCGACGTGGTTGTTGCACATGATCTTCGTCTTGCTGAAGTTTATGTGTAAGCCAACTTTCTTGCTCTCTTTATTTAGTTCATCTATCATCAGTTGAAGGTTGTGTAGGTTCTCTGCGAAAAGGGCCATGTCGTCTGCAAATCAAAGGTTGCTCAGATACTCGCTGACTATCTTAATTCCTTTACTCTCCTAGTCTAGCCTTCTGAAGATTATCTCGAGGCAGGCTGTGAAGAGTTCAGGTGAGCTGGTATCACCTTGTCTTACTCCTTTCTGGTGCTGAAAGGGGTCAGAGTCTTTATGTAGCCTGATAAAGGAGTTGCCATGATTGTATGTATGTTTCAACACTTCAACATATACTGGATCTACACCCTGCTGACTGATGGCCTTCATGACCTTAGGGATTTCTCCTGAGTCGAACGCTTTTTTGAAGTCTATACATGCTACGGCGAGTATTGTTTATATTCAGCTGCTTTTTTTTTTCAGCTGATTTATCGAGTGCAGGTGGTCCATGGTCAAGTAGCTTCTTCTAAAGCCAGCTTGTTCATGTGGTTTTCATCGGGTGTTTTTGTGATTCGGTTGGTGATGATCTTTGTGAAAAGTTTATATACACAGTTGAGTAGGCTTATAGGCCTATAGTTGTTGAGGTCTTTTGGGTTTCCTTTTTTATATAAAATCATTATGATAGCAGTGTTCGAATCGTCTGGGACTTTACTGTGTTTCAGACACGCGTTGAAAAGGACAGTAAGTTTCCTGGTGATGACTTTACCTGCTTTTTGGAGTAGGTCGATGGTGATGTTGTTTGGTCCAGGGGCAGTTCCTTTCTTCGTCTGTTTAATGGCTTCTTTCACCTCCCACAGGGTTACTTTTGGGAAGTCCTCGAGTTGATTGCCCATGTCTTGCGTATCTTGCTCACTGTTTTGGAGTCATTGTTTGGACGAATAAAGTTTTTGGTAGAATTGTTTGGCACGCTCGACAATCCTGTCTCTGTCTGTTGTTAGGTTTCCATTTTCCTCTAGTATGCTAGTTATTTGCCTTTGTTCCGAGTTGAGGAGTTTATTTTTAGCTTTGAAGCCCCGACCTTTTTCAAGAGTTGATTCAATGACTGCCGTCGTGTATCTCCTTTTGTCTTCCCTTAGTTTCTTCTTGATCAATTTGTTTAGTCCAGCCTCTTCAATTTTCTCTCTCGTTGTTGTCGGTGACTTGAGGTTTCTGCATTTTTCCGTGAGATTTCTATTTTCATCCGAGATTTTGCTAATGGGTTGTTTGCTCATTGGCTTGAATGTAGAGGCTACTTCAATTATTGACGCTGTCATTTTGTTGCTTAGTTCGTTGATGTTAGTGTTGTCTTGTTCAGTAAGAATTCTGAATCTGTTTTTCAATTCGAGCTGGAAAGATTGAACGTGCTTTTTTGGTATGTTTAGAGGCTGCAGTTTTGTATGGAACATTTTCCTGCGTTCTTTATTGGTGTTTATTTGTACATTACATCGTACCATTCTGCGGTCGCTGCCTACGTTGACTTGATTTAGGACTTGGATGTCCTTGACAATATCGTTTTTGTCCGTTAGAATGAAGTCGATTTCGTTCCTTGTTTCGTGATTGGGGCTCTACTTATTTCCTATTGGGTCCTTTCTTGAAGACGGTGTTCATGATTTTGAATCCATTAGCCGTTGCAAAGTTTACAAGATCTTCTCCTCTCTCATTGCGTATTTTGTATCCAAATTTCCCCATGCAATTTTCATTTCCTTGTCCAACCTGTGCGTTGAAGTCTCCCATGATAACATTGAAGTGTTTTCTGGTGTCTTGGAGTAGGGAGTTCAAGTCATCATAGAAGTTGTCTATTTCCTGATGGGTTGATTGCGAAGTGAGAGCGTAGACTTGGATTATATTAAGTCTATATCGTTTTGAAAGTTGTATTGTGACGCTAGCTACTTGGTCAGAGATGGCTTTGAAGCCAGTTACATTGTCTTTCAGGTCCTTATTGATGAGAAAGCCAACTCCACTTTGTTTTACTTTCTCTTTACCGTAGCTGTAAAGAAGATGTCTGCTTCTCAGTTCGATTAGTTCTTCTCCAAGTCTTCCTATCTTGCTAATGCCTATGATGTCCCATTTGACATTTCTGATTTCACTTCCTAGATCAGTTAGGTGCATGTCAGTTGAAAGTGTTCTGACGTTGTAGGTGCCTATATATAAATTTGTCATTTTTGTTGACAGTCGTAGACTTCTGTTTAAATGGTCGCTGTTGGAACGGTGACTCAGTAGGAACATGTGTTCCCTTGATGAAGGGTAGTCGCTTTCAGAGCGCATCACCCCTACCCAAAGTAAGTGATGTGGCTTAGTCTTTTGGGGCCGATGACCCAGTAGGAACGGCCGATATAATATTTGGTGTGCAAATCATGGGGAGTGATGGGCCATGCCCTGCCACGCGGGCCCATGACGTGTTGGGGGGGGGGGTCTGGTGGATTGTCCACTGTGGGTCAGTAGCTAACGAGCTCCACCGGCTATTGATAAATATCCAAACTGTTCTTGTAAGTCAAGAGTGTATGTTCGGAGCATCGGGAGGTGGGGTGAAATTATTCAATCTATTTTCGGATGTTAGATGCAAATTTCATGGGTAAAGATCTCTTTCCTTCTATCTCCAACCTGTCAGGGTCAGTGAAGCAGCAGTAAAGGATACCTCTCCTTTATCTATTAAGTTTTTAATTTAAATAAAGTCCACAGACGTTTAAGTTCAAAAACACAATTGCAACAACATAGTTGTCCTGCGGACTTTTTTTAGCAGTTGAAAAAGTTTGAATTTTTCATCTTTCGTTGCTAAATATTTCATGCCTGTCTCCCAGCAAGAATTTACTACTTAGATTAGATTGCAAACCAACCAATCAACACTAAATTTGCTTGTTTTTATGGCCATTTAGTCAAAGAAAGGTCAATATACGGGGGAAGGGTACGGGGTTGTTTTGTTTTTATAGTTTGTTCGTTTTTTTTTGTTGTTTTTTCTTTTGGTTTTCTTCTATTTTTTTCTTTTAAATTTTGGTTAGTTTTCTTTGGGGGGTATTTAGGGGTTCATTGAAATATTATACGAAAATTGGTGCACAGTCAGAAATTTTGAGGCTATTTTTTTTTTTTTTTACCCAAGTTGGGGGCAGAAGATGTTACAATCAGGTTATACAGGGTTTGGATGAATGGGCAAGTCGTATCGGTAATTTATATGAAAACTTGACATATTACCTGCTTCATAATTATCAAATTATTCATAATAAAAAAAAAACAATGATGATTGGAAAGAGATCATTTTTAAAATCTCTAACAACCCAGCCCCTGTCAGTATGACAGACCGGTGGAATCGTTGCAACTATCTCCATAAATCCTACAGATTTTCCTTTCCCTCTAATTCTCCCTGCATCGCAAAAATTAATAAATTATGTGTGAATATATATATATATATATATATATATATATATATATATATATATATATATATATATATATATATATTGGGTTTTGGGGACTTTTACTAGCAGTTGAACCAGTTTGAATTTTTCATCTTTCAATACTAAATTTATTTGTTAGACGTGTCCGTCTTAAATCAAATCTAATGTTTCGGTTTATTTGTTGTTTTCATGGTCAGTCAATCCCCGGTTTAGGCATTGGGGAGGGGGGATGATCTGGGTTTTTTTGTTTTTTGTTTGTTTTTTTTTATTTCGAGGGGCTTATTGAAAAATTATATACGAAAATAGTGCACGTTCAGGGATTTTGAAGCTATAATATTTTTGACAGAAGTTTCAAGGCAGGAGATATCCCCATCGAGCGATACAGAGGTGGATGAATGAACAACAAAAAAAATTGAAAAGACCGAACTTTAAATTAATCAAGAAATTAATTAATCAAGAGAAAACGAAGGGAACACAGAAGAAGATACACGATAGCAGTCATCGAATTAACTCTTGAAAGGGGTGAGGGCTCCAAAGCTATAAACAAAGGCCTCCGCTAAGAGCAAAAGCAAGGAATATAGACGCGTACCAACAGACAGACACAGGATTGTCAAACGTGCCAAAGAGTTTTACCAAAAATTTCATTTATCCGAAACAAAACAATGAACAGGATACGCAAGACGTGAGCAATCATCACGAGGACTTCCCAAAAGTAACCTAGAGAGAGGTGAAACAAGCCATTAAACCGACGAAAGGAAGAACGGTCCCTGGACCAGAAAACATCACCATTGACTTACAACAAAAAGCGGGTAAAGTCATCACCAGGAAACTAGCTGTTCTTTTCAACACGTGTCTGAAACACAGTAAAGTCCCAGATGATCGGAACATTGCTATCATAATACTTTTATACAAAAAAGAAAAATCCGAAAGGCCTCAACAACTACAGGGCCAATAAAAAAATCACAGATACAATACAAAATCATCACCAACCGAATCAGAGAAACCCTTGATGAAAGCCAACCACGGGAGCAAGCTGGCTTTAAAAGAAGCTACTTGACCATGGATCACGTGTAGTCGATAAATCAGCTGAGGGGTAAACAGCAGAATATTAACTACCACTCACCGTAGTATTTATCGACTTCAAAATGGCATTCGACTCAGTAGGATTCCCTGAAGTGCTGGAGGCCATCACTCGACGACGTGTACATCCAGAATAGGTCGAAATGCTGAAACATACATATACAATCACAGCAGCTCCACTATCAGGTTATCTAAAAACTCAGACCCCTTTCAGGTCCAGGAAGGAGTGAGACAAGGCGATAACAGCTGACCCAAACTCTTCACAGCCTGCCCCGAGATATTCAGAAGACTATAATAAGAGAGTAAAGGAATTAGAATAGATGACAAGATGGCAAGAATCTGAGCAACCTTAGATTTGCAGACGACATTGTTTTTTTTTTGCAAAGAACAGATCATTACAACTACCTAGGACAACGAATCTCCTTGAGATTCTGAAAAGAAAGAGAAATTAAACGAAAAATCACTCTAGGATGGCAAGCCTTTGGCAGAGCAAGGACAACTTTCAAGAATAAGAAGATCCCATTAATTCTAAAAAGAAAGGTTTATAACCAATGCATCCTCCAAATGGCCACTTATAGAGCTGAAATATGGAACCTAACCAAGAGACAGATCAGCAAATTGAGAAAAATGCAACATGCACATGAAATAATTATGCTGGGCCTCACATGTAGGGACCATAGGACAGCACAATACATCCGAGAAAAGGCAAGAGTCATTGAATCCATCAAAAATCTCAGATGGCAGTGGGCTGGCCATGCTGGAAAAATAGTGGAAAACCGATGGACATCGCAAATCACGACATGGATCCCCGAAGATCGATCACTTGTGCAACTGAGACCGGCAGAACGTCAGATGGAAAGACGAGTTAGACAAGTTCGGAAAGTACTGGCTCCGTGAGTAGCATGATAGAGGAGTGTGGCCAATCCAGGGGGGAGGCTTATGTCCATCCACGGAAGTTGAAAGACTGAAGATGATGATGATGAGGATGATATATATATATATATATATATATATATATATATATATATATATATATATATATATATATATATATGAAACCAATTGCAAATAAGAAAAGGGGGCCAGTAAGAAAAAAATGATAGATAAGTTTTATTTCTTTTGAAATAAATAACAGAACAAATTTAACAAAATTTAACATTGAGTGCAGAGTTTATTCAAATAATAAAGGCTCTGGTTGTGATCTAAATGTGAGTTAAAGATCCAGCTGACGCAATAGATTTTCACCAAATGGTTCACTATAGTTTGAAGTGAAGCAGTCAGTTAGAGGGATACAATTTTTTTTTCAAATTTAGACATACACTTTGAAATAAAATCGGTCACACTGCTCTTGCTAGATTTATGCATAACAAAAGAACTAACAAATATATGGTTTGAATTTCGGAATGGTTTGCCTTCGGTGAAGACGCAACATCTTTCAAACTGTCAATATCAATAAGCTGCTGACCAGTTACCTTCATGGCTATACTTAGACAAATCTCTTTCGAATCAATACATCGACACTTTAGATACAGTGGGTACTTAAGAAACGTGTCAAGTTAGTCATTCGAGTGAAACTGTCTTGTTGCCAACGTTCAGGACAGCATGCCATTTCGGGTACGATCAATTGAAGGGTTGAAATCATAATGTTACTTAAGTCTGAATTTTAAAAAAAAAGACAAACTAATGAATCAATTCAGCGTAAACTTATATTATGAATCCCCCCTCCCCTGTGGATATTCATATTAGGAAAAAAAAACAATTTTTCAAATTCAGTGATCCTAGTACGAATGTTCTCCGTGATTTTTTGAAGTAACTTTCAGAATCGGAAAATTGGAATCACATATAATGGGCAACTTCAGTGACATGTTCTTAAAATCTCGATCATTTGTGGGCTTATTCTCGACTGGTTCCTTATCAATATTAAGATTTTCTAGAATGTGGATCTTTTTAGACATTATTTACTTTAATTTAGATGTTTTCCAGTGAAAATGTTATTTATACTCGTTACATTTCTCGTTAACTGCTGAGCCAAATAACTTCACAGTGGACACTGTATTGTCGGGTGTTTTGACCAATATATATGACATACATAAATGTTGTACAATATCCATTTGTGCCATCCGATACACACACACACACACACACACACACACACACACACACACACACACACATATCATTTTTTTCAATTATATCTTTGTCATTGCACAGAAAATGGGATCTATTAAGGGAAAGGTATGAACGAATCTCTTCTTACTTAAGTTATGAATATTAGAACAGATTGGGCTCTCTAGCTATGGCTGGTATCCAGTTTAGGAAAGATTGCAAACTATCCTAAAGGAATAAGGGCCTGTCAGGCTATTTTATCCTTTATGCACTCATATTGAAACCATTTGTGTCGGCAATTTAATTCTGCACTTATGTACAGGATATTAAAAAAAAACAAGATAGTTTGGTCGCATGACCAATATCTTTTGACAGCATGAAATGTTTGGGCAGTTTCAATAAGGAGTGATCAATTTACTTTTTGCTTTTTGTTGGATCACAAAAAGGTTTTACTTGTAGAAAACAAGCAGACATTAATTAATGACCGATTCAGCATTTCTGAGGGAGAGAACAATAAAAAAAGTCTGAGTTAGATAACCTTACTTCTGATCAATTTAGCATAAACTAACATTGCAAAAAAAAACACATCTCAGTGGGGATTTCTTGAGAAAGTAACATTTTCTGTTGACATGATACTGTGTGAATGTTGATATTTTCATCCTCAAGCTTCATTGCTCGAAAACTGAAGAAATATCTGTGGACAGATATGGTTGAAGGATTCTAAATATGCATTCACTGAGAGGCAAATCCATAACAGAATTTTGATTTGAGGAATGTATTCTATGATATTTTCTCACTTTTCCTATGGAGTTCGAGAGGTATGTACATTGGTTGCATCTGTCCGTCTACACAATACCTCCAAAAGAATCTAATTTTTTTTCCTCTGATTGAGATGAATTATTCTGCTGTATTTTTTGTTTGGTTTTGTTTTTTGTTGTTTTTTTTTTCATACATTTACGTATACGCCAATGAGTGTTGCCCCACAATATCTCACTAAAAACAAAAAAGATTCAAATGGAATTTTCTGTGAGTGTAAGCAATAGTACATGGAGAGGATGATTAGATTTTTTCATAGGATCTATTCACAATTATGTCTTCTTTTCGAAGTCTAGTGTCCACACAACATAATATCATCAAAAGTTCAATAAAAGAAAATGACACTATCTTAACTATTTCCCTCAAGGGTCAGGGTGGAATCAAACTGGCTCTGTTTTGCCCTAGATAAAAGCTACACTTCCTGTTTGACTCCCACTAAAATAGAATTTTTCCTCTTTTTACCTATTGACTTCTTAAACTGGGTTGAGGATTCTCCACTAACCTCATCTCGTGAAGTCATTTCTAACCATCTATTTGTTTAACCCCTCCTTATATACTTTTCTTCCTTTCTCTCAATCTTTTGACTGTCTCTCACTTCTATCCATTCTACACCCACTAACAACCATCGACTAGTCCTTTTCACAAGAACCAACCTCCACGACCCTAATTCTTTTTGTTTGTCAATTCCAATTTTATTGGTCTGAAAAAGTGAAAGGTTATTTTTCAATGAAACTTAGAACAAGCGGTGTTTATTTAGCTTATATCAGTTCGGTAAAAATGTGAGCTCAGAAGTGCCTATTTTTGGGAGGGCAAGAGAACTGCAGACATGTGTGATTGTTTGTGCACAAAAACTGCCCATAGGCAAAAAATCAAAGCAAACAGGAGATAATTATAAATGAGCTGTAATCAAAAAGAGCTGTTGGCAGTATGCCGTGTCGGGGATGATCAAATAAAGTAATTGGGAAATGGGATGATCAATGGATCAGATTTGTCTCTTGCCTTCCAATGAGTATTGATCCCTAAAAATCTAAAATTTCAAAAAATAAACGTGGATGCTATGAAACACAAACTAAAGGATCATTTCAGTGTAAACTTAGATTGCAAATTCCCCACTGAAACCTATTTTTGGAAAAACAAAAAAACTTATTTTTTACACATAATAATGGGTAAATTGTTAGAAAATCAAGCCCTATAGCTCACCTTGACATAAGAAGTAGAATCTCAGTTCCACATGATCGCATCTTCGAGGACTACGACGAATGCAACGAATCAAAAACATGCAAAATTTAAACATAGGCAGGTACACTCTATGTGCATCTCTGAAGTCTAGGAGATAGGACATTTTTTTTCGATGTGATTGATGACCAGAATGATTGAGCAGGTCGGGTTAGGTCTTGTGAGAGATGAGATTTGTCCCATACATTTAGTTATATGTTCCTAGATATATGTGGAAATATTCAATGAATATATTCAGATTGATCATCTTGTACATGTGAATAACCCTACCAACATGAGTGAATACACAAAAGTGTACGTAAAAACAGATTTAGTAACTCACTTAATAGAAACCGATATGTAATCAACCTATCTTGGCTGCATGCTGTCTTCGGAGTGATCAATCAAATAAATGGGAAAAGTGTGATCAATAGATAATTTTTCTTGCCTTTTATTGATCGATGATCATTTTAAAAAAAGCCTGAAATCTCTACAACAAAAAAAATGGAATGCTGCAGAACACAAGTCTCGGCCTGCAGCCATGATACATGCATACTCAGCAAGCCAACCGGACAAACTTGAAAACCTGTTTTTATAGCTTTTGTAACATTTTTGCCTGACCTTTCCTAACAGTCAGATACCCAGGGAGAATTTTTCGTGGGGATCGGGTCAGAATTATCGAAAGTCACAGCAATGGTGGAAGGGAGTGTAAAAGGGAGTAAAATCATCATCATCGTCATCATCATCGTCGTCGTCATCATCATCATCATCATCATCATCATCATCATCATCAATCTGTCAGTGTTGTTGGACATAGGCTTCCCTAAGATTCACCAGACCTCTATCATGGTTATTGCAGAGCCCACAATTCCTGAATCTATCTAGCTCGTTACGCCATATCACTCTCTGTAATCCACAGTCTCGCACATGATTTTGGGGGATCCTCATTGTGAAATGTGATAATCAGCAGTTGTCTGACATTCTTGCAACATGTCCAGACCAATACCATTTGGGTTTTCTTGTAAATTCTATGGAATCTCGGACTCCTGGTTTCTTCCTGATATACTATGCTGTCTTGTGACCGCTCCATGTGAAGTTGAGCATGGTTCTCTCATATATGTGTAGCATGGTTCTTAGCTTGGGGATATATATCATGGTTGGCTCGAATGTTTCAACCCGTAAGTAACTATCAGTGGGATATATTGTTTGTATACCGTTCTTTTTAAGACCAGTGGGAATTTCTTGGTCTCGAAAGTCTAACTTGCTTTACCAAACAGTTGTCAAGCTGGTGTGATTCTTCATCTTATTCTTCCTCCTTCTGATGACTCTATGAAGACTCACTGTCCCAGGTAGATGGAGTACTCAACTTTTTCCTGCTCTGTAATTTCGATTTTGATCGCTGAGTCTTTGTCTTCAACGTGTTTACTGTACTTAGTATTTGTTTTCCTGAACTCAATATAAGAGGGATTTATTAAGTTCATCTAATATTATTTAGAAATCGGTAATGTTCCTAGCAAAGAGGACGATGTCGTCAGCAAATTGTAGCCAACACAGGTTTTCTCCGTCTATCCTGATTCCTTTGTGTTCCCATTCTAAGTTTCGGAAAATTTTCTGAAGGCTGGTTGTGAAAAGTTTCGAATATGGCAGTAGAAGTGAAATCTTCTTGCCACGTGATCACTTCCTATAGAATATAGACTAGGATGAGGATTGGGAAAAATTAAACATCTATACGAAGCCAAGCACATTTGAATACATACCAAACGTTAGTATATTAAGACATACCTAGAATCACTGTAGCCCCACTATTGGCCTTCGTGACCAATCAGTCAAGTAGGCTACAGATTATTTGTCTGTGCGCCATATTTAGAGGGATATACCATTGGAAGCTTGTATGAATACACTACTAGGAAGCTTTTATTTGTTTTCTCTATGGTTATTTTTTGGCCAACAATGCCAAAATCCTGTGCTGATATCTGTCGGATAATTCTAGATAGAATAACGTTTTTCACATACTTTTGAATTTTTTTTTTTTCAGATTATTTCCGAAAATTTCTAGATAACATGTTTTCTTACATGCATGGGCTACGGTGATTCATTCATGCCAAGTACAGATATTCTACTTCTTTTTTCGATATGATTGATGACAACAATTAATGAGGCTTGTGTTAGAGCGTATGAAAAACATGATTTGTCACACATGCATATATACCATACGTTTCTTATTGGATGTATGGAATTATGTGAATGTATATATTCGGATAGATCCTTTTCTTTGTGTGAATGAACAAAGCAACATGAATGATTACACAAATGTGTATGAAAAACAGATCTTGTTAGTCATCAAATAGAAACAGTTTTCAACCAACCTCTTTTGATTGCAAATAATGTTGGGGATGGTCAACTAAAAAAAATGGGAAAAAGTTGATCAATGAATAAACTTCTATCAAATTTTGTTCGGATATTATCGGAAAAATATGTCAGAATTTTCAAAAAACTAACCATAAAGTAGGGCATGAACTCACACTGCAAACTAAACCCGTCTCTAAAAACTTATTAAGGGCAGGAAATTTGTTTTTTACAGATATCATCATCATCATCATCATCATCATCATCATCATCATCATCTTTAGTCGTCTGTTATTGGGCATAGACGTTCCCTAAGATTTACCGGGCCTTCCTATCATTTGCGTCGCAGAACCATTACTCTCTGAACATGTCTAGTTTTCCATGCTATTTTTCCGTCGGTCACATTTTCGCGGATGATCTTGGATATCCATATGTTCGTTGTGATATTCAATGTTTACCTAAAGAGTCAATGCTGAAAAATTAGGCCTTTAGCTTCATTAGTGCGGCGTGTACGGAGGATATGTAAATAAATACAGAGCCACCCAATTTCAGTGACAGTTTTAGTTGATGGTTTTTACCAATCAGGTATTTTGGGAAGATGTATTGTGGGAAAGAGGTTCAAATGATCAATGAGTACTCCATGGGGAGGTATGCAAAAGGGTTGTGAGATCAGAAATTTGGAGATTTGGCAACAAACCTGGCTGCGGAATCTTTCCAGATGATGACACTCTGCTGGATACAGACAGCTAAGAAAAATGTTGAACCGTAAAACTACAAAAATTGGAATAAAAACATAGATTATTGCTAGCTTCTAACTTGCATCATATAAATTTAGCTTTAATCCGTTTTTCTTTGCTTTGAAACACTTAAAACAAAATCCAAAGAGCTGAAATTTCAGTATGCTGTAGCTTAGACACAGAGCTTTTAAATAGTCCGTATTTTGAATGTTAACTGATATTTGTTAATTAATCTTTTTATGTATCATGTGATATTAGCATGCCATACGTATACGAAAGCTCTTTTCCGAAGCTACAACATATCAATTCAGTTGATACCTGAAGAAAACTATTCTGTGAGTAATTCTTCATTTATGTATTGAGCTGACATTGTTACGTACTGAGCAACCGAAGGGAACGATATGACAGCTAAAATGTAAGGCTTTTAGGTGCAGTTAAGGCGAAAAGCAGCAGAAACAGAAAAGAACGTGCCTTAGTTAAAATTGAGCATCTTGATTATTCCTCCTCTTCTCTATCATACAATCTTTGGGCATTGCAACTCATACACGATGACAAGAAATACAATCCGGTAGATGCAAGGTACAAAGGGAAAAAACGAATAGGGGCGATAAATTTTGGTGGGGTTTAAAAATAATTGGACGACCCTTTCTTCTGGATGGAATTGGCGACTGCTATTTTGCCCCTCGACTGCGGGCTATGAACGTCGTTTCATAAAATGAAGCCTCTTGATAAGGATCAACATGATATACGCTCCTTGTCTTAGAAAGAGCTCAGCTTTAATTAAACCCTGAGAATCAGCAAATATAGTTTCCAGCGACCAACAACACTTGAGGACAATCGTATCATTCGGAAAGATTTATAGGTCAACATAAATGTTCTCTAAAGGTCCTGTGTTCATTTGTCATTCTGAAACTACGGAAGCGGCTCACTGGTGATGAAAAGCACTCGAGTTTTGCGGTCGTCCACAACGTTCTGTACGACCCTGTCATCGTTGACTTCCCTGAATCCATGCAGTGTACATCTACATTTTCTCAGAACAATAAAGAAAAAAGTTGTATTCAAATCAAATTTATTCTTATTGCAAATTCAGCAATTCGAAGTCATCAAAGAGGCAGTTTAAAATGAAAGATATTAACTGGTATGAACAAAGGACATAGTTGAATTTTAGAGTTATGTTTTGTGCTATTAAATGGTCAGTTACTGTACGTGCATAGGTTAATTTTTAAATGATGGACTTCTTCTAATTGATTATGATCATGTTTGCTGACTGACATTGAGCAATCATAGCCACCAGAGAAGTCAACGGGTTCTATCTCTTCATTTTATATTTGATTGTGCCAGTTTTTTTGTGTTTGTGTATACCAGCGCTCCTTGCTCTACCATTATGCCCGAGGACTTGTAAATTGGAATCAGAACTCCAGTACCCTCCAGAAATCGCCTTTAAAAAGTTTTTTTTTAAACTTTTTGGGGCCTCATTTTGAGGAGTCTAATGATAACATCTTGATAATCGAGAATGTAGATATTTCCATAAGTTTGTTCGCACTACTTTATTGTTTTACGGAGTGAAACCCCTGTGATATCATGAATAAACTTACTCGAACAATATATATCCATTGATTGAATCGTTTCACATGACTTAGAACTAATGGCAAGTTTTATGTAGTTCGAGTTATAATTTGGATGAGTGAAAGAATATGTTAGAAGATTCATTTTGGTTATGCCGTTTTTACCAGAATATTCATGGATACACACACACACACACACATATATATATATAGAGAGAGAGAAGGAGACAAATAGAAAGACAGACAGACGGAGAGAGATAGAGAGAGAGTGTAAGAGACAGTACAGCTGTGAATATCATTCACATTAAAATAATATAAAAACTTTTTTCCTAAGATTTGTTTTCCAGTCACTTATTTTTGAATATCTGTTAAAAAAAAATCAATATATTTTTCTTCATTAGTTTTACACATACTTTCGTATCATGGTACTATGAATAAATTCCTTCTCGTTGGGATCTTCAGTTGATAACCATGTGGCTGTTCAGGGATTTAAAACCTAACCAACTTGGTTTGATGCAATTTTCTTGAAAATTGTTAAGGTCACTTCTACATAATTAACTGCTCACTAAATCATTAACACACTTTCTCAAAAAGTCGGTTAACACAGACAGACACTAAAAGTACTCTGCTATGAGTGACACTACGTTATATCCGCAGATGAAAGGATGTGGCATTGGCATAGTAATGGCTCCTTTCTATGCTTGCATCTTCATGGGTGAGTTTGAAAAAAGCTTCATATACCCAAGAACAGATGAAGACTGCTTTTTTGTCAGATATATAAATTATATTCTTTTCTGCATATTCAGGTGATTAAGCCAAACTAGAGGAATTCATCACATATATAAACTCTACACATGACCCTATCAAATTTAAGCTCGAGAAATATACTGACTCCATAGCCTGTCTAGACAGCTGCATATGCATGGATATAAGAAAAACACAACAAACAAAACTACCTTAATTCTGAATCAGCCGACCCAAAATACCTGGAAAAAACAGCAATTTTCAAAGGCACTTAGAATTGGAAGAATTTGCTCCACACATAATGAAGTCGATGGACACAACTATATGTGACTACAACAATTCACTAAACGAGGAAAGTTACTCGAAGTTACAGATAACCAAATAAAAAAACCACTACAATACCCAGAGAAAAAAACCCTAAAACTATCAAACAAAAATAAAACTTACCGCGTACTACTCATAACCACCTCCCACAACATGCTCACACATTGTCAGAAATGATGAGTTAGAGATATGTGTAATTACACTCAAAACAGTACACAGAGAAGTATTCTTATAACCATGCTTCACCACCAACCGTAGACCCCGAAGCATCAAAGACATAA
Source organism: Thysanoteuthis rhombus (assembly GCA_963457665.1). Lineage (NCBI taxonomy): Eukaryota > Metazoa > Mollusca > Cephalopoda > Oegopsida > Thysanoteuthidae > Thysanoteuthis > Thysanoteuthis major. The sequence goes on from OY735201.1 coordinate 82,487,258, forward strand.
TTAACAGTGACACAATTATAAACAATGGTGTTTCACACAACATCATCCCTAGAACCATTAATTTCTGACAATCATGCACCAAAGAAAAAAAAAGTTTAGGCACACCAACACGTTCATTAGCACAACAACCAACAAAACTTCCTACGGACACCATGATTCTAACTAACGAAGCAAAAATGAATATAATGGATGTAATTTGTTATACATAGGCAAGTCACAGTGGCACTTCAATATCTGACATAGTGACTAAAGGCACAGAATCAAATAACCCTATCATCCTGACCCACTCCCAGTAGAACTACACGTCCATCCCCTGGGTCAAAATTCTGGCACAGAGGCAAGATCTACAATCATTAAAAGAGAGAAAAAATGCACCTCCAGACACTACCAAAATTTCAGAATGACATGAAGATAAACTTAACCCCCCCTTAACAAACTTGACACTAAACTTAACATCCTAAAGCATACCGATTATTAATCCTCCCTGTGATAAGTACTCAGTAGTCACCACTCTCTAGCCTTTACAGTTCTACCTAAACCAGAACACATCTATTAATATTCATATCCTCTCATTCCTGCAATATCCCGAAATCGGCATTTCTCCCCTTTCATGTGTATATTGAAAACATACTGTCATACAAATCCCTCCTTATAATTCCACCCTACAAACCTATGAATTGTATTTCATTTGTACATCTCATGGCAATCAGACTTTTAAGAACATCCACAATGCCCATAAGGGATAGAGAACATTCATTTCCTTAGAGATATTCGATTATGATTAACAAGGACTCCCTAAATCCATTTGACTAATGCCAAGCACCAAAACAGTATAAGACTAAACTACTATCCATCCACCCAGTGTCCATGACATCTACTACTCTCTCAGAGCATGAAGCATACCACCACAGATTTCTCTGCAGACAGAGTACAGTCCAGTCACATCATAATGACTCGAAAAGAATTTCCTCTCTTGATTTTCCTTTTTCTTTTTATCATTTTGGTAGAATAGTTTTTTACAGATACTTTTTCACGACTGAAATGTACATATATGCCACGGAAGATGGGAACTCTTCCCGAAGCATGCATTGCTCAATTCATTTATGAATTAATTAAACAACAAATAAATGTATATATATGCTTTTACTCCCGAATCTGTCTCATGCACTAGTGTTATATATATATATATATATATATATATATATATATATATATATATATATATATATATATATATATGGATGAACATATGAAAACACATAGAGTGCAGAAAAATATTTTATTTCATTTTTTATCCCATAAATATTCCCTAATTGGCTCCGACTGTATTGGCATCTTCAAAGAGGAAAATAATGAATGAATGGATATATATATATATATATATTTATATATATATATATATATATATATATATATATATATATATATATATATATGTGTGCGTATGTGTGTGTGTGTGATAAGTATGTGGATTCTATATATCTGGCTATATGCATTAAATTGACTATGAAAAAGAATATTTTTTTCCAAATTGAATTGGCTTTATCAAAGTGGCAATTTTTGTAATTTAAGATGTTTTTACTTGAGATAAACGAATGTCTTAGTATTTTTTTCTCCACTGACTTATATGAACGTGCATATGCGTACATCGGTGTTTCAAAAGGAAAATAAATCCAAGAAATATTTGTGCATTTGTACAGTACATAGGTGCATTGATATATATATATATATATATATATATATATATATATATATATATATATATATATATATATATTAGGACAGGGGTTATAACTGGCTAAGGTGAAATTTTTCCTCTGGGTCTCGGTCACTTTGAAGCTTCCATTATTGAATATGTCTTAGATGTGGATGTAACGATATCAATGGTAGGAGTTTTGTGTATCACGGTTCTGTGTGATGAGGGTTGTTCAGTTTAGTGTTTGATCTATTAGGATATAGGGATTTAAGTTTGTTGATCCACATGTTTTCGTGTTTCTCTAGAACTTTAGTTATGTCAATTGGAGTAGTTTTTCTTTTTTTTCTATGATGGTACAGCTAACGTCAGTGGCAAAACTGTGGTTAGGTGTGCGAATGTGTTGTTCTACGGGAAGTGGGCTACGATTGTTTTGTGACTTGATCCTATGTCTATAATTGTTGAGTCTAATATTAAATTGCCACTCGGACTTGCCTATGTACTGAAACTTACATCTATTGCACTCTAGAAGGTATATAATGTTCTTACTGCGGCAGTTGCTATTGTGATATATGTGGTAACTCTCTTTTGTGGTAGTGCCGGTGAATGTGTTGGTGTACTTGAGGTGGTTGCAACATAGACTGTTTTTTTATGTTGCAAGGTGTGCAGAATTTAATTGTTCTAGGTGTATTTTTGTGTACAACTTTATTGTTAACGATATTATTGCGACTAATCATGTCTCTGATGTTTTGGGGTCTGCGGTAGGAGATGACGCATGGGCCTGTGAATGTTTCTCTTAGATCTGTTTTAATCGTGAGAATGTTCCATCTCTTATTGATGATGTGTGGTAAGGGTGGGTGGGTGTTGTTGAAGGTTGTTATAAGGGTTATGCAGTTAGGTTTGTTATTGTGGGACAGTATAAGGGTTTCATCTCTAGGTATTCCAATCGCTTTTTTTATTTGATTTTTAGTGTCATTAGCGGATAACCTCGTTAGGTGAAGTATTGTATTAGGTTATGTTTGTGTCTGTTAAATTCACTATTAGTAGAGCAGATTCTTCTAATTCTAAGGGCTTGTGAAAATGGTAGGCTTCTTTTTAAGTGTTGGGGATGGGCTGATTTAGAGTGGAGGTAATTGTGGGTGTCCGTGGGTTTAATGTAGAGGGTAGTTTGGAGGTTTCTGTTGTCATCTATGTATATGCAGGTGTCTAAGAAGGCTATGGAGTCAGTGGATGTCGTGAAGTCAAACTTAATAGTCATGTGCCGAGTTTAAATGTATAAAGAAATTATCAAGTTTGGCTTTTTCGCCTGTATATATGGAAAAAATGTTGTCCATGTATCTACCATAAAAATGCAATCATTATATATCTCTGGGTAAATGTAGGTTTCTAAGTTTGATCCTTCTGAAGAAGTCATATAGATCTTTGTTGAGGGTGTGCTTGTTAAAGAGTGGGGGTCGGGGACTAAAATTAAGGCTCTTGTTAAGGAGTTTGAATGTGTCCCTAGTAAATCGAAATTTACACAGGTTCATTAGTTTCCCTTCTGGGTCTTCCTTAATTCTGATGATGTGTAGTAATTTTTTAGTAAGTTTTCTAAACTGCTTACTAGTGATGGTATCAAGTTTTCTAACCCCCCTTCCATATATATATATATATATATATATATATATATATATATATATAGATATATATATATATATAGAGAGAGAGAGAGAGAGAGACAGAGACAGAGACAGAGATAAAGAGAGGGATAGATAAATAAATAGATAGACGGACAGATAGATAGTTGTAATATAATATAATCATACTATTTGGGTTATCGTTCGCGGGTTCCATTCATGCAGCAGACCCATTTCTCTTATGTTAATCCATACATTTGTAATATGATAGTTGATGTTAAAAAACAAAACAGTTCAGACAAGGACAGTGAGAATGAACAAGATTGGGGAACTGGTTATGAAACGGATATTAGGACCTCATCCTCCAATATATATCTTCTTTTTCTTCTCCTTCTTCTTCACGTTATGCTAAACCAATGAAAATTTATAAGAAATCTATGATTACTTTTTGCCATTCAACTTCATTTTTCCGGGCTGCATCTTTTGGCACTTCAATTTTTTTTTTTGTTCGAACGCCACTCTAAAATGATCAGAGCCTATGAGTGGGAATCAAGTCAACTGCAAAATGAACTCAGCCTTTAGTCAATCATGTAGATTGTTATCTCCTCAATAATCTGGAAATGTTCCAACGATAAATTAGAAAATACCATTTCATTTCAGAAATTGGGTATTTCTGAAAAGTAATATTTGTATTGGAGCTTTTTTGTTTGAGTCTAGACATATTTCTTATTTGCTCACCCATTAAAATCTCGTTTAAGCAAGCGAATTGTCTAGTCTAGATTTAGATTTTAATCATTTTTCGCTCGCATGTATGAAAACAATTTTATGCTAGTGCAATGGTTCTCAAATCCTGCACTGCAGCACCTCGGAGCAACACAACTTGTACCAAAGGGTTGTTTCGGGTTATTTGGAAACTTTTATGATTGTGATATCTGCAATTCCTATTTTTTCTTCACATAATACAAGAGAAAAACCGCGGATATGAGATAATTCTCTACAAGAGGACTTCAGTGGTCATGGGATTGCTATGCTTAAAGACATCCGCTGGACACCCCGACTTAAGACAAAAATCCCTAGAGATCATATGTGAAATAAACATGACATGACTAACAGAAAGTATTGACTACATGACTTTCATGTTAGAAAGATCTGGAGAATCTTCAGCGAAAGCTTGATGATTATAATAACGATGCAAGAAATTATATACTAGTTTGGTAGTTTGCAAAGTATACGCCTTGACTTCCCAGAGTACCACGCTTAAACCCTGTTCATTTGGAAATTTCATAGTCTCAAAACTCATCATCAACATCATTAACCTTTTAGCGTCCGTCAGTGGACATAGACGTACCTTGGGATTACCCAGACCACTCTATCATTGGCGTCTTGGAGCCAATGTTTCCTCTTGAACGTCTATTTCGTCAGGCACTCCTATATTTTAGTATGATTTTTGAGGATCCGCGCTATGAGTCATGATGTCCAAAGGTTGTCTGACAGTCTTGGAAAGTGATCAGTCTATTGCCATTTTAGTTTTCTGATGGCTTCTATGATATCTTTACTCTTGTTTTTTCTGTAATACTCTGCACTTTTTTGCGAATCTTCCATGTAATGTTGAACATGATTCTTTCCTGTGTGCGTTGTATGGTTATCTTGACTCAACAAACCCCAATCCCATATGCAACCACTTTTTCTTCAAAGGTTGGTTTTCGGTGGTTTTCATCAATGCAATCATCATAAGGGTTTTAAGGTTTATCATTGTATAGATACCTTCCCCAAGATTCATCAAACTTATTTATCATGGACGTTGCATTTGATATCTGGGGATCTGCTTTAGGACGTAATATCCAGCGGTTGTTTAACCTTTTGAAATATGGCCACCTCATTACCATTTTGATTACGTGATGGATTCCATGATATCTCTGGCGTTTGGTTTTTGCTCTTTATATGTTTGGCTGTTTTGTGATATCTTCATGAGATGTTTGGCATGATTATTTCCCTTGCATGTTACACATTTCTCTGTGTGGGGATCAATCTTTTGGCTAAATGTTTCATGTTTTAGCTCGATTGGTGTCTTTTGGGGGATCCATCGGTTGTATACCTTCTTATAAGAACTAAACGGATTTTCTTAATCTTGAAGTTTGATCTTGCTTCCCCGGAAGCTTATCATCCTACAGTGATTTTTTTAGCTTTATTCCTCCTTTTGGAGATTTCACAGAGATTCTTTGTCCTAGATAAATTTTGTGCCCCACCTTCTTTAGATCTGCATTATTATTTTTTCGATAGTTATTTTCAAATCGTGCGGCACGGCTCCCAAAGGGACACAGTTACCACCCAAGGGTGTCCCGAGGCTATTTCAAAATCTTAATGATTCCAAGCTCATCAAAGATTAATTCTAGATGACATTACTTCAATGCTGGGTTTTCCATGGTATCTATGATAAAAGCAAGTGCACACCCCCGTTCTGTCCTAACAGATCATAGAACATAACAGAGGCGTAGGGATATTTTGCAATGCCCAGTCGTCAGGATCCCGTCCCAGTCTCTCTGATGTAGTCCTGAAAAAAAAAAGCAGAAAGCAATACGTTTGGCATCAACTTGAGTACTGTAGTTTCCCGACTGACGTCACATTAGGCTGCTTTGAAGAGTCTCTCAACCCTACTAGTTGAACAACTTTTGCCACTATAAACGGCAAAATGTTCAATAATTCTTTATATGCGCACGTGTTTGTAGGTTCCAGCGACCCTGGTCATATTGTTTTGTCTACTTGACATGAAAATTGGCATCGGTTCTCCATTATCTCCCTTCAAAAAATGTATTTTGACTTCTGGAAGAAAAGTTGTTATTTTTCTCTTGGGCCCCTTATAGTTTTTGTTGTTTCGACATTTTGGTTTATCTTTTTTAACAGCCCCTTTTTTAGTGTACTATCCAAACGTATTGGTAGCAAACATGCTTTCTCTTCATTATTACCAATGTTGTAAAGGTCGATTCGGGTGATATATTTTTTTTTTAACTTTGTTTAGCTTCGGGCTCCATACTTTTTTCTGATGGGTAGCGAAAGCTAAATTGGGTTGAATTTGACTCATACACTCAATAGACTCGTTGATGGCAGTTTCTAGTGACATTCCCTGTGTATAATCCGGACTTTTCCTAGAGATGATTGTGTTTGCTTAGTGCATGTGAGACAAATGTGGAGGTCAACCAGATGTGGATTCCGTTACTCAACAGGGAGATGGTATAGAAATCTAGGTCCAATCAGGAACAGACAAAAATGTTATCCAGATCAATGTCAATTTTCCGTTTACAACCATCACATTGGAATATTTACCTGAATAAGAATTGATTGATCGAAGACATTTTATCAACAATACAAACAACAAGATGAAGTTTGTTGGTCGGAAAATAACTATGTGAATGTTAGAAGACCTTTTTAAGAATTATAAACAATTTTCCATTGTTCAGCATCCGTTGATTTTGGGCATTATCGAAAATCCATACACATTCAGAGTGGAAAGACACAAGAAAGGTGGGGAAACATTGTGCTAATAGGTTCGATTAACATTTATTTGGTATTAGACCATCCTATGAGAGAAATCTATTGCAGTATGATGAGCCAATATTGGGGATAGTTTTTTAAAAGAATTCAAACTCCTGAATTGGCAATATTCAGATGGAACAATATATGTAAGATGGCGAGGGTGTGTAATTTTTCACAACCCAAAGTCTTTAATCTTTTCAGACATGATCTCTGCTATGTGGGCCGTGTATTATCATGATAGTGCACCACTTTGTGAATGAAAAAAAAAATGGCCCCTTCCATTCAAGGAAGTTCCTGAGCGCTTCAAAAGATGAAAATTGATTCCTGCTGTGAACATAAATCTGATCAGTGGCAATTGTAAGTGTACTACAGTAACGCAATGCCACCAACCACTTATCGCAGCCTTTGATGGGAGCCCATTTTGTGTTGTACTTTGGTCTGTTCACATTGACTAGGTCATCTACTATACTGTTGTCTGCATCACTTCATGTTCTTGTAAAATATTCCTCTTCCATTAGCGCGGAAACAAAAGTAAACGTCAACTTTTGGTCTAAATTTAACTTTTGTCAAGTCATAGGAACACATATTCTATGTATGAGCATATATTTCAATGTTGTTTCAGATAACGTTGAATCGCTGAATAACGAACTTAGTTTTTTGACTTGATTCTCCTATTGCCACTGCGTTATTACTATTCAGACTCAAGCGGATCATCATTGATGTGAATATTACTTTCTGGCTCATCTCTCATGCTGAGGCCACCATTTTTAAAACTTTTATGATATACTTGGTGATTTCTTTCATTCAAATTATTGACTTGAAACACTCATATTAGGCACTTCGTACTGGATTTTGGTTGTATGGCCTATAAGATGGGTTTTAATCCTATTTCGATATTTTTTAAATTTTTGCATTTATTGCATTAGTAGTGTCCCTTGCTCTCAATTTAGCCCCTTTCGGAGCTATAGTATATAAGGATGATAAAGTATACATTTTGCCACATTGAATTCGTTTTCTACGAGAATTCTTTAAAACTCCCTTTATATCGCGACCAAAACTAGCATTTCAAAGCAAATTATGACTCACCGCTACCAATAGATGCTTAGAATATTAAAATTATGATTTGAAAAAAGAATTGGTCTTTTTAGTCACTCAAAAGAAGCCATCGCATGACAAATGTCTTTAAGCATCATTCTGTGTTGGGCTGATACATCAAAAATTGGAGAAAATGTGATTAATGAATTGGTTACTCCTCTTATCTTTTCTTGAGCGTAAAGATTCCAATTTTCAAGAGACAAGTGTGATTTCTCTCAATTTAGGATTATCTCACATTATTACAATTTGATCTTCTCCTTAAAACTTAGTTGAGGGCTGGGAAAAAAACAAATATTTCCCTACCAAATTATGAGTGTGTTTTTGTGTGCGTAAAATCTCAAGGTTCAACAATGAACACATATGTTTAGACAAAGTCCACATAGATAGATAGATATATTGATACAGACACAACAAAATAACAGAGTTCAAATGGTCTGTTTTAGGTTGCAGTAATTAGTATTGCATAAAATGTCTGAAAAACCTGAAATGCTGTTCTTTACTGGGATTTGCTGTGCTGAGGCATTTATGGGAATACTTCCATTCACACACACGCAGAAAAAAGCATTCTACGAAAAAAAGGAAGTATGACCTGACAGGTGCATTAGTCCCCTTTGAACATCTCTGGTGCCTTCCAAGATGGTATTTCTCATTGGATTGTTAACTATTAACCTAAATAGGTTTAATGAACGGTTATGTTGTCACAAAATGAAAGCATTCAATTTCATAAATTGCCGAATATATAAATTGTTGCTTATTAACAAACATTGATAAATCGCTAGCCAGATCTGGTTAATCAATCAATAGAGATCGTCAGGAGACAAACGTATTTTTACAGTATGATACTTGGGGATGATCGAATGGAAGTTACTTTCTTTCTTTTTGTTAGGTAGTGATCATTCAACAAAGTCTAAGTATTTAAAAGAAAGCAGCGTGACTACTGTAGGACACAAACTAAGGGATCAATCTACATGAAACATACTTTGCATATTGAATCCCCAACTGGAAAAAAAAATAGGGTATTTTGATGTGGATTGTTTGCACAATACATATACACAGCTAACCGGACCTGAAAAACTTATGTTGACAACTATAGCGACATCTTTGGCTGACAATTCCTAACATATAAAATGATGGATAGATAGGTAAAAATATCAGTTTGTGTCAAGACGAGTGATTGTTGACGTTGGGTGTACACCGACCAAGGTGGCAAATTTCCTACATTTAGGGGCAGGCCCGAATTTTACTGTGAATAGTGCAAAGTGTTCCATGGCTCTAAGCAAGGTAGTGTAAGGCTTACCAGATGAATCCCTAATCCTCAAAATTATTAATCCCCTATTACTAAATACTGTCGATAAATATTTATATCTTTGATTGCAGTTAGTATACTCCTGATATTTTTGAAGAATATAAATCATTATTCACTAACATTGAACTTGCACGAAATAGAGAACTCACAGAAATTCTAGTGAGTGTATATCCTATTAAAACTCACCAGAAGTCTGGTCGTCCGGATGTCTGTCTGTCTGTCTCCATGCATGCATGCATGTATGTACAACTCTTGCTGCAAAAGCCATTTGGTATAAATCCATAAAACTATCTATAGATACAGATTTGATTACTGAAAAGCGTTCTCAGCTAATTAATTTTGGACCTCCCCCTTCCCTCAACCCTAAATAAGTTTTCAGGAATATTTCAAATCAGGGGATGTCTATTCATATGATAATCTGTCAATGATACAAAATACTTTTTTGGGACATGAAGAAAGAAATTCTCTTTTTTTTCCAAACTCAATCTTCGGAGACAGAAATTAATCATTGACTACGCTTTTACGTCAAAATCCTCAGAGATGAAAATGCATTTTTTATCAGAAAAGAATCAAAAACTTTTAGAGCATATCTTATATCCTGATACTATTGGCTTTATATGATGTGTTTTCATTAGTGCATGTTTTGATGTAGTACGGTCAAGATACATTTTCTTAAAGCCCAAATTTTTGAGAGCAGGGGTTGTGTTGATCACGAGGAAGGAACTTCTATGTTTCATTTTTGGAGACAAAATCTCAGGGATATTTATTTTTCATTCCATCATCTAGGGGGTCAATATCAGAGATTTCTCTCTCCTTCTCTTTTTTTTTCTTTCTCTTTTTTCGAAGGTTTTCTTTTCATTTTTAGGGGTCAAATTTGAGGACAAACACAAAGAAAGTAAAAGAAAGAGGACGAAAAAAGGAACAAGATAAAGGAAGAATGAAAAAGAGAATTAGAGAAAATGAAAATGAAAGACAGTAGGTAAGAGACAGAGGGACAGAAATTTTCATTTTTCACTTTCAGAGATTGAAATATCGGGGAAATATTTTCTCTTCACTCATCTGGGATCAAAATCTTTTCTGTTTTTATATTTTTTTTTTTTTTTATAGTGGAGAGTTCAGTTACTCAATGACGAGAGGGAATGATTTAATCAATGAAACATATTACCAAATAATTTGCATTAACACTATCTTCCAGTGGTATCATTCAAAACGAAGGGAGAATTATTCTCTCCTCTTTTTAAGTTCAAATTGAATGGAATTTCCTTTTTTCCACCTTTATAAGTGAAAATGTGACAATCGAACGGGGACGTTTGTAGTGTGTGGTGCGCAATAGTGATTACAGATTATTCAGGGATTGTAGTGGCCAACTCTATTGTGTGTAAGTCTGTATTCGTTCGGTTCCAGAATAGAATATCCAGATATGATGTGGTTAATAGTCTCAGCTGCAAAGTCACAGAATTTGCTGTTGGGATTGACATTGGCTTCGATAAAATGTGCTAAGTATCTCCTGGTAAGAACGCGCTGGTCTTGGGAAGTAAATATCAAAACACTTCGTAGCCACTGATGGGTTTTGGTATCATCAATGGTATATTGGCCGAGCTGGGGTTTCTGTTCCCAATATTCTTTTAAAACATATCCCTAGTCGCATGGCTATATATATACACAAAAACACACACACACACACACACACACATATATATATATATATATATATATATATATATATATATATATATATATATATATATATATATATATACACACATTTATTTGTTGTTTACAGAGGGGATAGTTGTTTTGTGTTGGTCATATTTGGTTCAACTGGAAACAATCTTGATTCCCTTGTAATTAGGTAAAACTTTTTTTGCTGTTTCATGCTTTCACTTGATTCAAGATTTAGTTGTCACTTGTGTACAGGTAAATGCGATAGCCAACGATTGTGGTTCTTCCATTAATGCATGTTGGATTCTTGGCCTTCTTCAATTCATAGTTATGTACAGGTACCTTGCATGGTTGTGTCTAGGTTTGAAAAGTTAGATTTTCTTGTTGCTAATTTTCTTTGTCTGAAAGTTGCTTTTGCCCTATTATTGAGGTCGAATTCCATTCCAATATCATCGCTGAACATCTTGACAATTTGCAGCAGCCCCACTTAGCTTAGAGATATCCTTTGCCAAGAGTTTGAGATCATCCATGAAGATTAAGTGGTTTATTCCCTTGTTACCAGTTTTATAGCCATAAGTGGTGTTGTTGAGTTGAAATAAGGAATAGAGGTAAACAGAATAGAAAGATCGAAATGGAAAAACTCTGGAAGATTTTACGGTAAATGATTACATTCCTGGGTTCATAATTATTTTTTATTGTGGTGGAGGAGGATTTGGTGTACTGTAGAATCATGCTAGCTTTGGTGCAATCTTATATGCTTCTGAAGCTTTTAGTATCCAAGTATGCACTATAAAATGTTTTATTGTGAAATATTCAGTTTGAAATTAGATTTTGGCTTATTATTTTGTTAGTTTGAAGATGGTCTTCGAAATTTCTTTTGTAGACTTTTGTTCTCGGCTGAAGATATTGTTGTTTTTATGGTGGAATTATCCCTGTTGAAATGGGATCTGGAGCAAAAAATCACTACTGGTGCAGACAGAATTGAATTGTTGTTGATTCAGAGAAGAAATGCTTTTTCAACTTTTGTCATTCTGTGCTAGGCTTTTCGGTAACTTTTCATATCAAACGGTTAGTTAAAAAATGGAAATACTAACACAAGAACTGTTAAAAATGAAGACTAAAAACATTAATCCTGCTTGGGATGATTCTTCACTCTAGAATAAATTAAAATGTTGTGGTTATACGCGGAAGGCAAATACTAATTGGGAAGTTATTCCACATAACAGATGTTCCTAAGATGCGCTTTCTATTTATGGAACCGTCGGTTATACCTTGATAAATCTAAGAAGTATGAATGAGCCATGGTCGCAGTCCGAGTTTCAACAGATAATTCTCCGGCATGAAAGACTGAGGAATGTAGTTTGACTGAACATCTACCAAGTAGTAACGGTAGAAAAGTGCTAAACTTGCAGTATCGCCCATTGATCCACGCATTTGCTTCTGTACTGCACTTGATAGTGAGAAAAGTGGTTAGTGAGTCAAGCCTACCAAAATGTAACCGCAGCACTCTATTATTGGATGAATCTAGATCTCATGGAGGTATAAGACTGTTTTGTGTTATAGAAACCTTCTTGGTCTGTCAAAAGACACTACGCTTGTAGCTGTGTTGTTGGCAACATAAGTAATATGTGGGCCATTTCTATCAGGAGTGAATTTGAGACTCAGATAAGGGTAACTCCTCATAAATAATGTCATTATTTGGGATAAGTGATACGAAAGACTGAACAATTTCCTACAGAGGGGTTAACTGAAAAGATTGCCTAGGTAGAAAAAAAAGAACATAAAAAGAAGAGGAATTCTCGTCTAAGTATACCTATTCTGTTAGATTGTATGAAAAAAATAGAATGTATGTCCCTTTTGGTATACGTCTTCAATCAAAAATCTTGATAGCAGCTGCTTCAAACTCGTCTGGGACTGAATCATTCATGAAGAGAAATTGAAGAAAAACTTTAATTCAAAATCAAATGTAACATATTCGAAACACATAAAATGACAGGCTAGGAACTCATTCAATAGAAACTCTCATTCTATCAGCTCGTTTTCACTGTTTTTGAAGTGATAAATTTGGAAAAAAGGCTGATCAAATAAAAGGAAGAAAGCGTGATCAATGGATAGAATACTCGTCTCACTTTCTGTTGTATAGTAGTCACCAAACAGTCTGAATATTCATAAAGAAACAAACGTGAGACTAAAAAATCAATCTAGCATGAACTTACATTGTAAATTGAACTCCAGTTAAAAACCAACCACGGAGAAAATTATTGAAAGAAAAAAAAAGAAAATTGACATAATAAAGAATGCATGCTGAATATTACAACCCTGTATCTCACTGGCTCGACATGTACGAGTGATATTTACAAATCGAATCATCCAGTCGGCCCGCTGGACGAACTTGAAAACTTAAAAAAATATCCAATTCGACGGTGTGATGACGTTTTCTTATAGTTCTGTTTCAAATAAATATTATTGTCATTCACATTGGGAATATTTTTGAAAATTATCCAACAATCTATTCACAATGTGAGCAAAGATGATGTCCCATTATTACCGACCCCAAAATCAATATGGGGGTCATAAAAATGGTTGCAGGATAATCTTATTCAGAATAATGATCAAATCTATAAGTAGCATCCCCTTTCATTCTAGTCTAATAATTATGTCTGGGTGCTGGCTTTGAGGGTTTACTCAATAAGAACTGGAAAATGCTTTAATATTTCCACGTCTAGTGCTTCAGTTGCAGGTTCTGGTTGGTATGCATACAGATGAAGTGTGTTTTGGGCGTGACATTGCTTGCAGATCATTCAATGATTGTATTCACCCACTCTAAGTCTGTATTCCTTGGAGTCAATAAACTCAGCTGTGCAGTCACAGAACCTGCAGCAGAGATAAGCATCGTCTTTGATAAAATGTGCTAGGTATATCCTGATAAGAGGGTGCTGGTCTCTGAAAGCAATTATCGAAACCCTTCGTAGCCACTGTTGTTTTTTTAGTATCATCTAAATCATCAACTCAGGTGTGAATTTGGTATCAGCCGTGCTGGGGTTTCTGTTCCCAATGTTCTTTTAACAGACATTCCTTGTTGCATGGCTATATCGTTTTTACATTTTTTACACACACACACACACACACGTGCGCAAACACACACACATACATACACACATATATATCTAAATGGTAGATATACATTTTCGAAGATAAAAAACTCATCGATATTTAATGCAGAGAGCATGCAGATGGAAAATAAATTGCAGACCAGTAGAAATCGTCGGGCCAGTTATATAAAAGAAAGAGAATAGTCATGGCTTAAACAAGAACAAAACTGAACGTAGCAATCTTGCTCAGAAGGAAGGTAAAAACAGAGAAGATCATAAGTGTATTAGGACTATTTGGTTTAACGGCAAGGGATAGGAGGCGACAGATGACTTGGAAACAAAACTAAGGGAAAGATAACCGAAGTTTTACACGGAACAAAAATGTAAGAAACGATGGATATGACTTTATTTAACGGAACTTTCACACAAATGGAAAACACGAATAGGGTGGCTGAGGACTTGATTCGCCCGAAACTCTAGATGGATTAAAAAATGTAAATAGGTGACAAAAGACTTGCACAAAATTTTACACAAATTAAAAGGCACGACTGCGGATTGGGGCAACTAACTTGATTAACCCACAATTTTACATGTTTAAAACGCAAATAATAATCATTGCATGAATAGATTTAATTGTGTATGCACAACTGATCCAAACAAAAAATTGTAAATATTCATGACCGTAACCGGATTTGAACGTATGATCAGTCGGTTTATGATCAGCCTCTATGAATACTGAAATAAGTACCCAGCAAATATGATATGTTTCGAAGACTGGTTATTATCAGCAATTGTAGTATTTTTAAAACTCCATTATATGCAATGAAATATATCGAAAAAAATACGATCCACTGTGTTGTCACTTTTGAAGTTATTTTTCCGTGGGTAACACTTTGTATCCTTGCTTGTTCCCAATGAAACAATATTTTTACCAATTGGCAGCACACGATTCATACACATCATACTACGTGCAACTCAAAAGAAATATTGTTTTCTATCTTTCTCAACGGCAAAAATATCATCTGCCTGGATTTTCCGCACTCTTTAGCCCAAGTCACGCCTGCCTCGTATGCCTATATACAAGAACTTGAAAGATCAATGATATACTATGAATATAACGTGTAAAATGTACTTTTAAGAAATTTTTAAGAATGTACATGTTATTGAACTTGTCAAAATAAGACCCCGAGGGGGTCAAAAATACATTTTGCAAAAAATCATGAAAAATATCTTTTAGAAAAGGTGTAGTGGAGTACATATGCCAATATCAAGTTTATAGACAAAACAGTATGATAAGGATCGCTAGAATACAGTCAAACCCATACACTAACTGACGCAAATGTGTATGAAAAAAAAGAAAGATAAAATCGTTCATAATTGCAACGCTTGTTCAATATTCTGAGGTATTGAAAGCCCACACTACCACTCATGTAGAAAAGTTACTGGGTGTGATATGTGTAGGCAATGTGAAAGAAATGCCCCAGATTGTAAATAAAGCAGCAACAGCAGGCTACTGATTAAATTCAAAAGAAAAACAATAAATCTAAAGTGTTTTTTGAGAATGTTAAAAGTAAAACATAATCTTAAAATGGAAATAAAATCAAAATAATGTTTGTGCTCATAGAAAGATAAACATTTATGAGTAGAAAACTTTGAATGCAGAAATGTCCTTGCGTATATCATGCTACAGAAAGTGTGTTGATGAATCTCAATAAATTGCAAACTTCATTTGTTGACTAAAATCGAAATGATGGATAGGAAAACTTGGAAAAAAATGGTCTGGTTACGTATTCAATAGAATACGTGACGTGACAAACATCTTTTGTCAGCCTGTTTTGTCGGGGCATATCGATTAAAAAATCGAGAAAAATCATGCAGACATGGAAAGAGGTAGTGTTTAAATATCCAGCCCTCTAGCTCCATTGGTACAGCCTGTACGCATGACGAATGCATGCATAAATACATAGATAGATAGATAGATAGATAGATAGATAGATAGATATATACATACATACATACGTACATACATACATACATACATACATATATGGTCAGCTAGCCTGCCATGAAATTTGAAGAAACCTATATAGTTTATTTTGGTGACTGTTTTAATTGCAAGTTTCAAATATGTTTATGTGTGCTCCTAATCACCATGTATTACTTGCATCTTTTCAAACTACTTTATCTTTTGTATCTTCCTGTTTATCAATTAGTATCGTTTTTCTTTCTTTTTTGTGAAAACGCATTGGTGTTCGATTGCTGTGTGTACGGAATAATTTTCGTTGTAAAAGCACTCGCCTTGATTTTAACTGATACTAAATTGACAGCTCATCACAATTTACTGCAGATTTGCCGAGATCAGAAGATGATTACGAGAAGTTTTTGACGGCAGGTGGCTATCTAAATGTTATTATTGCTTCTCTATATCTCTTCCGGTTTCATCGTTTATGTTTTCAATCTTTAATAGAGAATATTTTAATTGTTTGGAACAGGCTCACCAAAACATTACATCGATATTTTGCTAAGGCAATAATTTGGATTGACCCTGTATATGACAAAACAGTGATGAACGTTATTATTCAATCATTTGATTTAAATTAGGAGAATTTGTCGTCTAATTGAATCAAATCTTGATTTTCAGCACAACGCATTCTATGGTTTCTTTGTACTTT
This sequence comes from Thysanoteuthis rhombus, assembly GCA_963457665.1. NCBI lineage: Eukaryota > Metazoa > Mollusca > Cephalopoda > Oegopsida > Thysanoteuthidae > Thysanoteuthis > Thysanoteuthis major. Next base: position 82,503,925 of record OY735201.1, read on the forward strand.
TTTTTAATTTAAAAATTTGAAACCCCAGCCCCACCCCTAACATTATCCCCAACATAAACGTTATCATTAACACAAACATTATCACTTACCCATCGTAATTAAGTTTAATGATATAATGTCTTAAATGTGTTGAATTTTCAGCTTTCAGTTTTTTCAAAATATTTTAACAGCTTCTAAGAAGTTATCTCACTTACAATCTATCAACAATATCTTGGTGGACCTCTTTCGAACAATTACAGAAAATGCTATCCCAAATATGTCGGTAACCTCTCCGGAACGGAATGAGTAAAAGATAGATGTGTTGTTATTTATTTATTCTTTCTATAGCTGTGCCTTCAGTTCATCCATCCAAGCGAATATCACATTCTGTACCATTCAAAAATGTTTAGCGAAAATCGAACACTTATTATTCGAAAACATGCCATTCATCTCTTTTAGGTGTTACGTCCACGTTTGAGTGAAAGCTAGTGCAATCCGATGTAAGCGGAATGAACCAAGATAGATAGGGAGACAACTCAATAATTATAATTCAATACATATCCCCCTTGACAAATCAGTCATTATGATATAGGTGAGGCTGAATGCAAGCTCAGACCGAACACTTTGAAAATTTAGCTAGAAATCACCTGTTTTTTTATTATTCATACTTTAAACTAATGGCAGAATAATTCATTACCATTGGTTACAATGTACCGTCTTGATTATTAACAGACTAAAATCTGATGAACAGCATCAGACGTTTAGTTTATAGATTTTCTTTTGAGTTGCATCCCTTTAAGAAACTGTCAACCAGAGCTGTCATCAAAACAATCGACATAGTTTTTTCCAGTTCAAGTGGGTCTGACTGGATGGTTTGTTAGCTGGTTGGTTATGTATTTATACATGTGCGTATTGTGTGTACAGGCCACACCAATCAAGCTAGAAGATTGAAATTTAAATATTCACTCTTACTCAGTCAATAAAAATGTTTTTAAGCACAATTCGATTTGTGATCATTACGCCTATGATTCCTAGTACATGTCGTATACGTTTTTCCTTTGCTGCTCCGAATATTTCTAGAATGTGTTCAAATCATATCCGTCCAGCATATTCAAGTATTTTCTGACAGAACATCTTCTGAAGAGAGCCACTCTAAAGGAGTTATAGAGATTTAAAAAAAAAAAAACACACGTCAAACAGTTTTCTCCGCTTTAATATTCTACTATGCATTTGTTAATAAAGGATTTTTTCATCACTGAAAGATGTTTGTTTTTTTAGATCCCACTGTGAATATGTTTTTTATGGGGAGCTCATTTTACAGATCATTTTCATACTAAATTGAACCCTTGGTTTGCGTCTGACAGAAGTCACTTCAGAAATTCAAGCATTTAATAATTACTGCCCAGAAAAATACGGGAGAAATAACTTATGCTTTCATCCTCCTTTTTTCGATTTTCTTCTAATTTCTTCATCCATTAAATGGAGATGCCTCTATGGGTATCTCTGTGAACGATATACATTAGGAAGGCTGATTCAGAATTGAATATATGTTAATTCCAGTTAAATAAATGTATGAACCTAATAAAAAATGTTTTACATACTTGTAAATACATTGACTAGGCACAATTTATCCATTCATTCATTTCTGAAATATTTTATACTTAATTCAGTTGATAACTTCGACAATTGCCCTATCAATTTTTTTCAATCACATAATTGATCATCCCAAAGATACATATTACATGACCATGCTATATTAGTTTTCTAATATATTCTATGACATATCTGACCCCCGTTTTTTGTTGTTGAATATACTGTGCTGTCTCGTGATCTTTCCACGTGGCATTAAGCATTATTCCCCTTTTCACATTGCATAATACCTAATTTGAGTGTCAATTTTCTGGTTAGACTCCATGATTCAACTCCAGAAGTGACTATCAGGAGTATGCATTGGTTGTATATTCTTCTTTTTCGAACTAGTTGGAAATCTCAATTCCGAGCTTTTACTTCACTGAAGGAAAAGGTTCTTTGATGCTCTTTACAAAAGGATTTCTTTGTTAGAGTATGCACACTGAGTCGTGTTCCAGTTGGACAAAATATTCTAGAGGCAGTCGTTGTATAATTCTAGCAAATTCCCAAAATGAGCACACCATTTATATGAAAAGGATATCAAGAGACCTTCAGTAATGAAGACCATTAGTGGAAGAAACTAAGACCTTTACAAGAAGCCTAAACCATCTTTAGGGTTTTAGTGGGGGTTTGATATACAATGTTTGTTTCTGCTAATCATTAGTTTTTGCCCGCCGGTTGTTTTTTTTTAATTTTATTTTGCTAATCTAGACTTTGCCAGTGATCACCATAACTTATTCACTGATCAATGTATTCCCACTTATTCGATTTGAAAAAAATAATGATCATCCCTAACATATCAAGCTTCGAAAGACAGTTTCTATCGAGAGAAGAGACCCGTTTTATATCATCTTTACGCTCCTGCTGATATCAACCGTTAATAATAAAAACGCAGAGTGTGTGATTCGCAGCAAAAATCAGGAAGATGAAATAAAATTGAAAAAAAAAGGGATGATTAAGAAGAGAATAAGGAGATTAGGTTGAAAACATAAAAACGATGTGAAAAATGGGATGGATTGGCTTCCATAGATATTGAATAACAGATGTTAATATCCCAAGAGAAATAGATAAATGCTATGATCCACTGAGGTAGTTAGGGACAAAACAGATGCCAAAAAAAGACAAATATAAACCATTAAAAACGGATTCAACCCGGGAAAATGTGTGTAATAAAGGGTGGAATAAAATTCGTCAAAGGGTTAAAAACGATAAGTTTCAATGATTAAAAATTCTTTTCATGAATGAAATACTTATAAAAACTTCATAGTGTCTTGATAATGCATAACAAAATCAAGAAGAAAGAAATTAACTTTGGCGTATTATCTGTGCAGAGGTTTCTGTTTCAATTTACCTCAAATTGTTTATGGCCCTGTTCCTATACATGCTACTCCATCGTTCCATCATTAATAAATAATGTTCCCTGTACGAGATTATTACCAGTTAGACTGTGGCAGACTGTGTATTTACTTTTACAATTGAGTGCACTTCTGGGGTATTTTCATGTTTCATGACTAATTTTGACATTCTGTCCTGACTGATTTCGAGATACTGGTTTGATCCTATCGCTGTTGTTTCCTATGTCAATTCAAGTTGGTGTTGTCATACATGACAAATATATCTACACACACACACACACACACACACACACACACACAAACATATATATATATGTATATATATATATATATATATATATATATATATATATATATATATATATTACACTTATTATATAAAATTGATACTTTATTCAGCAAAATTCAATGTTTGCGTGAAAATTATTGTATTCCAATCGAATAAATCTGACACCAACAATTTTGATGTTTGATTCTTCTTAAGTCTATGACACCTCAGTTTTTGGTGAGCTAAAATTTTAATCAGACAAAAAAACGCAATACTAAAGTTTGGTAGTACATATAATATATTGTTATTGCTCTCAGTTGATCCAATTATTTTTTTTAATTTGTTGGTTGTTTTCAACGTCGAGTGGATGTATGGAAAATGATGCATTTACACTTATCTCTTTTGTGTGTCGATCAAAGCAATTACAATATAATTCATGTAGTTACTTCTGGGAGATAATTAGGAAACAGTTCACCAAAGCAGTGAGAAAAATTTCTCAAGCTGGTCCAGCTTACTGGCTTACTTGCTGGCTGACTATGTTGGTATGTATCTAGCATATGAATGTATCTAATGAAGATAGAGGGCTGAATATTCAAATATTTGCTCATTATTGAATCGAGACAAGTTTTTTTTATTCCTCCTTAAATTGGATTTATAGGGGTGTTTAATTTACTATATAATTTTATGCTGGCAAAAGAAGTTATTATTACTATTCATTGATCACTTCTTTTCCAATTTTTCGAATTTATCACTATCAACAGGTCTGCTACCAAAGAACGTTGGCCACTTGACAGTTTTTAATGAGTGACCATGTATTTATTGCTTTGAATGAATCGAATTGTTTTCATTTGTGCATTTTTCTCAATATCAAGTGGACTAGCCTGTGAAATATTAATAATTTTGTGCGGAAATGAAACTGTTCCCACTTATTTTCTTTGTATGCCAATCAAATTATTAACAACATTATTTATGTATTTTCTCATGAGAGATAATTAAAAGCCGTCAACCAAAAACTGTTAGTATCGTTCCTTCAGTTTTCTAACTCTGTATATGTATGTAGGTATGTCTGTATCACGTGATTTTTTGTGAATTTTCTTTTTTTTTTTTTTGGTCTCTTTTCTTTGATATGCCAAGTTTTGATGGATCTTGAAAAAAAATGAATGTTGATTACTATCAAGTATGCTAAACACTTTCTAAAATATCTTCTCCCCCATTTATTGTGCCCAAAAATAAAATTTGAAGTATAGTACTTTATAATATATATGATATCTTTATTAAATAAATTAAGTTTTCATTTGTGTTTTATAGTTATGCTACGGATGATAAAAATTCTATAATTTTAACATAAATTAATTATGTACTGAAATCATGAAAAATATGTTTTCAGAATATTTCCTTAAAAAAAGGTAACTTTCCAGTAATGCAACTGTTATTTATTACCTTATTTGTGGAACGGAATGGTCAATTCCAACGAGTGATTGGCATTAGATCACTTGGATTAGGGGTTAGTTAGCTAATAAGAATTTCTTTATTGTATTCCACGACATTTGTGACGAAACCTGACAGCTAAACGGATATCTTTTTCCTCTGCACCGCCATTCTGAATATTCCCAGCATACTTGGTTCTAGTTTTGTTGTTTTTGATGGAAATCAAGGACCCTGTATTGATCCAATCATTCTGTTTGATCCCTCAGGTACGATTTTTTTTTTCAGTTTCATTTTGTTTTTTACCTTCACGGTCGACAACTGCAGTCAGACCAAGGAGGCTCCTTTTCATGTTCAGACATGTCAAAGGGGGCTAACGATGTCTGTTACATGTTCATTTTGAATGTGCTCTGGGTCAGCCAATCTCTTTTAGCACTTTATGCATGGAAATGTAAATATATGATTCAGTAGAATTTTCGTACGGGATATGTGATGTTTTGGGAAATGTACATTGGACAAAATGCATAGAAAATGTGCCAAGTTATTGTCAAAACAGAGAAGATCAATCCAAATCCTCATTCCCATTTTCGACACTTGATTTATAAGAAAATTACCAACAAATTTCAAAAACATTATATTTTTTACCATTTTTGAATGATTTTCAAACACTGCAATGGGGGTAGAGGCTTGAAATTTTAAAAATTTACTCTAGATAATGTCGACACAAAATTTGTTATTTTCCAAGAAAATCCTCTCTCCAATAATGGGCAACTAGTTGGAGGTACCATATACTGTGAATTTATGATAAGTTGATTCTTACTTAGTGTACAGCTGTGTTTATGCTTAATTTTGGAAAAAAAACCTTTTAAGTGATCATGAAGCTGCAAAAAGATACATCTGACTCTAAATTGCTTAAATGATTTTTAAAACAAAGTCTAAATGCAATTCCTGCAATCCTGAGTGGAAAATTATGGGTCCTTAGTTATCACTACCGGCGTAATTATACACGTAAATGCGCACCTTCATGAATCCAAAGGATAAATCCTAGTTACTGCCTGGAGAGTTGTGCTGCGTATGATATACAGGCGTAATTATACGCTTTCAAATATAACCTCACATCTATAGAAGTATTTATATGTCAACAAGCGTTACTATACGCGAACAAACATGACTTTATGCCTGCAAGCGTGTGTATACACCTGATGTACTCAATCATATATATTTATATATATATATATATATATATATATATATATATATATATATATATATATATATCAACGAGCATTATGTTTACGAGAGTATTTTTACACCTGCAGGTGTAACTCATCTACTACTAACGTAACATTACGTCTGTAAGTGTAACTTTACACTTAAAACGTAACTATACCCCTGAAGAAATGCATGTTCACGCAGACGTACGCTTACAGACGTAAATACACTTATAAGGGCGAAACTCTGCGCACAAAAAGAAACTTACATGAATTAAGGCGCAACTAAACAACCTCAAGTGTTTCTTGTCACCTTATCCATTTGCCTGGATATGTAACTTTTTTTCCATAGAAAATACATTTTTACTTCCATAAACGTAACTCTACCGGTATAAACGTGAATATACACTCAAAGTTGTGACTGTCTCTAATCAGTGGCTAATCTGACGCAATCCAAATCTTTCCAAATCAATTTCAGTTAAATGAGGAAAAAACCCCATTTTACTGCGTCAATGCTTTTTGGTGGCTTCTATTTTGCCGTTGATATTTAAACCACGTTGATGTCTTCTTAAAAATAAGATGTTCATTCAAACGCAAATTACATTCTATCAGATTAGAGGAAATTATTTTTATTTATTTTTTTATTCCTTTAATTTCTCTTCCCTACATTCCTTTCTTCCAATTCATTTGTTTTTGTAAGACTTCCACTTCCAAAATGGCAAGCAAAACTGTCACAAAAATTGTCAAGTTCAAGTTGGTCTGGCTTGTTAGCTATGTATATACGTATCATCCGCACAAACGGCACCAATCGAGTGAGGAGACTGAAACTTTCAACATTTACCTTCCATTATGTTTGGAAGAAAACATTTTTTTCTTTTAAATACACCCATTTAAATGGATTTTTAGCTCTAGGTCCAAATCGAAATGTAAGTACATACGAAATTCCTTCTACCAAAAGGTAGAAAAAAGTATTTTCAAATTTCATTATTGGTCACCTCCAACACAGCACACTTGCTGGAAAGACGTTGGTTATGCATCGCTTTCTATTGAGTTACTAACCAGACCTGTCTCTATTTATTTAATTAATCTAAACATTCTGATTTTATTCCACACCATGTATTCATTTGCTTTTTCATCCCTTCTTTCGATCTGTTTTTGTTTTCCTCACTCTCTTATTTTTTTTAAATTTCTTTTTCGTTTCCTTCTGTTTCTGTCTTTACCTTTTGAATTTCTTCCATCTCCCAACCCTCTCTTTTCTTTTTTGTTTACATTCCTTTCTTTTCTTCTCTCTTTCTTCTTTTTTCCCATTTTCCAATTTTCTCATTCTTTTAATATTTCTTCTCTTTCTCTCTTCATTCCCTCCACCTTTCATTTCTATTTTCTTTTTTATTCCTTTTTTTAATCTTATCTCTTTCTTTATTTTCTTTAACAAGATTTCTTATTTCAGTGATGATCAAATAAAATCATTTTGCATCTTCTTGAAGGAACTGAGTAGGTCCGACTAAATATCAGAAAAGGCTGTCACCAAAACTGTCAAAATATCTTTATCTTAGGTTGGTTTGGCTAGTTGGCTGGTTGCCAATGTATCACGGATACAAACCTAACCAATGGAGCTAGACGACTGACTTTTTCAATGTTTACTTTTCATTATGTCGACAAAAAATTTTCTTTGAGAGAAGTAACTTATTCATACATCAACCCTTTTTTTATTTCTAATTGATTACACCTAATACCACGTGCTGCTGTAAGTTGCTGGTTGCATAGATGAGACGAATTTTAATTTGATGCTTTTGTGCGATAAATTTCCTTTTCTGTCGTCTATCTTTATAAAATAACGTCTTATGATTTACTGCTATATTCATTCTCATGATCCTTTTTACTTTCATTTTAACTTCATTAGTTGCTCTCTATCGTAACACCTTTGTCCAGAATGATCATCCTCCACCAACGAGGAAACAGTGGGAAATAAATGGGATGATTAATGAAGCCAGAAAATTAAGTGGGAAACTAACGAAGTCGAAATAAAGATAAGTAGTCATAAAGACTTAGAATAAAACTGCATTTTTCTTACATCGAATCTGAACACAATTGAAGACGCGCGCGGGTGTGTGTGTGTACATGTGTGTGTAGACCATAATTACTCAAATACTTACCTTCGTACAAACTCAACATTTGCTAGATATATTGGTCAACGCAGGAGGCAGTGCAGTGTCGAATGGGAGGGGTTTTTTTGTTTGTTAGGGATGATAAAATAAATTATCTGAGAAAATAAATTAAAATAAAATAAATAAACTCCTTTTGGCATCTGTTGCATAACTGCCTGATGCAATCTAAGGGACAAATTTAGCATTATTAAATATGGAAATTAAACCGCCCAAAAAAAAAAAAAGATGATCAATCACCCAATAGGAACCATCAAGTCACCGACGTCTTTTGACACTAAGCTACGTCAATGTAGAACAAAAAAAAACTTTCGATGAAGAGGTGATCAGTGAATAAGTTACCTTTTTGCTTCTTTCTTTGATAGTAATCATTAAAAAGATATCGGTTTAAAAAAAACAAGCGGATGTAAAGAACGAAACAAACTGGCTTATATTCACATTGCAAACTGACTCCCCTACTGAGAAACTACCTTGTGACGATGGAATTTTCGTTGACATAATAGTAGGTGTACATACAAAATCATATGCATAGATATATAGATAAATGGGCTCATTTCCCTGATTTAAAATAGTCTATCAAGTGCCTTGTTGTCCTATGATTGAATCCAACAGAAAGTACAACGGTATTAGACACGGAAATCCAATCGTTTGCTGGTAATACGATTCTTTGATCTCATGGACTCAGGAAATCTGTTCGGCGTCTGTTTGGAGAATCTTTGGAAAGAATTGTAGACTTATCCATCGCCTTCGGAAGCACAATGAATGCTACGAAGAGAATATTGGATATCTTAACTTCATATATAGGAGGCCACGGAAAATACGTATCATCTACGGTAAGATGTTTAGCGATGAATGGAGCGAATTCAGCACTTGGGATGTTCTTCCTAGATTTTAAGAGAAGATGGACTAAAATAAATCCTATTCAATAATGCTCATACAAATATGCATGTATCACTCTCTCCTCCCCTTCCCCCCTCTCTCTCACTCTCTCTCTCTCTCTCTCTCTCTCTCTCTCTCTCTCTCTCATATACACACACATATGTATATATTAACCATATTTTATTTTAGTGAATAAACAAACAGGCAATCTAAAACGCAAACAGAATTGGTATGTTAGAATAGAATTTGTTTGCCATCTGTTGTATGCTTGGTGCTACATGCCATATTTTGGTTCATTTTTACGGATTTTGCGTCAATATGATAGTCCGTTCTTTCAAACAATAAAAGGACCAAAACAAAGAGAAATTGCAATAGTGACGTTTCATTTTTTTATCGTCCTAATACCCTCCCACATCGTATATCAAAAAGTCTTACTTCATGAATTTGAAGTAATATATTTTTTAAGGTCAAAGGTTCACAACAATTAAGAGAGTAATGGTGTAAAAACTGGAAGGTCTATGTACACCTTTTTTCCACCTTTTTTAGACAGAGAATAGTTTAATGTCTTATACCTGCATTGGGATAATAGCATCTAGACATTTTTTTCTGTCCGGCCAAATTTACTATGCACACACAATGGACAGAAAGGAACGGTTTATTAAAAAAAAAGTCAAGCTTAAAATATTCAGAGAGATGGGCATCAATTTACAATGTTGATAAAGTACACTGTGGCCATGTTTATAAACTTTAAAGCTAGAAAAATCAGGGTCTAGTTATGCAGCAGATGCACATAAAAAATTTGACCTCCATTTGAAACATTTTAACCTTATGAGCTACGGGGAGGTGAAAATCCGTACTGTTGTTGCTGTTGTAGTTTGTTTGCTTTTGTTTTTGTTTTTGTTTTCTTGTAGGAACATTAGACTTTGAAACACTTTCCAAATTTTCCTTGATCGATTTGACTTGTTTTTCAAAAGATTTGTCATTTCAGGTAAAGTCCCCGCAACTGGCGCAATCCTAACCCATCCCTTTTTAGGGAATTTTGACTGTCTGCCCAGGACTGTAATGCACCCCCCCCCCCGAGACTGAGCTGGATAAATTTTTGAGGCCACTGGACAAATCCTATACCTCTTGAACTTTGTAATACCTAGCTTAAGTAAGCCATCATCGACTAAAGGGTATACGACAAACAGATACTACTCCCAGATTAACCAAGATCCTCATTCATTTCAGTTATGATGAGCTTTTCTTTACATATATATCACAACAAAGAATCTCAAATCACATGAAAATGTACTGATGCCATCAAGAGTTGCATTGTCACAATAGAAATTAACAGAAAACTAGCTAATTTAGTCAAGACTTGTGACGTGGAATTGGTTGATTAGGTATTATCGTTCAAAACATCCGTCTTTCTATATATTTTCTAAAACACCAGCATGTCCTGACCAGATCATCTCAAATCTATTTCAGAAAGATACCAAAGCTTACATGCGAAGGTAGTAAAACAAAAAAAAGCATGCAAAAATTTCAATTTCAGCGTAAGAACAAAAAAAACATTTTAGACGGATGGCAATCCATTTTACTTACATTAAATTTTATTAGCGAAGCCAGTTTTATGAGAAATATCATCGAGTGAGACAATCATTCCATGATTGCAAAGTCTTCAGTCCACTCATCAGACTTCATTCAAAAAATAAACTTGCTGGTTTACATGAATATAGATCAGATGTAAGGAATGTTAACGTTTGAAGATGAGCGTGGAACATGAGGATTTAACTTGGAGGGCTTAGATTACATAAAAAGAAACTTTAAAAACGTGGAATGATTGCAATATCTCAAGTTGTCAGAAAAATAGATTACAGATAAATGGAACGTTTACTGTAACTTATAAACTTTTGTATGTAAGCGGGAGTAAGTGCATTTGCTTTAAAATGTTGCTCCAATAAACGTTGAGAGTCAAATGCAAAACTGGTCCCAACTTTCCTTAATTTATGAAAATGACGTAATTGCATATCATTTACTTTGTAAACAGAAATCCCTTCAAAATCTTTTTAAAAAAAAGGTTTCTCAAATAACTTTTCTAATTCGAAACGTCCCTCCCTCTTCATTTTATATGTATGGTAAATTTCGTTGGACTGCACTAATGTTTAAATGCCTTTGTCGCGTGATAGACGAACAGACGCACGCTCTCAGATGGCGTAACACCTCTCAAATATAGATAGAAATAGTCGTGTGATTCTTCTGTTAGAAAGTAGGGCTATAGAAACCAAGACAACTAATCACAATACTTGGAAGTTGTTATTCCGTAATATAGATGGAAAGGTAGGGGTTCAATTGAGTTGTACATCACATTGTGAAATGAAAAACCCATTATCATTTTTTTCTTTTTTCAATTATGCATTTTAGAAAGAAGAATAACTTCAATGTAGGTCATTTGAACTAACATACTCGAAAGGTGTCGGTGAAAACTTCCTGGAACC
>OY735201.1:82522812-82560312 GCA_963457665.1 Thysanoteuthis rhombus
ATTAATTGACAAATCAATGAATTAATCAATGGATATGATAAACTTGTGTGTACCCTTAAGCGGTTGAAAGGTTGGGCTTACACTAAAAATGGTTTAGCATCAAATAATTTGCTTTGGAAGCAAGGACGGAAATAAAAAGTTCACTGTGGTCTGGACTGTTTATATATATTGTAATAATTTATGATGGTTGAGTTATCCATGCATGTAGAGTGTGCAATATCGGGGATAGAGTTGTAAATTGGTGTACATAGAAAATTCATTTCTTCTATAAGTTTCTTGCTGATCGGAGCAAGGGCTTATCCTATGGTGAAACTCCCCGTAAATAATTATTCTTATCGATAATTATTCTTTCAACTTATGAAGTTAGGATTCTCCTGTTGTATATTCTGATCAGTCTGATGTTCAATACTCTGCTGTCTCTGTTCAATCCTGTATCTTTTTCCAATGTCTAGGTTAAGAAAATACATCCTCACCAGTTTTCAAGCCTCTGTCCCATTGTAGCTGTCCATAGTTGAAAGTCCCCCTGGTCATTCTTTTTTATCCATACGTTTTCGTTGTCGAACAGTACGGATTCGTTCTATTTTGTTGTCAGTGATTTTTATGTTCTTTATATAGAGAGATGGCCCTAATTAGAGTAAGTTCCGTGTTTGAACGGTAAATCTGTTGCATTGTATGCGCGCGCAGTTGTATAGCTGTGGAGACTTCAGACTACGTTGAATATTCGACAGAATACACTTGAAATCAGCTAAAGTTGTACCGAAGACGTACATTGAAAGCACTGAAAAAAAGAAATAGCTCCAGCCACGAAATGTAGCAACATGATCAAAGCAGAAAGCTCAGTAAAGAGTAGCCGCTTACAAAAAAACTCCATATCAAGCCACTGTAAAATCCGATGTTATAACGAATTATGCACATAACATAACCTTAAGCAACAAATGATATGCACACAACACAATACTATCATACTATTTGTTGGACACACACCTTACTCAGGAATAGCTAACTTGTTAGTTCGTCACGCTTCCTTGATTTTTGCTGGCCACAGTTTCCCATACGATTTGTGATGAAACACATTGTGAATCCTAATGTCCAATGGTTGCCGAACATTGTTGCAACATGACCAGCCAATTGAAAGTTGAGTTTTTTTGTTGTTTGTGTATCTAACTCTTTTTTGACTTCTGTTTTTTCTCTTAGATACTATGCTGTATTGTTATCTCGAGCATGATTTGCTCTCATGCGCGTTGCATTGGCCTCAGTCTGTGGGCTTTGTTTCAGCTTCATAGATAACAATCGGGAGAGCATTTGTTGTATACACTTTTCTTTCAAAAACCAATGTTTTTTTATGTTCTTGAAGGTTTAACTTGCACAAATGAGAATTTGCAAACTTAGAGCGATTATACGACTGATTTTTTCTTCTTTTGACGATTTCAAAAAGATTTTTATCATAGGATGATGTAGTGATCTCCTTTGTTCAGCTGTACATTTTCTCGTGAACGATATGTCATTGCCCTTTACGTGTTCGTTGTAAGATGACATTTGTTATATCGTGGTTTATGTAAGAACCTACCTTCTTGCTTTCCTCATTCAGTTTGTCAAGCATTATTTGATGATGATATATCTTTCATGTATCATCTGATCCTCAGGAAAAGGTATATGTATCTGCAAATCTGAGCTTATATAGGTATTCACTGTTTATTCGACTTCTTTATGTCCACAATCTAGGTTCTGGAAAATCATCAGGAGGCAGACTGTTAAGAGTGTTGGGGCGCTGTCCCTCTTTTCTTACTCGTTTTTCAAGCAGAAAAGAAAGAGTTTTTACGTAATCTGATAAAAAAAGACCGCAGTGTTGCTTGATATGTTGCAATACTCTGACACGTCCATCTTGTTCTTACGATTGTAGTTTTGGAATTTCGAATGAAAGACCAACACGAAGTCAACGAATGCAACTGTAAGTGTCATTCTATTGTCTGTGGCTTTCTCTGTTGTTGATGGTGAATAGTTGAGTAGCTTATTCTGGAGCCTGCTTGTTTCCGTTTGTTAATTCACTGGGGATAACTTGGTAAAAGTTTGTAGGTATATTCAAATATACTTATTGACGTGTAGTTGTTTAGATCTTTTGGATCCCCCTTTTCATGTAACACCATTGTGAATGCTGTTTTCCAATCTTCTGGGACTTTGCTTTGTTTGAAGTATTAGTTGATTAGAACAACTAATTTACTCGTGATGAATTAACCAGTTCGTTTGAATAGGTCGATAATGAGGTCATCTGGTTTAGGTGTATTCATTTTTTTGTTTGTTTGTTGCTTTGCTTCTCCCCCAAAGGAGATACCTTCGAAACTATTCATGAAATGCCGTATAGAAAGGAAGAAGTCTTTCTTTAGACAATTGAATACATTTTGGATTGATGGAAGAATACATGAGTCAATGGTGAAATAAAATAAGGTATGCTCAATTTTTTTTCTTTGGAGGAAAGAGGTGGATGGACATTCATTTCGTCTACACGTATCTCATAAAAGTAAATCCCTCTCTCTACTGTAAAAGAAAATCATTTTCTTTCCATCCCAAGTTCTATCGTAAAATTGATAAACATCCTCAGGCTACCGACATTCTCTTCCATGAAAAATTCTCTCTCTCACTCTCTTTTTCTCTCTCTCTCTCTCTCTGTCTTTCTTACTCTCTCTCTCTCTCCCTCTTTATTCTCTTTCTTTTTGTTCCTTGCTATCGTAATAGAAAACATTATTTCTCTTCTTGCTCTCCTTCTATCTATCGTAGAGGATAGACACCGTCTATCTCTCTATCCCCCTCGTACAATTTCTTGTTGTCGTGAGCAGAAAAACATCGTTCCTCTCTATTTCAATCATAGGAGGATAAACTCCATTTTCCTACTCCTTACCATGAAAAATAGCCCCCTACCACTTTCTCTCCTTTTCTTTGTATCATGAAAAAGATATAATTCATTTCTCTGTCTATCTGTCTGTCAATCTTTCACCCAATCAGAATTCAAAACCACATTGAACTGATCACGTCATAAAGACTTCACATAAACATGGACACAACATGTTCAATGCAGGTTGGGTTTTATCATAAATTGAGCACCTTCCTCAGATCGAAGACTGCTAATGCTAACAACTTAAAAAATGGAAGCAGAAACTGTTTTACTAAATTGTTTATAGAATGCATCATTTAACTTCAGATAGTAGGGTTAGGGTTTGTTTAAAGGTTGTTCGATTATTTCAATCATTAGTTGCCAGTCTATGTTTTAATTTCATATTCAGCAGCATAAACTTATAACTGACCCTAGCACTTGAAACCTAAGTATATATATATATATATATATATATATATATATATATATATATATATATATATATATATATATATGTCTAATCAAAAACAGATATGTATGGTCATTTTTCCTCAATACGTTTGTTGCTGCAGCCGCTCATATCAGCATCAATTGTAATATTCCTTTGGTATATTTATTTGACAAATATACAACCTCAACTCGTCTTTGTTGGTAGTAATACCAAGGTTTCCATGAGATTGTTGTTCCTCCGTCATTGAAAGCAGACTTGTTAAATCGATGACCATAAAGAGCGTAGCATTGGAACTATTGATTTTTTACAGACTCTAAGATAAGTAGATCACAAAAATTTTGGTTCGCTCCTGGAACGTATTTCATGCGAGAAATCAACCTAATCTGTCAACATTGGTTGCTCCAGTTTTTAAGTTGATCTAGCTCGCTGGTATCTTACGTCTTTATTTATCACGTACTTCAGATGCACCAATGGAGCTAGAGGACTGAATATTTGAACATAAGTTCCTCAATATTCTTTCCGAAAATACTTTTCAATTGGAAAAAAAAAATACATCTCAAATAGGATTCTAAGGTGGAGATTCAATTTGTAATAGAATTTCATGCCCGATTGATCTCTCACTTTGTGTCCGGCAGTATGAACTATAATTTTTATAAGATTTTGGACATTTTATTGATCATTGCTGGCAATAAAAGTTACTTATTCTCTTGTCACCACTTTCTCAAGTCTTTCAATCGCCAGCATGCTGCTGAAAGATGTTGGTCACGTATTATTTTGTATTTAGTGAATGAGCTGACCTGTTCAATATGTATTCATTAAGTCTCCTTTCAGAGGAATAAGATTGCCATGGAGGGCTGGTTTGGGTCTTAGGAGGCGTTCGGCTTGCATTATTATTGCTTGGAGATAAATCTCCTTTCGAGGATTAATGGGGTCATCAATGCAACCTTGGTCAGTAACTAGAGGATGCGTGTATCTATTGTTGTAAAGCCTGACTTTGTTCAGCATTACTGATCATACGAGAACCGATATACTAAACGCTTATCCATAACCTTTAAGCTGTACAGTTAGCTCAAAACATATTTTTTGCGGTAGTTTCACTGCCAACAGCATTTTTTTCTAGATAGAATAGCCCAAAAATCCAAGGAACAATGACAAAAGCACCTAGAAGATGCCAAAATTAGCTAAATAGCCCAAATGTTCAAGTATACCGATGCCTATTTACCAACTTGTTGCACTGCTAAAACAGAAAAAAAAATCACTGAATTTGGAGCACAATTAGCGTTAGTCGTCCTCTATGCTTGTCCGTCCCCAGCCATCTCAAATCATGTCAATCCTATCTTCCACGTTTTCAAACTGGTCTCCCACCACTGCTGCTATCATATGCTCCTTCCCCGCTGTGTGATGTGAATGAACCATGATATATATATATATATATATATATATATATATATATATATATATATATATATATATATATATATGACGGCTTCAATATAATGATGTAATGATGTCACCACGTCGGATGTCATTCATTCTATTCTTCAGGTGTGTTGCCGCTGTCAGTTAGGCAGGAAAAGCCGAAGTGCTCCTCTATACAGCATTGAGAGTTAAGGCATAACTCTATCCGTCCACTCCTTCATGTTGTTTGACAATTTCTTTCGATGCTACCCTCATTTGTGCTCTCCTCGTACTGTAATCTTGCATTATGTTCTTGCGTAGACTGTCATACCACACGACAAATCTCATCTTTGTCAGTTTCGACGCTCAGCAGCGGCGAGGAGAGGTTCCTGGAAACCCGTTGATTCTCAACTTTTTTTCCCCTTGTACAATTGTATCCCAAATTAGAGATGCACACCCACAATGTCCTTAAACCTGCTCCTGTGGTTCTCATGCATTTTACTAGCGTTAATCATTTTATAATCTTGTGAATTGTCTGAATATTTGAAGCTGCCTTCCAGAGCTGTATAAAAAACTGTTAATATAGTTCTGCTCAGTTTTTACATTGGTCCAGCTGGCTGGCTATGTATATATGTATGTGATATGTGTACTTATAGCATCAATAGAGCTGAAAAAGCTGAAATTCCAACCATATTATAACGAGATTTTTTTAAAGCTCCCCATCAATAGGTTCTTACTTGAGGCACAATTTGCAAAGTAAATAAATGCTAATCCGATCCCTTAGTTTGTGTCCGTGCTTGTTTTTGAAAATTCGTACCTTTATAAAAATTGCAGCCTAATGAAATGTCAAATGTGAGAGAAAAAACTTATTCGATGTTCACCTCTTTTTATTTTTATTTTTCAATTGATCACCATCAACTGGACAAGCTGACAAAAGTCGTAGGTCTTTTGGGGTTTTTTTGTGCTTTTCTTCTGTTTTTTTAATCATTATGAGAGAATTTATCGTCGTGTTATGATGTAACTGTTCCTCTGTAAGAGTTGAGAAGTGCAAAATTATCGTGTAAACTTAACCACAACGGCAAATCTATTAAATTTATAAATTACTGTAAATTGGGAAAGTTTTTTGGAGCACCGGACTACTTAACTCCTAGTGCAATAAAATATGTTCGGAGTTGAAAATCCTTACAAAATTTTGATAAAAAAATTACGGCATTAACGATTTTGTAAATAGACATTGAAGACCGGCGAATCGTATAAGGAAATACATTGGCACTAATGTCTGTAAAGGGTCAAAAGCGTTTATATCTGATTAATTTTAATGTTTGAAAGAGAGTATGAAATGTACAAAGTTGATGCAAAGATAATTGCAGTCTTCGTTATTTCGAAACCCTGAAATCTATTTTGGAATTAAACATTATTTAATAATATTCATATAATATATTATGAAATTCAAAATGTGGATTCTGCTCTATCTATTAAACGTTGATATTTTCTTTTTACTATTCATTCCGTTGTTTTTTTTTTCTTTATTTCAGGCCGTCGAATCAAAGAGAGAAAAAAGCAAATTCAAGGAATCATTGATAATTGCCAAGAATTATTCGCAAAGCTTTCCATTTTTTTAAAATTTTGGTGAATTTTGATCTCATAATTTCGTTACGGAAATGCAGATTCTCCACCAAAACTCTTCCAGGCTTTTCATAGTCATTAAAGCAGCAATTTCATAAGAACTACATCTAAAAGTGTAAAAATGTCAATCCTCATAAAGTGACGTTGACTTTGCAGACTTATGGGCAGTAATTGTTGAAAAAATGCCTCTTTTCTAATATCTTATGATATCTAAACAATTAGGCCACAGAATTTGGTAAAACAGCCGCTATATTGATAAAAATTCAGAGACACAATTCTGTCTACCGCGAAGATAACAACAGTAATAGAAATGGTAGTAGTTGTCGTTATGATGTATACTTGAACAATGGGATACAGCTGCATGGTGACACCAACACATTTTGCTTTACTCTATTTTTCTATTCATGTTTGCTTTGGAGTTGCAAAATTTATATTGTCTTTTATATCATCAGATCTTTCTATTATATCTCTGGTCAATTAGTAGTTTATTAGTAGTTTATGTTCTGTTAATTATTCCAGATTTAAACTAGGATATTCTCCAAGTAGACTCAAGCAAGGTTGTCAATTTAGCGCTCCACATGCTTAATACAGCATGTTAGTTGTTCTGGCATAGTGAAAAAAAGTAAATGAATAACAGTTATAATGGCCAGCTTTGGGCTTCTTCCCAACCATATTAGCATCCTCTTGGTATGTTTTGGCCATTTTTGGTGGCTTGAGGCTAATTTTTTTTTTCTTTCAGTTTTTGGAAGGTATGACTAACGCAAAAATAGTTTTTGGGTTAGCAAAACTGGCTTCAAGCTGGATTCAACGGTTGATTTGTTAGATAAATCAAACGCATCTCTTGAAACAAGGTTTTGCTCAGTTGGTCGGTCCTTCCGTAATGTGTTGGACATGTTTTCTCTGCCGTATCATTGTGGATTTATATGAAACAATTCAAAAATTCAGATGGACTATTGTCATCTTCGTCGTCCCTTCCTCTTCTTCTTCTTCCAGCTATTATAACCAAAATTAGCAATGTCTTAAATGTCTCGACAACGATTGAAAGCTGTACATTTTTAGCCTAAGTCCACCAGCAGCTTGAGCTTGACAGCAGCTATCGCAATTGACGTTTGAAATTTTCACACAAAAAAGCCTTGCTCAGACCAGTGAGTTATAATTTATGGTATCATTTCAATATCAATTTTGACCAAGTTGTTCCTTCTGTGTAATTTGTGCTTGCAATTTTCTCACAGGTTTGAGTTGGACCCTACTTCTTAGACAATGAATAAACAGAGTGATCAGAAATAATTATCATAACAAAGTAACGGAAAATTAAGACTGAGATAACTAAAAAAAAGTTATAAAAAAATACATATTTCACAGTACAATAGAATTAGAAGCGTTTCCTCGCCACAAGAAAGAATGTTTTGATAAAATATCGATAGGCGCTCAGAGAGTACATATACCCACTAACAAGAGTGTGCACCGTAATAAGCAGTCCATATATAGAACAATTGTCTCAATACAGAAAATATCTCCCAATCAAAAGGAAATTCGCGAGTCTGTGTTAAAATTGAATTGATTCATATTTAGTCTATGACCAATCCTTCATAAAATGTCACTGGTAATCCAATTAAAACTTTCCCTGGTATTTTCTTGGCCAATATGAGCGAATGCATAAATGCATTAAAAAATGAAAAGTTATTTTCAATCGAGAGGAAAGCCTTGGATCCGCCCAATAATCAAACCAATTTTTATATTATGCTTCCTGTATATGATACTGAAATTCGTTGAAAAAGTAGTCAACAGAATAAACAAACAGTAAAACGGACAGTTCAGCGAAAAGACTTAAGAAAATACATTCCTTTAAAAGAACTCATAGGACGAGATACATATCAAACGTTTCCGGAAATGAGGTCCAGTTAGTCATCCAACAAACTTTCATGTGACCAACGTCTTTTACATGCATTCGTGTTATGGATGATCACGAAAAAAATCTCGGAAAAAGAAGTGATCAAAGTCTGAGTTACGTCCTTCGCTCTTTTTTTAGCTGTAATCACTAAAAATTCTGATATTTCACGAAAAAACATGAATGCTCCCGGGCACAAACCAAAGAAACAATTAAACATATATCTTCATAGTAAATTGAAATCATTTCTAAAAACCTATTTCGGAAGAATTTATTTAGATGCTGTTTTTCAATCTATAATAAGCAGCAAATATTTAAATCTTCTGATCCCAAGCTCCATTGGTGTCCAACACATTTGTAAATATATACATACATCTTTTTTGAATTTTAGATCCTCAAACTCTGAAATTTGGAAAAAATAATCCTAATTGGAAACCTTCAGCTAGCCAGCCAAACTAGCTTAAAAACTGATGGAGCTTTTGTTGACAGTTTTGTTGGCACTTTTCGTCCAATAATATCCAACAAAAAGAAAGTTCAAGTCAAGCAAAAAAGTTTTCCAAAAGGCTAAATTAGGTTCAGTGCACCAAAATTCCAAAAACCGAAATATTCCGGAATCCAAAGCATGGCATCACGAGTGGAAAATTCCACATCCAACCTCACTGTAGTCTAAGCAAAAAACAACTGACTCACGTGCATTAATCTCCGTCTTATTTGCTTATTCCCTCATCTATACAAATTCATTTTTAGGAATAGCGAATAAAGCTGCATTGCCAAAAATCTGAAATCCGAAATATTCCATATCCAAAGCATTCCTGATACAGGGTACTGAACTTCTTCTACTTTGTGCATTTGAATAAGCCGAATCAACGCTCAATGTTATGCCTGAATCTTAATTACTTGAAAGTCACATCAGATTATTTAAGTAAATGTTTTGAATCTGAAAGTTGATCCATCATTTATTGTCATGCAGATACGTTGCTTGGGTTAATTGGGATTTTCTAAATCGTTTTTTTAAACTGACAACCAAACATGATTGATTAGTCCGTAAAAAGATACTGTCAGGTGATCAAAGACATTTGACAGCATGCCATGTTGGGGGTGATCGAATACAAGATTGAAAAAATGATTGATCAATGAATAATATACTCCTATCACCTTTTGTTAGGCAGTGATCACTGAAAAATGTGATTTAAAAAAAAAGATTATTGCCGTTTGACAAAAACTAGTGATAAATTCAGCAAAAGACTCACATTATAATTGAACCCCTAATTTACAAACCTATCAAAGATATGGATTTTAAAAAGTGTTTCTATCCATACAAAAAACATGACAGGACAAGTAATTAATTTTTCCAGCAATCTATTTCGGTGAGTGCAGTTTGCACGCATGGAACATACTTACCTACAGACTGACCAGCTAAAAGATAAAAAAACCTATGTTGACAGTTCTAATGAGGGTTTCTGATGATAATTTCTAACAAGAATCAAACATTGCGTCTGCATCCATTCTAGAAACTATCAATAAATATTGTGTACAAAAATTGTGAACTTCTATTCAGTTTCCAAGTAGGTGTTCGCTGGCCATGTATGTATTAAGTGAACAGGCCGGACATATCGGGAAATAGTGCTGACAATTTGAATATTTATTTTTCTTGGGAAAATATTTTTGTCTTACTTTGCAATGTGCTTTTATGCTCAATTAGTCCCTAGTTCTTACCCTGCTGGGTTCATGGTTGTTTTTGTTTTTTTAAATCAGCCATTTTACTGATCAAACAAAAGACGAGAGAATCAATTCAATCATCAATTATCCATTCCCCTATTTTTTCAATCGATCAACCCAAAGACGACATTCCACCAAAAGAATTCGGTCACATGACGGTTTCTATCCTGTGACTAAGAGACGAGTTGAGTTGTTCAATCTAGAACAAACAACTAAGTTAGCTTCTCAGAAAATTCATCAACTCTTTTATAAAAAAAGTTTTCTTGACATCGTAAAAACAGAAAAAATGTAGACATGTAAACATTAAAACTATATTTATTTGCTCATAACTCATTTTAATCAAACTCCTGGACTTTCTTCCCCCCCCTCTCTCTCTCTCTTTCTCTCTCACTCTCTCTCTCTCTCTCTCTTTCTTGTGTATCCCTGTATCTTAATTAACAAAATTAAATTTGATCATAAAAAAAAATCAAGATATCTATAATTGCATTCATGAATCGTTGTGATCTGCATGTGTGCAAGAACCAATGATCTAAAATTATCCAAAAAAAATTGGATCTTTTTCAAAAATTATGTAAAAAAATACTATCCCGGCATTGGCCTCCAAACCTATCTTTGACTAAACAAAATCGCTCTTTTAGATTCTGCTTAGTGTTTTACCCATGCAAATGTGCAAGCAGTTAGCAAACAAAGTGTGACCAGGAGTGACCAAAGACACAAAGGGACGGACACATAGACATACAAACAAGTGAAGAAGGTCCGTAGGCCATTTGAATGGTTAGTTTAGCAGACGCTGATTCGATTGATTTGGTTAGTGATTCACCATTATATCTCAAATCTAATGTTCAATCCAACTTAAACTTAGATTTAAGTATAGATTTGTATTTATTCATTTTGTGATTTTTCTCTAATAAATCTTTCATTTACATATCCATTTCACAATTACTTCTCTCTTCCACAAATGACGAATACCTTTCTATCAAATGAAAAAAAATGCAATACTCCAAGTGATGCTCTTTGATCAGATAAGGCCGAGGAAAAACTAATTGTAACATTAGAGAAGGGGAAATTGTTTACCATGAATATTTTTGTGCCCAAATGTATATAAACATTGACACATACATACATGCAATAGACGCGTAATGCCCTTCACTAAAAGCTATTTTTAGGTATTGTTATGGCCTCAAAGAAGGCTTTGTTCATGACTGGTGAGAATTTAATTATTTGAAATTTGACCAAACAAATATTTTGAGTGAATTGATCTTTAATAGAGTCTTAGTACTGCCTGACTCACTAAATAAAATGAAAGCGTAGAGGGGAAATAGTCATCGTTGATTTCAGTGTAGAGATCAAATCAATGCAATTCAATTCATCATCATCATCATCACCATCATCAGTCTTTTAGCATCCGTCGTTGGACATAGACCTTCCCAAGGATTTGCCACACTTCTCTATCATGGGCGTCACGGAGCCAGTACTTCCTGAACTTGTCTAGCTCGTCTCTCCATCTAATATTTTGCCGGCCTCGGTTGCGCATGTGGTCTCGGGGAATCCATGTTGTGAGTTGTGATGTCCATCGATTGTCTGCCATTCTCGCAACATGGCCAGCCCGCTGCCATTTGAGATTTTTTATGGATTCTATGATGTCTCTAACTCTTGTCTTTTCCCGGATGTATTGTGCTGTCTTGCGGTCTCTCCATGTGAGGCCCAGCACTATTATTTCATGTGCACGTTGCATGGTTCTCAGCTTACGGGTCTGTCTCTTGGTTAAGTTCTATGTTTCAGCTCCATAAGTGACTATTAGGAGGATGCATTGGTTATACACCCTTCTCTTTAGGATCAATTACAATCAACAAATTGTATTAAAGCGAGAAAATTGTTCTATTATTGAGCGTCCAGTTGCGTTACATTCTTTGATCTTTATTTCTC
Organism: Thysanoteuthis rhombus; assembly: GCA_963457665.1. Taxonomy (NCBI): domain Eukaryota; kingdom Metazoa; phylum Mollusca; class Cephalopoda; order Oegopsida; family Thysanoteuthidae; genus Thysanoteuthis; species Thysanoteuthis major. The sequence continues at coordinate 82,534,687 of OY735201.1, forward strand.
AAACACTAAGATCGGTGTTCGATGGGAAATCTCAATTTTTTGGCACCAAATCTAGTACTAGTTTCCATTGCTGTCGTTGATTTTCTATGGTTGGGTTCCCTCTATCTCAGAAGACAATTAAGCATGCGCTGAAGATTCGTTTATCTCCAGGCGTGCAGAAGTTGTATAGAGATCCTTGAAAGCCCCATCGACTGATTCCCCTTCTTTATCTCGCCGGTGGAATCCAAAGAAAAGCAGTGATGTATTTGGCATCAGTTTACTCGTAAGATTTGTCCAGAGAGAGTCTGAGTAGGTATCTAACTACGTTGATGGCTCCACATGGTGGTGGTGTTAACAATGATGATGTTGACGATAGTGGTGTTGGTGATGGCCTCATAGTTGGTGATGATATTGGTGATGATGGTATTTTAGTGGTGTTGATGGGGCAATGTTGGTAGTAGTGGTGCTTGTGATAATGATACTAGTGGTGGTGGTGATGATAGTGATAATGATGGTGATGATAGTTAGGATAGTCAGTCTGGTGGTGGTGGTGGTGACAATATGGTTTTCGTTATGATGTAAATTGTGATGACTCATAAAGTGGATCCTCACGATCATATGAGAAAAAATACGATGTCGCGATTGATTAGACAAGTCCATAAAATTGTTTACACAACACCAAAGATAAGATGTCTGGCAAATATTTGGGAATGTCTATATCTAATAACAGGAAAGGATGTTGCTGCTGCTACTGATGATGATTATATTGATGATGAAATATGGAAACTGCAGCAAAAATAACGATTTATGCAGAGCCATGTACAAATAATTATTTGCCGACATTTCAATATCGTTCATTTTCCTTCAATATCTTCTATGCTTGTATCGTTTTCACCATTCATTTTGGGGACATAACTTTCTTTGCATTTTTTACAAAATGTTATACTGTGGTGACTACAAAATTTTTTGACTTTCTGTATTCGCAAAATAACTCTCAAAAACCGATACACGAACAATTCAAGACCTGCATTCCTAAGGTTTTGGAGTAAAGACTACAAACACACATAGACACACGTGGTCTGGAGAAGAATAATTGATCTTTAGTTTGAGTACCTAAATAAACAAAATTTTGAACATAAAATAGATAGTTCCAAATAATACCAAGTCACTGCAAAAAGTGTATCGTAGTTATGCTTTTGAAAATAATCTGATTTGTGACACGTACATCAGTTAATATCAATGTTATATCACTCATATTCAACTGAAGATTTAATTTTGGACAAACTGATAAACGTATTTTTCAACAAAGTATTCATTTTCAAATCTGGCCCAAAGAAACACTTTTTCAAGGGATCAATGAATGAATTATTCATAATTTTATGATCACCGGAGCTGTAGTAGATTAGATACAAAGAGCAATAATGGATATGATTTCAACAAGACTAGAGGCCACCGGGTCAAATTCCACTCTGGCTGGAGGTTAAATAACTTAACTAACAAGTTTTGAAACTATTTAAACTTTTGCAAGAAACATTTGCCTTCAGCTGAAGATGATATTTAAATTAGGCCATGGAAAGGGACTTGATAAAATATTTCAATATTTGTAGATCAAGGTATAAATTGGAAAAAAGATGATCTTCGAGGACTCATTTATCTCCATAAATTTCACAGTGATATATTCCACGCCAGCCTCCCCTATAGCCTTGGAGGATTCTAATTTGGAAGGGATAATTGTCATTGTTGTTACGATGAATTCGACCATAAATTTTAGGAACTGTCAACAAAAGTTGGTAATACAGCTTTCGCCAGTTTCCAAGCTGGTTCTGCTGACTGGTTGCCAATGTTTATATTACGCACACAGTTAAATGCTGAATTGCAATCAAGTGTAGAGTCGAACATAGCAGAAAAAAATGGAAAAAGCCGACATCTTCAATTACGTTAGAAATATCTGTTCATTTGGTAATACTTTTATGATCATCAGAATCCTTGATCAAAGTCAAAGTAAAAAAAAACAAAAAAAAAACGTTCAAAAACATTATTTTGCAAGTATATTCAGTGCAAGCATGTTGACCGAGTTGAAGCAATATCACAGAAAAATCAATGCACTTTTATATATGATGTAGAAAATATTTTTTAAAAGTGCATAATTTGTTAAATTGCAGTAGCTTATTCGCTGTGCCAATACTGGGTATAACCGTTCGTAAAACAACGTGTATTTTACAAGTATCTTTCAGAAAAAGTTAATTTCCAGATAATATGCAGCACGACAAAATGAGGAAAGAAGACATATTTTCTGTCATATAGAATAGCACTCTGTTTCCAAAATGAAAATAAATAATTCAAGACCGGCATTCTCCTTTTAACGTTGCAGAGTTTAAAACCCAGAAAATATTTCTGCACTAAATCAAAGAACGTGGAGAAAAACACCAATATGCGCAAAAAACTCGATTAGCCATTTCATGGTCCGTTTAACAGCTGAAAATGACTAGCGAATAGCGCTGAAAATTGGCTGAAATTCGCATTAGATTTCGAATTTCTCGTGCTGGCAAAAAAGTAACGAGCTAGATTAAGCACACAAAGTTCTCATTTGACACACTAACAAGCCACGTAGATGTAACCTCAGACTGATATGCCCCCTACCCTTGTACTAAACTAAACATGCCATGTATCCCGAGAAACAAGCCATTGAATTAGATATGTTTCAGTGAGGATCAATTCATCCATTATCTTGAAATGATGTCTTCAGAAACACCTGCCATCAATATTGATCTACTTTCTTTTTTTTTTTATAAAGTTCCGACTTTTGGGGAAAATACTTCACAAGAAGTTGATCACCTCGTGTTTTCTTAAATTGGGTCATATCGATTTTGCTGTTATTTTTTAATTGCTTCCAGAGACTTAAACTCAAGGTATCCTATTTGATTACCTTATAATTTACCACGTTATTTACAATTACATTGAATATATATATATATATATATATATATATATATATATATATATATATATATATATATATATATATATATATAGTTTATATTTGATGGTGATAAACAGAATCTTTTCTCAAATGGTAGCAACGCTTATAACGTTGGATTCAGGTGATATCCTTTTCTTTCTTTCTTAAGCCTGGATTTTTTTTTACCTTATCCTTGTCAAGTAGCGGAAACCACATCGGGTTGAACTTCGAACGTGGTAAGTGGCAACCTATAATCAGCTTGGTATCTTTCGATAAAACGTATTTGAGGCTTAAATACTATACCATACTTGAATTCGTGAGTTTGAGTCGACAAAATCCTCCTTACAAATCAATTTGTAATTGCTACGACGCAGGAGAGGGCATTAGCTCGGAAAGATGCGTTTGCTCAGCCACGAAATATGGAGTCTTATTCCTAAATTATATCGTCTATAATCACAGTGGTTTGGCCTCAATGCATTTTACATCATATTAAGCTTTGTAGAAAATCGTGGAAATCTACAAATCTCTAATACTAATGTCCGGTAGAATACTAGAAGCAGCGGCAATCAACGAGAATCAGCGGAACACTAAAGGAATGTACGAAAGGTTTTATTCATTTATTTTTCATTTACTTAGGATAACCCTGAGCAACGCCTGATGACCACCGTACTAATCAAAAGATTAGTAAAAAGTGAGATAATTTTTGTACAATACATGACCAGTAAATAAGATGATACTGTTCTAAAACTATAAAATCGATAGCACTAAAACCTGACACGTCTGAAATGAAGAATAATGAGAGAGGTAAACCGACATATAAACACTAAAAATGAAGAGCAAAAGCAGTTTTAAAAAAAGGCGTATAAAAATGAGAAAATCATCGAAATCGTACTCATTGGGAAAATATTAAGAGGGGATTTTATCTCACATAGCAGATGTTCTTGAGAAAGAGCTATTTTTGATTTATTGAATAATCTATGGTTAGGCCTGGAGGTACAGGTCGAGTTAAGGTTTGAGGTAGGAACAGAATTAAGGTTCTTCATTGATTATCGCAATCGTTAGTGGTAATAAATAATATATTTACTTCACTTCCCGATGCTCGTTGTGATTTATCCATCTTAGTAAGATATAACTTCACTATTTTTAGCTGTTTTGCTTTTAGATCGAATAAGGTTATTAAAATAGCATTCGCAGTTTAGATTTGATATTTATAATCTACTGATTTGTAGGAAGAGTTTCAGTAGTAAAACAAATCTTAACGCACCTCTTCCCCATGGTGGCTAACCTAGCAGCTCCCGGCTATTTCTATTATTAGCTAAATTTCTCTAATAATATCGTAATGTTTTTTTTTAGTATATTTCAAATGGAAATAGTGAGTTCCATTCATGAGATCGAAGCTTAGGAGGAAGGGATATTGAGTTGCAGAATCACCGTAACCCCAGAAATGGCCCTCACGGCCAATCAGCCAAATGGGATACAGATAACGTTTTAGAAAATTAGTTCTAAAACATGCACTGGCTACGTAGATCAATTCATGAGAGGTGCACATATCACTGTATTTCAGCTTTCACGACCAATGCTGATTATGGTATCATGGGAGAAAAATAATGCCTATCAATAAGTACTTACGTTATCTTTCCTATACTAGAAGGAATACTGGGAGGATTTCATCAAAGAACAATCTATCAACTCTATTGAATCAAAATTCCAGACTTCGTGCATGTGTTCCTTTAGCCCGTTCACACACACACACAAAAGAAATATGTACCAAAATGTTCATTTAGCTACACAGAATTATTTTCATTTCATGTAAATTTCCTCAAACGGTTAAGGAATTATTTGTTGAGAATTTAAAAGCTGTGTGCATTTTGTAGATATTGTGTATAATGTTTTCTTTTATTTTTGACTCTACAAGATAACTCTAGATTGAAATATTCGGGTTAAACATAGGAACAAGTTTTCTATCAAAGCTTGAGAAGAAAAATACCTTTTTTTATTTTATGTAAATTCTCTATATCTCTGAAAGTTTAGAAGTTAGTAGCTACAATCGAATTTTCAGAGTTTGATTTTTTGGATTTTTGAATTTTTAATTTCTGGCTGTATGAAAACTTTTTTTCCAAATTGCTCCATTTATTACGACTGAAAATTTAGCTTCATGCATATTTTATGTAGTCGTAACTATTTAAAGGTTATTGGCAAAACATCAAAATCTGTCCACAATTTTCCAAGATGGCAGCTGGAGCATTCCAGTATTTTCATCAGACGAAATAATGTAACTCGTAGATATTCCATTTGATGTATTCCAGTTTATTTTTCTTAAATGCTTCCACAAAAAAGCCTTTACAAACATACATTTATTCAAATAAATTTCTTCATTCCGTCATTGTGGGGCATATCGGCCGCAACCACATCATATTAATTGATTTGGTCCTTCGCAACTCTCCTCCGTTAGACCCAATGACGGATTAAAGCCGCTTGTTGTCTCAAGTGCAACCTAAAATGGTAAAATCCACCTCGACTTTTCCCTTTGCTTAATCGTCAAGATTCACGGATATGAAACATTCCTGATGAAAGGCGGGTTACTACTTTGAAATGAATCAGAAAACATTTCTTCCTGAAAATATACTTCTTCACCAAACCAATTTGTCACCAACAAAATGTCAGCCTGCTCAGTGACCAGTCTTCTGCTAAAGTATTTGCGTGGAATGTATATATATATATTGATATCTAAAAACATTAAAATTCAAAAAAAAATTTGTGTCATCCACAGACAGCTGTTTCGATGAATTACATCTCTTCAGTGTGGCTATAGACTTTCGATTATCCCATCCAGTACCACGAGGTAGGATTGAAAACTTAGCTTCAGACCCAGACGCTGATATCCTACCTCTGAGCTACGGAACTGGACGGTCAGTAAGACTGAATTTAAGTGATATATTTATATACAGATAAATCCCCCTTCCAGTAGAGTACTCTATTCGTATGGAAGAGCATTGCATAAGCTTACAATGGATGAGTTACCTCACTTAAAGAGTGCTCAACCCTGAATAGAGTAGCATTAATTATGAATATATATATATATATATATATATATATATATATATATATATATATATATATATATGAATTTTAAATTCAAACTCTGTTAAACAATTTGAACAACGTTTAATAATTTTTGAATGTTCTGTTCTCTTTTGATTCCCTAAGTCGTGCTTATTTTGATTGATAGCTATTGCAGAGCTGGCTGGATCCATGTCAGTCCAGTCGTGTTTACTTCATTCATGACTGATCTTCTCCAGGACTGGCTTGGGCTTTATAACCCTTCTCTTCCCTTCGAGGATTCCAGTCCACCACTTCAGCTCATTTCCTGCTCTCAATCAGGATTCCTATTATCCATATTCCAATCCTGGTTTTCGTATTATTCGGCAAACAGGCTTTCTGTACGCTTCAACTACCTAGATCCACGAACCTTTTTGGAGAGGAACATTATTATTGGAATTGCTGTAAGTATTGGAGGTTCAATGAGACATAAAAAAAGGTTTGAATTTGTTTTCAAAACAAAATTTTGAAAGCCTCTTCTAACTGGTACTCATCAAAAAATGTTCATATTCACAATGTGGAAGTAATCGGAACAAATTTGAAAAAAATCATTTGATACGGCAAACAAACACGTTGGAGATATTATTTTTATCTTGCATGCACAGACTTGAGGATAAATTCTCTTCTCATCGTTTTGGGTGAATGAATATTCATGTTTATTTGATATATCTGTCGTTGCTGACTCTCTTGCGTGTAAATACGAGTGGGGGACTTCTTAAAATATGTTATTTCTCTAAACATCAATCTAAACATCCTGAGCTGACGACAAAGCTGGCCAGCACTGGGGCTTCCCAAAAGAGCGACTAAGTTTTCAAAACCGGCCTGTCCGATCCTTAATTTCAATCTAAATTTAATTAAAGACACGTCTGGAATCCCTTATACATAAATAACTCATTTATTTCATAACTACATGGGTGCGATTTCCAAGTAGACAAAATGCAGGCCTTATGCCGCTTCTTTCTTGGTATACGCTGGGTAGAGAAAGATAGAGAGCTTATAATTTTTTGAAAGGGCGTAAATAAAACCAAACATGATTTTAATAGATACATTGATTTGTGCAAACCTTTGTACGTATCATGATTGTTCATATATCCATCAAGTTTTTGCTGATATACCTTCCAGCTTCCTTCAAGTTGTAGTCGTAATCGAATGCGCTGTTGCAAATTTGTCCCCTATTCGTTCCTCAAGCATAGACTGGTCTCATTCCGATGTTTCATCGTCCCCAAAGGTTTCCCGTTCTTTTTTTTGTTTTTGTTTTTGGAAGATCTGGGAAAGCTTTGTTGATCATTTCAAGAAAAAGGTTGAAGTGGAGCTGAGGTTTCACTTTGTTGTTTCAGTCGCCATATTTCTAATGTGAAAGGAAGTATAATCATTCGTCGGCTGGAACCAAATTTTCACTATTTTTTTCCAGAAAAATACAGGGGCAATTTTTTATTTTTATCAAGTTTGTGTAGCCGTATAGGAGAAAAAAACCTTTTCAGACAGCAAACGATCCGATGGAATAATACATTTATTACACCAATTTACAAAGTAGATCTTGTTGAACGCTCTCAAACAAAAGAATTATAAGCAATATTCAGGGCAGAACCCTATATTGGAATGATGATTCTCATCATTTGAGTGAGTGTTGGGGAGTAATAATTGTCTGTGGTTGTGTGTGACGGAAAAGTAGTAAACTAACGATTTTGCCTACACTTGGTTTGGTTGTTAGCACCACTAGTCAACGTCCCTGAAAATGAAAATATTGAAGGGGGAGGAGAGATGTATGGAGAGTATGCACACCAAATTGATTGGGGACGCAGAGATTGAACAGAGTAAAAACGACATACAAAAAAAGGATGAAAGGCAGAGAAAGAAAGAGAGAGAGAGAGAGAGAGGGAGAGAGAGACAGACAGACAGACAGACAGAGAGAGACAGAGACAGAGACAGAGAATTACCGGTTAGAAGCCCCGGGGCAAAAGAGCAAATGAACACGTTTGTTCACAGCTTTTATACAGTGGAGTTGTCGAAAGTGATATTTCAGATATTACGCTAAAGGAAAGGATTTGTAGTAAATTTTAAACTAAAAGTATAAAGGGTACCATAATACTCCCCCTAGCTGTTCGGACGGCTGCAAAGAGGGGTTATGATTCTATGATGTGAGAAGTAGACAGGCAAATCAAAGTATACAGAAATCTAAGGAAGTTTCAATATTGTGATAAAAAAATTATTGATAATAATTTTGTAAACTATCCGAAAACAAATAATCACAATAAATGTTAGCAAAGGTTTGGTTGCATAAGCCATTAATTTAGTAAAACAAAATGTTCGCTCGGGTTTCGAAATAATACAGACTTTGCATTCTTCAGATGAAGGATGCATGGAAAAAATACGTTTGTAAAATGTCAATCTCCATCATAAGTTTAGGTGAGCAAATTTGTGTCAGTGCCTTGGAAGCTATTTCAAAAAAGATAATTGTGTAAATGTGTAAAGATCAGCGTATGGATGTTGATGGCACATGAAGTACAATTGGCAATAGTGTCCAAGCGAGCCTATACATGCAAATGTGCGCGTTGTTTTATGTGTACATGGTGTCAACTGTTGGTAGTTGGTGTCCATAAGGAACACATAGTTGTGGTTGCTCGAAGCGTCGGTGCTGAATTTGGAAAAAATGTCTCCATCGTGAAGTGATCGCATATTTTGGATGAAGAATCTGTTCGCATCTTGTGCTGAAGCGAGTGTGGTTTTTTGTGAAATTTTGTAGAAAATCTCCAGTATGAGGTTTTCGCGTATTCTTTAAGAACATTTGCTTTTTGAACGGGTCACCGTTGAAGAATGTGTTGGCTGTTAGAGAAAAAGCTCCTGATTTTTAGAGTTGCAATCAATTTAGTATCTTCGTATTTTAGATTCATCTTAGTTTTTTTTTTCATCCTAATGTTTTATTGAATCTATCTATGTCGAAAGGTCAACAGTAATTGGTTTGCATCGAGAGCCTGATGTGTTTCGGGGCCTGCATGTGGACGTCAGTAGAGATATATACGGAGAAGAATGTAAGGAGAATATGTGCGCCAAATTTGATTGTGGAGGCGGATATTAAACAGAGTAAAGACTACAAGTACAAGTATTTAGATTACCAGATAAAACGTACATTCAATACGTAAACATTCATGGCGATACAAGACTGATATGGAAATACATCTGATGAAAACAACCGTTGATGCGATCGTGTTAATAGGAGAAAAGATGGGAGATTGCTCCTACGCAAAAGATGAGAGCTTTGTGCCGTGATATTTGTAGCCGTGTGTTGGGGTGTAAGTGGCTATGCGGCTGTGAATCAAGGAAAGTTTATGGAAACTGAGTATCAGTGCGTATGCCTGACTGCCAACTTGGAGACAGAGTATTTGGGATCGCATGTGAACAACTTTGGAGCCATTTTCATTACTATAACATTTTTTCTAAACATTGCTGTACAAAGGCCTGCAGTATTTCTTGATACGTTTTGGCGATTTCTGACGCTCCTCACCTCTTACCAAGTATTCAATTCACTAAATATCCTCCCTTTGTCTTTGAAATAGTAAAAACTTGTCTGTGACAGAAATGTTCGATGGTTGAATCATTACAGTAAGTGTAATCCAGACGAGGATATTAGTCTGAAAAATTCAGTTTGTATTGAGAAAAAAATTATTGTCAAACTCTTCTTGAGTTTCAACAGTACATTCTTCACCTGATCATAATACAATTTCTGTCTTCCAGTTAAGATTAAAGAGTATAGAGTGTAAAATAATGGATAAAATGAGAAGGGAAGAGAGAAATGCAGACAGGCAGACAGATTTTATTCCTACGCATTCAATGAATGAAAGAAATAAAGAGGCTGCAAGAGAAAAAAAAAAGAGAATAATAAAGAGATGCCGAAAAACTGTAAAGCTATTGACGGTAATTTTCAATCAATAACTAAGTTGCTTCGAATTATTCCTAGAATTATCTAGAAATATCATGTATTCAATCAAAAAAAGTTATCTAGATATAATTTTATCAAATCCCCTTCCATGGCCGAGTTATTGGAAAAATATTTTTCAAAAAGTCGAAATATTAAAAAAAAACAACAACCTATAAACTTCAGTAAGAATGGAGTTTAATCCAAAAACAGTCAGTCTTGATTCCAAAGTATTATGTCAGCGGCATTCTCTGTTCAAAACATATTTATTCCAGAAAAGGAGCCGTAAAACTGAGGGATTATGAAAGAATTTCGAACGAGAATGTAAATTCTCGTATACATCTGTCAATGAAGTAAGTTTCCCGAAATTTATGTCGGTTATTCTAGATGGAATGGATCTTTTGTATGGATATGGGGAAAATATTGGAATGTTCTTCTATTCCGGTCAACGGGAAATAATTATCTTTCGTTTCTATGTCTCGAAAACTGACTGACACGCTCCAGATCACTTGGACAGGCATATTTCGGGAAGAAATTGAAAATCCACTTGAGCATATAATATCGGTGAATTGAGTAAAGCAACTTCAGGGCTTGTCGCCTTCAAGTCGGTTTTCATATATGGTAAACAATCACGAAAACAAAATCGTTTTTAATCCATCAATATCCACACGGACAAACAAGTTATATTCAATTGAAACTGTCATCAAGAACTCTTGACATGGGTTTCTTCACTTATCAAGTTGGTGTGGCTGTATATGGCCATGCCTGCATACGCACACATCACATACATAGGTTTTTGTAAGATCACCGAAGTTCAGAAATGCTGACCCTCACAATTACTCATATGGATGACTTTCTAGGAATACCTGATGCCGTATTTACCAAGAAGTTTTTTTTTAAATCGTTTTAGTATGTTCTCTGTCCCCAATCAACAAAGCGGCTTGCCAAGCTAGGACAAATCTGTGCATCCAGCCTTATTCTAACGCACCAAGTTTTCTGATTAGACCCGTTCTGTCTTAAGGGTATGTGCACGCAGACCTGTCTCAAAGTCAGGTCTGCGTGCACATACCCTTTCAATTTATATATAAAGACGCAATCATGCAATAGATAGGCGAATCACTTCCTACTTTCTATTGTTATGATATCAAGTGAGGTTTCGAGCAAGCTACATTCACGTGTATACTAGTCCATTCCCAACTTGCCTGGGAGGGTAAGAATGAAAACTATGGTTGAAAAGTCTGTCAAAGTATATTAACTGGGGGAAAGATCGAGAAAAGTAGGGTTTGACAAATCTGTGCAGATGTTAAAGACAGGAAGAGGTGGAATAATCAAGGGTCAGGAATTATGGCCACCAATTTAGTAAAATATAAACAAAACAAAGACATTGATATCTATTGAGGATGGGTTTGGCTCATGTTGAGTAAACACATACAGTATTGACAGGAACAAGAGATGTATTTTGATTTTGAAGTCATTTGATGCTACAACAGTTTTAATTAGTTTGAATAATTTAACAAAGTCCTCCCCAGTGCATTGTTATGATATTTGTTTTTTGATGGGGAAATTTTGATGAAGCTGTTGCCATCTGGCCAACCTCAACTCGTAGAGATGAGAGAATGGGGATGGGCTCTCAAAAATTGATCAAAAAGGGCTCTAAATAAGAGCGTTTGGGAGATTTTATTAAAGAATCAATAAGCCAGGAAGCGCACCTTTAATGTTATAATGAGTTACATCCTCATTTAGGTCTTCTTTCCATGATCACACGTCCTTCTTGCAAAAACCATTGAAATCAATTGAATAGTTTTTATGAATGGATCCCTCCTATAATCCTATTACTTAATTAGTAACCCATTAATTACCCTTCAATATCATTGACGTCATTGATAACCTTTAGAAACATCGTCTAGAAAGTCTGCACTTATGCATACATGTATGAAAAGAACAATCATGGAATATTTCTCATGAAAAAAAATCACCCAAATAAAATCAACTAACTCTTCCTTACCTCATCGTCTAACCTTCCAAAGATTTTGATTGGGAATAATAGTTGAGATCTACACTTGGTAGATGGTCTGACATGAGAACGAACGGTAGATACAGCCTAATTCATTTACTTCGTTAGTCGAGAGTAATGTGAATTCTTCGGTAAAAATCGAGTGATCAATTATTTCAATATATCATTGAATCAATTAACTTGAGATGAAATATTTAGGAACACCTGCCATCTATATTGATTCCAAATAAAAACAAACTTGTAGATTAACTTATTCACACTGAAACTTTTCCACATATCGGGTAGCAGAACATAAAGAATACGAACAGGTCTGGTTAGTCAACCAATGAAAACCGTCACATGACCATTGTCACATGAGCAAAGGGGTTTGCAAGCAGAATTGACCTTCGGACCGTTACAAAACAGGTCTGCATACTTGCCCAATAGAAACTGTCATGTAATAAGCGTATTTTGGCAGCATTCTAAGTTTGAGTGTTCTGTTGAAAAAATTGAAAAAAAAAACAAAACAGGTGATCAATGGGAAATTTACTCCTCTCACTTTTTATTGGGAAGTGATCTCTGGGGAGGATTCCACAAAAACAAACGTGAATGCTACCGGACACAATTTAAGGAATCTAATTAGCAAAGAGTTGAAAAAAACTAATTTAGAATGATTGAAACAAGAACCGTGAGTTATGATACGTCGTACATCCATGTCCGTCCAACTTAAAATAAATGATGTCTACCTTAGACTTGTTCGTACATGGTAAAAAAGATAATTCTAAAAAAGCTGCACTTAAAATAATACTGCAGATATTTAGAAAAATGTTGAGAATGTTTGTGTTCATCCTTTTTAGAAAATTGTCACTTATATCGAGCAAATTCCACTGAAAGCAAGTTAGTGGGAAGTAGGAGGAAAAGAAAGAGAAATACCCCTTGAAATTATCGTCCAAAGTCATTGGCTGTCTACTTTCCTCGGTACTTTGAGAGGAGTTGGGGGGACAGAAGAATGGTATACGCAATTGACCTAGTCTGACCTGGATTTCGAATAAATATGACTTGAAACAGTTTGAAACGTTGCAAATCTTTCCTCGTGCCATTGGAAGAAAACTGGATGAGTTGTTGAGGATGGGACGGAGGGGATGGAAAAGAGAGAGGCTTCAAAGAAAAGGACTAGGAAGCCGTATACGATTAAGTTACCAAAAGGATTCCAAAGGAAACAATAGCTACATTAGTAGTAGCAGTAGCAATATCATCAGAGTTCGTAAGGGGAGAACCAAGAGGAAAGCGAGTATGGTTCATCCGAAGGTCTGGTCAAAGTTTGATATCTATCTAACATCATGCAAAGGTAGGAGTAGAGAAGGGACACGAGATGAGGATGATTCGCTCAAAGGTCTGGATCAAAGTTCATATCAACTTGACATAATATGGATTAGGAATTGATATGCAATACATCGGGGACCAACAGACTAACTAACTGAAAAATGTCCTAGAGAAATGAACGTATTTGATATGATGTGGTAGTTTGTATGTGGCCATACTCTTCTTATTAGATCAAACATGTGGATATGTTTGGTGGTAGTAGCAGTTCCCTAACAGTTTCCATGATTTGTGTCTAGGACGAATAAATGTAAGGATTTCGAAAGATTATCAAGGCTGGTCCTTTTGATATAGATTACTAATCATTCAGTCCAAACCATCTGTGCTGTAACAAATACATGTGAACTTTGTAAATATATTTAAACTGTGGCATTCCCATTGAAATATGAACAACTGCAGCAACTGAAGGTGACCCAGGTTCTACCCTTTATAAATGTGCGTGTGTGTATCTATTCCAGCTCTCCTGGCTATACAGTTTTGTATACAAACTTGATCATTGGTATAAGTACTTCGATGGACCCATTCTAAAATGCTCTCTTGATTGGTGGAAAAAAGGCTTTTTTACTTATAAACCTTTTTTGGAATAGGTTACAAAAATATCATCTAGATTCTGGAGAATATAGGTGTTTCAATATTTTTTTTTTCACTTTAAAATTTCCCAAAGAGGAAAACACAATTGATGGAATCGATAAAATCAAATTCAGAATTTATTTCGAACATATTTACTCTCCAATGGAATTTATTTGCATAGTTTCGATTTCTTACGCAACTGCTATTCAATTATTGATTCTGACAAAAGGTTGCTTTTCTTCTAAATAGAGTAGACAATAATTTGCATTAGAGTTGACATACTATTTTTTCTAATCGTGTTCATTACATATGGATCACGGTATAAAATGTCAGGTTTAAATGTGTTTGAGTGTTTCAATTATCTAAACATGAAATTTTAAAAAATCTATACGAGAATGTGTGTGTGAAGGATACGCATTTCTGCAAACGATTTTATAGATTCTTGTTGTAACTAGTGGAAATCCACAACCACCACTGAGGAGCAAAGATCAATATGACATTCTTGATGCTTCATTTATGAGCTACATATACAGAATGCAATAAAATATATCGAATAAAAAAATCAAGTAAACAAAACTACGGTCTTCTTTGTTGGACTAAGCATCCTGTGCTTCTCCCCACTGTCTTCATAACTTTCTCTCTCATCAAAATATCGTAGGATCAAAAAGTATTCGAAAGGTATGAGTAAATGAACATTCTATCCGATTAATTTCCAATATTTAGGTTCTGCTATGTTCAAATTACGATACAACTAAGACGCAACATAGACAAAAATACGCACAAAATAGAAAATGAATATGATTTTTCAAAAATATAAGATTGCTAGTGCGTAGAAATCTACAAATATTGTTAGATAACCTCATCAATGATAAACGTATTCACTTCGCATTTTGTGTGTATCATTGCCCAAATTCTTTCTTCTAGCGTTAGCATAATTTGAATGCAATATAAAACGCACGTAGAAATGTATAGTTTTGGAAAAGAGGTAAATCTATAGAAAACAATTTGCATTGGCGTGCCTGTTCTCTAATATGGCAGCGTGATCTGGACAACAATGCAACAAGACAACAGGAGAATTAATACAATTGACATGTGATCCTTGTGGACCTACCTAGATACCAAACAGTTTTGAATCTGAGAAAGGATATTACCATCAACAAGTACTTGTTTCAGCAAAGATCGCCCTGCAAAGGATAACATGGTTTTTGAAGTAATAAGAAAGGAGCTTGGTTATCCTTCAAAGGACATATTTAACCGAATAACAAGATGTTATTTTGTTGAGCCAAGAAACGAAAATAAACAGCGGCTAATTTAGATTGGTGTGATAGCGTGAAATAATATCGTAGAAAGCCCAGCAAGCAGTATAATAGAATAATATTGAATTGCAATGAGTCTACATGAAATCTTCAAAAGAAGAAATCAAACTAAGGACCACTCTAGGTGACAAGTTTTC
Source organism: Thysanoteuthis rhombus (assembly GCA_963457665.1). Lineage (NCBI taxonomy): Eukaryota > Metazoa > Mollusca > Cephalopoda > Oegopsida > Thysanoteuthidae > Thysanoteuthis > Thysanoteuthis major. Next base: position 82,550,033 of record OY735201.1, read on the forward strand.
AGTACAGCGAGTTCAATACCATTTATCTCAAGAAAAAGGGTATACAACTGATGAATCCTTGCGTATAACCTTTGGAGCCAAAACATGGAAACTAACCAAAAGATTGGTCCTCAAACTGAAAACCATGCAACGTGCAGAGATTCATTACATACAGAGGCTGAGAGACTGAACAGTACATTATAGAAGAAAAGGGAATCCGTGTATCCATTAGAAACTTCAAACAGCAACGGGCTGGCGATGTTGAAACAATATCAGATAAACGCTGTACATCAAATCTAGTGAATCTTGGGCAAAGTTCTATGACCAATACGGACGTTAATTTGATGATAATGATGATGATATCCAACAAGAGGTTGGGCTAAGATTGAGATTCAGTATTTGAATCTGTAGCTTAGACCTAATCTCTTGAACCGACTTGTGCTGGCCTGATGAGAAATAGGCAAGTAACCCTGCCACCAAAAATCGACGTTGTACAAAAACTTTCATCAACAAAACTCTACACCAGAATGACAGCTTTTTTTTGGGTCGGGTATAGTGATTTCAGTTTTCGATGTGATCTTGCTGGTAATACAGCTAATGGGCTGAACATTACAACATTTATTCACTATTGTATATAAAATGCTGAATAGGTCTTTAGTTTGAGGTTCAATGTAAGTTGATGCAAGATCGGTTTCTTAGTTTGTGTCTGAGAGCATTTGTTCATGTACGTCTGAAAGTTTTGACACTTCAAGTGATCACTACAAAAGGCTAGAAAAGTAAATCATTTACCCCTTTCTCCTCTTTTTGAATGAGCACCTTCAATAAAGCTGGCTGCCAGAAAAACATTAGTAGCATAAGGATTTCAGTTGGGGGCAAAACGAATAAACAGTTTTTTTCCTTTCTTTTTTATAGATAAGTTTCACATGTTTTATGAGCATGTGCTTTCCCAAACTGAATCGGTGACATGCCATCCAATTAGTGTTTTTGTTATTTCTATTAATAGTCGGATCATCCTCATCTTGGTTGTTTTTTATACAACGTTTTGGCCGTTGCACTCTACGGCGTTCATCAGGTATCATCTGGTAGGTGTGGAGAAGTAACGAACTGAACCCTTTATTTAACCGCCGGGGATATATTGACCGCATCCCCCCCTTAGCATTAGTAGTATTATTATTGTCTCACACTAGGACTGAACCTAGAACCATCAGATTACTTTGCAGTCTGATGCTGTAACCACTACGCTATGAGTCCATGTGGACAACAGGTGCTAATCTTTAGGAGCCTTAAACCTCAGGTGAAGTTTTTGATGTTATTATTCTCTGTCTTTCATTATTAGAGGTTCCCGTATGGTATCCATTTCAATGCTAGGATTACTGAGGCAATTTTTCTCGCCTAGCATATGGGCCGACTCTTTCAATTTTCGGATCTTCCTGTGTTCTTCCTGATCAATTATCTCAACCTTGTTCCACAGGGGTAGGTGGTCTCTTTTTTCCATACGTGATCAGCTATACCCGATTTGTTGGTTTCACCTTTGCTCACCGCTTTTCGGTGTTCTTCCACCCGAACCTTCAAGGGGCGACATGTTTCACCTGTGTATTTGTACCCACAGCAGCACTAAAAACTATGCAATAAGCCGAGAATCTTCACACGGAAAGAAAGCACAGAATTGTAGGAGAGAAATGGGAGTTGGAGGTAAAATAAATGAACAGTAGATAATGCAAATGACAGTAGATTTGTCAAGTTCCAAGCATGGCAGACAACTGCAGGACATCATGACTCTCGACGCACAACGTTCATCCCTGAAGATCATATAGGAAACTGTGGCCGGCAAAAACTGAAATGATGTGACGAACTACTCTAGTTCAGAAAATATTTGCGAGGTAAAACAGAGGATAGATAATTCTATCATATCATTGGGAAGGTCTATTCCCAACGACAGTAAAATGGTGATAATTATGATAATGATGACAATATTATTTGCTCCCAAACTGAGAAGTTACACAATTTCGAGACAAGTAAATTCATCCAAAATAAATTCAGGCACCCTTCAGTTAGCCTTCCTCTCTAAATTGCCTTTTTTCTAAACGCCCTGCCCATCTCCATTTTTGGTACTCGATTACTTGTACGATAGTCTTCACTATGGTCTTCTCTTGGATCCATGTTGATCTTCTTCTATAACTCAGAAGTATTTTGAAACATTGCTCTTTTCATAGACCTCTGTGATATTCTTGTTTGTTTTCAAACAGTTTTATAAGTTTCAAGGTTTACATTATTATGCATTGATTTCATCCTAAAATTTTTCAGCATATTGACAATTTCTTTTCCAGTATTTCTCTATACATACCAGATGCTTCCCTAATATATGAGAAAAACAGCAATAGCTGGAGCAAAAGACTAACCGATTAGCATTCGTCGTACAGTGACTACAGTGAGAAAAATCACGAAACAAGGATAGGTCAGTGGAATCTGACAGACTTTAGCGCAATCAGGCTCGTCACAAAAGGAGATTTGAAAAGCCTTTGTCCAGCATCGGACCCACAGCAGCTGATAACGGTGATGGAATTAATTAATTAATGGAGTAAAGAGTTTGAGCATTGTCTATTCCTTCTTTGGGTGCCGTCATACAATAAAGGTCGAAAAATACTGCTGTTGAAACGTGTCGATGATTAGCATCCTTTTCAAATTCTCAAGTTGGCCCGGATAGCTGAATATGTATGTAATATACAATAGTACAGATCGCTTCGATTGGTCTACAGGGCAGAAAATCTAAACATTAACTCCTTACCATGTTTAGAAAAATGTACCAAGGTGAATTGGTCGGATTTGGGCTTGGATCCAAGAATGATGTTTTGATTTGGAGATATTTTTTTTAATTTTTTGGTGTTTCAGAAATGCATACATGCGTAACCGTACACACGATAACTATAGGAGAATGTCATGATATATTTGCCAATAATTCTTTGATTATGGTAGTGACTTATGGCGACAATTGAAGACAAAAACGATATTACCATATGAAAAATTGCATGAAATGAATAGCACACAACTTATGCATTCAAATCCAAAGGGTATTTTCTTCGGAGACGCACGCATCTGATCGAACATTTATACCTTTTTCTCTGTGCGCACGTGCGTGCGTGCGTGCGTGCGTGCACACGCGCGTGTGTGTATTTTTTCATGTCCTTGTGTACAGTGTAATTCTCTGTTAAGTGTGAGGGACCCATCCGTAATATCAACTTTCTATTTTAGTTCTCTGTTTCAGAGTCAGTTACGTCTACCTTGGTGATCATTGTGTCAATGTCCTCTTCTTGGGTTTGATCACCACATGTTTGCAACTTGCACTGGATTTTACAGGTCACTACTCATTTATTGACATTCCGAGTGCTTGAATCTACAGCTGTTGTTGTATGACAATTACTATATCATTCTCTCCAGGGCTGGCCTTGGTCATTTCTTGACCAACCATGCTCAATAGGTTTGGAACTTGGATGATGCTGGAGAGTGCCTCTCCAGATACCAGTCAGATACCAGATGTTTACATACATGTCATGCATGAAGTGGTTGTCCTAGCATGGTGGTAGCAAGCTAGACACGAGCTCCACGCGTAATAAGCAGAAAAGTTGGAGGTTGGTTGGGTTATTAACCACTGTTTACATTCAGCTTGCACCTAAGCATTTGTTTTTCTCACTCTCCTATCAGCATGCTAGTGATATTTGCCCTTTTGGCTGAGATGTTGAGAAACTTTTGTCTGGATCCGGTGACTACATGTAATCTTTCAAGAGTACCCCGGTGTTGTATCCCTTGATTGCTTTTTAAAAAATTCTTAATCGGGTTCTATGTTTCCTGTGAGGAAAATTGCTTGCATCTTATTAGTGAGCAGATGTTGCAGGCCAGTAATTGAACCAAGAAGAGTTTGGTACAAGAATCATTTGGCAATCTGCTCGAGTAAAGCCAGCTACCGCCATGCAAGGACTGCCTTTTTATGCCTGCCATGCGTGCCAACTATCAGACTGGCATCTGGGAAGAGAGTCCTCAAAGATATTCACAAGTCCAGTCGGGCAAGGCAGGGCTAGAAATGAAGATTGCTAGCTCACTGTCATGCAACTGAAAATAAAACCTGGACCCGAAAAAACACCACTTGTGCTGACCCTATAGCCCACCTCCCTGCCAATTTCCTTGCAATCAATATAGAAATTAAGACGGCTTCGTGTGGACAGTCAAGAGTGCATACTGACGGGTGGCAACATTATGTAAAGTTGACATAACTACGCTGCATGAGAGGCAATTATGCATCAATCTCCTTGGATTATGCACAGATTTGTTTTCATCAAAATTCGGTAACTTATAATATTGCCTATTGTCTAGCTTTTCATCATTTTTCCTAGAAATCCATGGTGAAAACCTGGAGCCATCCTGAGGAGAGATATGAAATTTTGGTGATATTATGTGTTGTTATCATTAATTTCGTAAATATAATGAGGTTTGGATATTATTGTGAAAAGAAACTTTTAGTGCATTTTTGGTGGTTTGATTCTCACCCCTCCAAAGGATTTGATAACAGTTAATTCGAAAATCTCGGGAATACCGAGTAGACAAGTATTTTCATTAATCCGAATACCTATGCCTAAATGAGAAATAGGATATCTTCTCCTCTGCCTGTAGAACAAAAAAAAACAACTAAAAAAAAAAAAGAATCATTGAAGAGAAAAAATGAAAGGCGTTAAAGAGTCGGCACCACTTAAAAATTCAATCAAAAAACATTATTCAACACCCAATATTTATTAACTACCATAGTCATCTTATACCCCTAGTTATTATTAACAATGGCTGTAGCAGCATTACTGTTAAAATAATTTTTTATAGCCCAAGAATTTTATGAACAACCTATTCATGATTATCTTGGATATTTAGAAACCTACCAAACCTAGAATAATCAAACAAACACCAAAGGTTTTGTAAAATGAACCCTAACACTGGGAAACGAATTCAAGTAAAATAATTTGCTCTCTGAGGGGAAAAAAATCACAACATATTGATAATAAAAATACGTTGCATATCAGTTGCATATCTAAAATTTACAACTAACGACGAGCAGAATATCTCATCTTATCAAGAAAAAGATAACAAGCAATGAAAAACAAGTAAATAAAGGAAAGAAAAAAATCAGAGAGATATTTAAATAGAATTAGAGGAAGATCTGTCACCTCAGAAAAAAGACACCCAAAAGAAAACGTCTAAATAGGGATCTAACATAAATCTAATCATTCGCCTGAAGAAGCCCAAGCAGGGTAAAAACATAAACGCATTTGTGTTGCAAATATATATATATATATATATATATATATATATATATATATATATATATATATATATATATATATGTGTGTGTGTGTGTGTGTGTGTGTGTGTGTGTGCGTGTGTGTGTGTGTGTCTAAAGTGCGGAGAGAGATGGTATTTTGTTCATTTAGGCTCTTCAATTCATGTCTTATATGCACTCAGAGACATCCTTCATAAATAAAATCGATTGTTCTATTTCAAAGAAGTTTACTAGCTATTCAAGGAAAGATTATCATGCCGTGACACGAATATCTGAATGTTTATTTGAAACCAAATCGATTTTACATACTTCTTATTGCAAACGCTAGGACATTAACGTTCACACTGACGAAATCATATCTCAAATATAGGACTGAGAGGTGTTTGTGTGTTTGTGTTTTTGTCTGTCACTATAAAAAGTATCTGAACATGGATGCCGTCCCAACAAAATTTTGCATGGCAATTCAATGGACCTTCAGTGAGGTTTGGAAACAAAAAGTGTAGAAAAATATCTTGAAGGGGGCTCTATTTTCATTGTAACTATAGAATACCTCTTTTTCTGCCTATGTACATATCACTTAACTATTTTATACATACTTCTTAAAGGTGTGTAAAGTGAAAGGAAACCCAACTTTATTTGGATCAAATATGAATGGCTCGAGTCCTTAGAATTAAGAATAAGATTAAAAAATTGAGATGTTTTACAGGGGGGTGTGCTTATCATGTAACCATAAAGCAAATGTGGAGCCTCACTTTCAAATCAATACATATATATATATATATATATATATATATATATATATATATATATATATATATATATATATATATATATATATATATATATATATATATATATATATATATATATATACATACTACTACTACAACTACTATTGCTATTAACCCTCCTGTGGTACAGGAATTCACCTAGTTTCTAAAAAGAATTGCATTCTTTCGATTCCAGTAGCTGTTATCAGACCCTTTCCCTTCTTGGCATTTTGATGAAATCCCTTTTTTTCCTCGTTTTCTCTCCCACTCTCAGATCAAACTCAGTAACCTAATCTCCTCTGCTCTTCATTGTTACCTGCCGTTAAACTAGTAAACTTTCTTCCCGTCTTCTTTGCTATGTTTTATCAAACAACTTATTTTATCTAAGTTACCTCTTCTTACCTTCTTATTCAACTGCTGGATTTTCCTTTCTCATGTTTCCTTTGATATCGTGTCTATCACACCTATAGTATCAATAGCAGTCATTAGGTAAAGAAACAGTCATGAACTAGTATTTGTAAAATAACCAAGAAGTACTGCTGTTTGATATCGTCAACCAAAATTGTCAACATGGGTTTCTTTAGTTTTTAAGTTGGTCCAGCTAACTGGTTGCCTGGATGGATATGCATGTACGCATAAATACACTTGAATGGCTCCAAATCTAAGTATTTACTCTTTGTTATGTCTACAAAAAACATTTTCACCGTCCTGAATACGTTTTTTATTGGAAGCGGGGGGGGGCAATTTTCCTTGTAAACTGGTCCGTTACTTTGTGTCCAGCAGTGTTCATATTTATTCTTTTGAAATTCTTACTTTTTTAGCGACCACTACTTAACAAAATGTGAAAGGGGAATCTTATTCATTTGTAAATCCTTATTCAAAATCTTTGATTGATCACCCCAACACCGAATGCTGTCAAAAGATGTTGATCACAAGACAGTTTCTCTTGAATGAATAACCTGGCCTGCTTCTGTCCTGCATATATTTATTTGAATTGAAATCATTCACAAGGTTTCAAAAGTCTTTCTTTTGCGTTTGGTTTATCAACATAAGATCGTTATTCGTCTCCTAGAACTTCTCCTAGCCATTGTGATTCGACAGAAGCTGGCGACTGCCTTTGCAAAACTGTCATGCTCTCGGAACAGTTAAGGGAGGACAGCGATATAAGTGCTGGTCAGACAATGTGAAGGTAGTGATAAACATGTTCTATACCAGAACATTCGATGTAGATCACAGAAAGTACATCAAGAAGATGAATTCGATTTCTGCACTTTTCTCCAATCTTTAGCAGATTGCATAATTACAACAGTGTGAGAGCATGCATGGAAACCACAACTACAATGATAAGATATTTAATTCGAGATTTCTTATTATAAATGAGGTTTAATGAACACACGGAGCACAGTCTTAAAGTGGCATACTAGATCCCCTGCCATCCCTGGATTGATTAGAATATTGCTTCAGGTCTACCTGAAGTCTCACGAAGGCTCTAATGAATTAAATTTTCTATGTACAGTATACAACCATGAATGTACAATATACATAGAAATGTGCATCGATCCATATTTCTGGAAATTATAGCCATAAATATTTGGATAAAGTATATTTGAATGAGCACACACACACACACACACACACACACACACACACACACACACACACACACACACACATATATATATATATATATATATATATAATTTTCAAAATTAAGGTGACGTGGGTTATTGCAAAGACAAGTCTGTTTGATAAAAAATATGCAAAGGCACATGAGTTATGCACCCGCATACACATGCAAAAATACCTGAATACTTAAATCAAAGTACAAATACTACACCAAACGCTATTTGTGCAAAACAATTATTGGTGACTGCAGGAACGTCTCCGTCTTCACATAATCATCCATTTGCTAAAAAATAAGCAAATGCACATCCATCCATCCACTCACCAGAGAGAGAGAGAGAGAGGGAGAGAGAGGGGAGAGAAAGAAAGTCTAGAAAGCTTTACAGCTTAAAATACTAAGCATTAAATAACTTTTTCAATCGAGTTTTTGAGTCATTTCAGTCACCCATTTTCCTATACATGTTAATGCAATATATGCAATTTTCCTTAATTTTTTCCCTGTTTTCCCCTTTACTATAATGGTGCAATGTATAAATTGTCTCTTGTTGTTATCATCAATTGTTCACCTTGTAACCGTTTCTGGTATTTTAAAAGCAAAAAAGTTATACCAACATGGCACTCGGACAGTGTTGATAAAAAAGCTCCTTCTTTCATTATATAGTTTATGTCATACAAGTAGTTTGTCATTTTATATAAGGTTTTATGGGTATTGAATATATATAATATTTTCTATAACTTAACTTTTTCTCGAAACAGGGCTTACTAACATAGGTTACCCATAAACGTTTTCAACGATGAGGAATCAGCAAGTATAATAATGACATGGCTCGTTCTTCCAGTCATTTCTATTGAATGTTCTCCCGATGTGAGTATTAAATCCGCCGTGTCGGTTTCAGACTGGATTCAAACCAATTTATGATATCATCTTTACTATGTATATATATATATATATATATATATATATATATACATGTATGTATGTGTGTGTGTGTGTTTGTGTGTGTGTGTGTGTATGTGTGTTACCGGTATTATCCTCATATGAATAAGGTTGGGGTGACTGAAATAATTTATCGAGTTTTTTATAAAAATCAAAATGGTTGAGGGTATCTTGAAAAATATAGTCATAGGAAAAACCATTCAAAATTGATTATATCCCCATATGTTTATTTAAATCAGCCCCATACAAAATTTAGGGGTTGATTTCGATATATACATGAAAATTGGGGTAAAATTTCCAAACTGTTGAAATAACACGTGGCAAATGTTACCAAGTTTTCGAACCCAGTTATCCCTGGTTTTATATTCTCTATGGAAAAATGTGAATATGAAGATTGTTTTTGTGAATCTTATTAGAAATAAGGTACGACAGGTATTTGCAGAATGATTGAAAGTAGGGTAGGTAACTTCCCGTTTTGGTTTTTTTCCCTATGCACAGTACAAATTGATCATTTCCCATCACTTCCATCAACAACAATGATTCAGGGATTTTATTGCATGTCTATCGGCGATATTCAACTGAACAAAAATGACAACACTCCAGAGGACTTCTTTTTAGTATTCTCACAGGTTAACAGGAAGTACTAACTTTAATAAATCATTTTGCAGCAGCTAATATGTGAGAAAAACGTTTCTTTGTAGTATAAAAATAATTATTTTCCTCAGTTCTTTCAAACCAATTTCCATTGAACATTACAATGGTTTAAACTCACAACCAAATGATTGCCAGGGGGCTGTTTTACTAATTGAGTTAAACTGACAAGTCTTAGATGATAACAAGAGTTTATCATATTGATACTTGAGGACTTATTTCATTCTAATAATTAAATGCATCAATAAAAAAAATATTATATAAATTTTCATTCGTTACGTAAACAATACAAAATTATACTTTCAGTCTCCTCCGGCCATGTTCTGTCGGTTATTTTTGTGTTTACCGTCCCATGAGTACAAATCGTTAAATTTTTTGCTCCATCTGTTGCTATATCTTCTTGTGTAGCCCATTTCCATTTTTGTTAATTATTTGTATGATATTTTTCACTGTAGTCCCGTTAAAGTTTTTCTAGCCTAGAGTTATATGAAGGATCGTTCTTTCCACAGCTCTCAGTACGATTTTGAGTTAACTTTCAGTTCGTTTTAATAATTTCCAGATTTTGTATTTGGAGGTCATTGCTGGTATCATGCTATAAGAGCATATTTTACACTCTAAACACACATTTGAGTTCAATGAACACACACACACACATATATATATATATATGTGTGTATATATATATATATATATGGAGAGAGAGAGAGAGAAAGAGAGAGGGGTAATAGATGAGAGAGGAAAGGACTTGAAAGAATGAGAGGGATGGAAATAATATCTAAGCTTATTTCAGCTCGAAAGAGAGCGAAACACAATGGGACGGCCGTATCAGAAAATAACACACTAATTTTTCAGTTACACGAATAGAACCTGCTTTCTAATCCGTCGGTAGGTGTGAATAAATAAAATACATTTCTGTGTAGAATACAACCCAAAACAGATTCCTTCCCTCATGCAGTTGTCGAATAGCAGTGAAGTATTCCTCAACTTTGACACCCTATCATTT
>OY735201.1:82565312-82572812 GCA_963457665.1 Thysanoteuthis rhombus
AAAAAAAAAAAAAAATGCACATGTGCATATATTCCTCCCGTGAGAATCCAGGTGTGCCTTTTTTAAAAACCTAATTTAAGGATTATTTAGTTATTACAGCGCCCACCTCCTAAAAAAGTAGCATAACATTACGGACGATAACTAGAACTTATATAGTTGCACAAACTCTGCCCTAGTTCCTGGTGCCAACATCTCTTTTTTGCAGATAAGTACATCGATTCTAAGAAAAATATATAAATAGTCTTTTTTTTTCGATGAAAAGAACTTTACTGCCCACCCTTTTTTCGCCTCAAAATTTTCCTAGATCTGATATCTTCTTCCTCGAATATATTGATCCACAAGTCACTTCTACGATAAAGTTGGTTTTTTTTATTACATTTTTGCCGCTGTAGAAATGTGTTCTCTTCTCGTGCTACGCACCAAAAACACTTCTTACTATGATTCCTTTCTGCTGGCGTTTTTCAAACATTATTGTAAGCTGTGTTGCCAATACAAAAAACGTTTTCGCGCAAGATTAACAATCAAAACATACTTAAGGCGCTAAATTTTAAAAATTGAGGAAGAAAACCCTGCGAAGATGGACAAAAACACACCCAGAAAATTGTTAAAAATAGCCAACCTGTTCAAGCACATCCGTGCTAATTTAGCGCTTTTTCAGACTAACAAAACAAGAAACAGCACTGTTTGAATCTAAATTGCATGATGACACATAAAGATATATATTCGTAGCAGAACAACTTTAATTGCTAAATTGATCCCTCATTTTGTTTCCATCGCTTTTTTTGGAAAATTCATTATAAGGATCATGACATGACAACAACCGAGAGGAGTAACTTTTTCTTTGATCACCAATTTTTTCAATTTTTCTATTGGTCACCCCTAACTCAGCATGTATCTGGAAGACGTTTTGTGACTTATTGTATTGGGTGACTATTCTGGACTGTATTCATTATACTAACATGTATAACTACCTTGGAAATTGTAAACAATATTACTGCTTGAGAAAATACCGGATTTTTCGGGCATATAATGCACGTACTGTGGTGGAAGAGGAACAGACATAATACACATACCGTGGTGGAAGTGGGACACACACATACACGCACTGGACACGGGACACAAATTGCATATTTGCGTATTTTGAAAATTTTACATAGCACACTTGAGAGATAGTTGTAACACATCATTTTGCCAAGGGCACAAAGTTTGAGAACCAATAACCAACTGTTCTAGACACATATTTTGCCGTATTTCTTTTATGTAATTAGTGTATAACTCCCACTCCCTTTTACGTTGTACCAAAAGCTTTTCTTTTCCCAACTTTTAGCGCCACACAGTGCAAACAGTGAGGGGCGCCACGAATTTTAGGGACCCCTCCCAAAAAGATATTTCAATATATTTTATTCGGGTAAAAATATGAATATCTTGAACTTACTTGTTTGAATTTTTATTATGGTACATAGATATGTATAATCATTATTATTGATCAGTGAAGGACTTGGCGTCAAATTAAACATCACAATTTTAAGGATATTTCTTTTTTTTTTTAAATTTATTTGAAGATATTTTAGCTCTGGGTCTAATTATTGTTAGCATTCGGCCCTGCGTACTCACTCCATGTTTATCTGGTGAACTCTCTCTCTCTCTCTGTCTCTCTGTCTCTCTGTCTCTGTCTCTGTCTCTGTCTCTGTCTCTGTCTCTGTCTCTCTCTCTCTCTCTCTCTCTCTCTCTCTCTCTCTCTCTCTCTTTCAACTACTCTCTAGCTGAGATCGTCTCTTCTTTGGAACATTCCTGCACACAGTTGGAGAAAAAGACTTTACTTTTATCTCACACTTCAACTTGGTAGATTTCCTGCTCTACGATTTCATTTTAACCTGATACATTGTACGTTTACTAGTGTGGAAAAAATACACACAATTTATGTGCATACACACTTTACATACAGATCTAATTTACAACAATCATGGAACCGGCTGTGATGTTATAATAACTATCATAATTATTCTTAAAAGTATGAATATTTTGGTGAAATAATTACACTCTCCGATAAACTATTCTGCAAGCCTACAAGCACTTGTTTTTCGGGGCAAAGAGTAATACCTTCAATTATTGTGATAATTGTGAAAAAAGTTACCCTATTAACGTGCAAAAATATCCGGGGACTCATGGAGAAGTAAAAAAATTACCGATGAAAAAAAGAAGGCACTTCGAGGTAAGCCACATATATACTTCAAACTATTTCATTCTTTCTCTTTCTCCATTTTCAATATTTGGGTTGAGTTTTACTTTTCTGGATAATGATATATATATATATATATATATATATATATATATATATATATATATATATATATATATATATATATATATATATATATATATATATATATATATATACTTTTTATTGTCCGTCCATCGTAAACGAACATATATCAATGAAACGATGCTGCCTAAACCCACACACACACTGCTCCTTTTTAGATTATGCGGTCATTTTGAACCAACGATGCCTAAATATTGTGTTGATATTTTGTTTATATAATTTCAGATAAAATATCTATTCATTTAATAGAAAACATTTTACATAGTTTTCTAGATGATTAGTCCTGGTACACGCGCAGGCTACAGTGATTCTTTTGTGCAAGTTACAGATGTTTTTTAAATTAATCAATTTACAGACATATGCGCATATGCACATAAATGCAAACGTTAACACGCATAAACATATTCATATACATACAAACATGCACACACACTCATATGCATAAAAACATACACACAATATTCATACCTATATACTTACAACCATGCATACACACATACATACCCATGCATGCATACATACTAATATTCATCAATAGACAGATACGTACTTAGCTACAAACACACTCTCTCTCTCTCACACACACACACACACACACACACACACACACACACATATATATATATATGCATATATATATATATATATATATATATATATATATATATATATATATATATATATATATATATATATATATATATATATGAGAGAGAGAGATAAGGTGGGAAAGAAAGCAAAAGATACATAGGCATATCCGGTGTGTGTCTATCAAATGTCAACGATTATGTTCATTATCCTTCCTCCGTATGAGTGTATGCGTGTCTTCACTAAGTTGTATTCTTTTGTATACATACGTTACGCCGACTCGTTGATATTGTCTAATAAGCAATATGTAAATGAACACGCAGTTTTTTATTTTATCAGAATTTGATTCAATTAAAACGATGGTTTGAAGCAATAGTTTTTTACCATCCAAATTTTATATAGTCAATATAAAACTGACCCCCCCCAAATGAGTAAATATCGCCTCTCAAGCAATTTCCCTTCGATGTATTACATATTAACATGGTGATCTTTCGGACAATTGTTGTTACGACTGTTTAGATCTTAACGCTTCTTTCTGGTGCTATTTTTATTCTGAATTCAAATGTTGTGGGATTTATCCATATTTACTCCATTGTTATTTTGAGGTAGAAAATGACTTATCATATAATCATTCCACTGGGTCAGAATATATATATATATATATATATATATATATATATATATATATATATATATATATATATATATATATATATATATATATATATATATATATATATATATATACATATATATATATGTATATATTTATATACATATATATATATATATATATATATAAATATATATATGAATGTATGTACGTATATATGTATATATATATATATATATATATATATATATATATATATATATATACATATATATATATATATATATATATATATATATATATATACATATATAAATATAATTATCGTGTCATCCACAGACAGCTGTTTCGATGTATTACATCTCTTCAGTGTGGCTATAGACTTTAACCCATCCAATACCACGAGGCAGAATCGGAACCCCCACATATATATATATATATATATATATATATATATATATATATATATATATATATATATATATACATATATATATTTATATATATATATATAAATAAATAAATAAATATATATATATATATATATATATATATATATATATATATATATATATATATATATACAACAATTGTATAACACCAACAGAGTACAATGACATCACATGATCCCTATTACAAAGATAAAACATCAACAATTTTAAAATATCATTTAACCAGTGGGGAAAAAAGTTCTCACAAGTTTTCTACATGAGTTCGAACTGACGATGAATCGATGTTAAAAAGAGGTGATTGCTCTCAAAGGATAATACGTTTCATCATCTAACTAAACAAACAGGAGATTGGGTGATATCAATTTCCACAGTCCCCTCATTTCTTGAGATGAATCAAATGACAAAGTATTGATGCAAAATAAGTGAAATGAATAAGTTTGACAAAATTACATATATGCATCGAGAAAAAAAAATAATATTCCAAGGGTTACATTTGCTTCATATATAAATATATATTTATCAACTCTATCCCCAATATCGAATACCCACCACTTAATGATAACTCAACCCTATTGACAGTATTTCCAGCTATAAAGGTGCCGTTGTGTAATACCAAGGAATTAACAAAATTTAAATAATTTGAAACAAAACCTCAATCATTCATTTGCCATTACTCAATCATAAAAAATCAATACGTAAATTTATATTCACTTTTCCACGTGTTTAAAAAATCGATTATCATCTTAATGAATTCAATACTTATGTAAATATCACTGATTTTTAGATGCATGTCACTGCATGGTTATAAAGCTGTCTGAATTTGTAGGGAGTCGAGTAAAGACTATTTTTTTGTATTTCAATAAGATTTAGATGATATAGATCTAGTTATATAATTTTAGGAAATGAAAGCATGAACTTTGAATATTATCTTTCGATCACAATGATATATGATTTCATATTAGATGAAAAACCCATTCGATACCCCTTTGAATAATAAATATTCTTGCAGATATAATTTCATTTAGAGATATATTTCTTTTGAAATGATATTCAAATTTTGTTGCTACGGCTGTTCAATTATTTCCTCTGATGCCCCCCACTAATATTGCAAATTGTCCTATCATTTTCATAAATACATTGTTTGATTATGTGTTCCAGCACACCTGGCAACACTTTTTTGTCTTTACACTTGAGAATTGTCATCATTACTCCACAAAGCATATTCAAATTTTTTTGGCCAAAATTTGATAGGTTTACAAATAATATCCAGACTATCCAGTATTTAGATGTTTCTAGGCGTTTTCTTTCTAGTTTAGATATTTTCCAGCTGATAGCACTAGTCATAAATAAAATTCATTCTGACCCTATTTATTCTCAGTTCGAATATATTTACCATTCGTATAGTCCATACCAATGAAGGTAGATGCCCCAAAATTCCGTAATTCACACTTTATTATGTCGACAATTACTTGTTTTTATTCTTCGACCTTTAAATTGGTTTTACAGGGGTTCAGTTTGCAATGTAACTTTATGCTTCTTTTCTTAAAATTCCAGCTTCTTAGTGATCATTGTCCATCAAAGTTTTAGAGGAGTAACATCAATTTAATTTTTTCCCAATAATATGATTGATCAACGCAAACACAGCATGTGTGTTTGACCATCCATACATTATTATCTTAGAATTGATGTTTTTGTTGCCTGCAAAGAAAATGGCATCAGGTATCTATTACACAACCAGTGGCAATTTGTGATGGCAACCTTATATTGCTTCATTTCATAAATAAGCAGCTTATCTATAAAGATTCATCAGAAGAGTGGAATAAATGTATGCATGTCATTCCAAAAATTGAAATCCAGTCACAACGATTGAAAGGGGTTTGATATCACTGGCCTACAACCAGACAACCGAGAAAAGTCAATACAATATAATAGCTACGCGACACCTGATAAACAACTGGTGATCTACCTAATGTTTCCCAGCAGTATCTCCAGATAATGCTGTACAAACTGAACAAAGAGACCAAAAATCCAGGCCTTCAATTGGAAACGAAGAGCTCAAAAGAATTAGACCCCTACAACTACCTTGGGCAATGGATTTCCATGGAATCCTTGAATGAAGAAGTTGGGCGAGAAATTACTCTTTGGTTGGCAAGCATTTGGTATAACAAGGTTAACCTTGAAGGACAAAATGATCCCATAGGTCTAGAGAGGTCAATGCATCCTCCCAATAATCACCTATAGAACTGAAGTATGGAACTAAACTAAAAGATTGACCCTCAAACTGAGAGCCACACTACGTACTCAGGCGATAATAATTTCTTACATCAAATGTATAGATATCAGTACAGCATTGCATATTACTGGAATCTAGGAGTCAGATATATCATCGAATCCATTTAGGAAATTTGGATTGCAATGGACTGGTCATGTTATAAGAAAGTTACACAATCGTAGGGTATCACGGATCACATCCTGGATCCACAAAGATCATATGCAAAACTGTACCTGGTCGATACGTTGGCGTGACGAAATAAAAGAGTTGTTTCTGCAAAGAGTGGTTGATTTTGGGGGATGTCTATGGCCAACGTAGGAAGCTAAAAGATTGTCAATGATGAAGATAATGATACTTAGGGATGGAAATCTGAAGCAATGTAGTATCTTGATCAATGTGAAAAAAAAGGAATAACTATGTCGCTATACTAATTGATGCAAATGTTGATTTACCTGACGATTTCATAGTGAAAGGACGATACAGAAGATTTTGCTGCGTACAAATGAGATTTCAAGGCTTACTTAACGTTTGTTGATCCTAATTCCTGAGAAAAATTCATTGAGATACATTTTTCTTTCATTTGACGGTCACTAACAGACGTATTGAACACTTGAAAAAAAATCCCATTTTTAAAACACATCACCCGATTCTGTACTATATAAAATAATTAATATCGACTCACTTTAGTTAATCACCAAACTCACTAACAACCAGACGGGAATGATATATAACAAACAGTTTCTTGTATCTCCATCATTTTTTCTCTGAAAAAGCCAGAATGAACTGGTGAAACGTCAAATGGACAGAAAAATCTTATCTGTACACAACAAGCTCTTCTGAAGTGTCACTTCACTCTAGAATTGATTTGATATGATCATTCAGTTTACTTCAGCACTTTATTATCATCTATTCCAATGAGGTAAATGCAGATTGTCTCAGCTGCATTTTGAACTCGGGTCATCGATTCTCTTTCCCGTACTGCTTATCTGTTGATAACCTGCATCCTTGAAAATAGGTGTGACCATCATATAGCACTGTCTAAAGTAATCAAAGCTCATGAAACACGTAGATTTTAAAATAACTCGGTTTTTTTTTAAAGAATGGGCAAACATGTGTCTACTTTCAAAGAGAACATGATGATAGGAGCTTGGAATATTACCCTCCGCGCATATCAGAAGTTGTTACCGTCCCAATCATTCATATCCATCTCTACGACAAACACTTGAAGAAAGTCTGAGGATACAACGACTAA
>OY735201.1:82577812-82887812 GCA_963457665.1 Thysanoteuthis rhombus
CAGGAATCGAAAAAAAAAAAAGATGCTGACAGTTTTGGTTTCAAGTTCCTAATAAATAGAAGCCCCAATGCTGAAGTTATCCAAGCACAGACATCGTGTATCATAAATTATCCATGTTCCTTAGCCTCAAACTAATAGACTCCTAACATTGGAAATTATGAGATTGACTTTGAGGCGTCCAACATCCGAAACACCATCATTCTTTCCATACATCTGTGACCCAAAGCTGTCGGAAAGAGATGGATTCAGTTTGGTCTACAAACCCACTTGCTAGAACTGTTTGGAAGCGTAGAAACATATCAGTTTTCAAAAGAGTCTGACTGGCTGTGTATGTGGAGCTAGAGGGATGATATCTTTAACAACTACTCTTTATCATGTCTAAAATAATATTTTTAGTGTGTTGGGGGAATTTACGATGTAACTTGGTGCTAAAATATGTCAGATTCAGATTTCAACGGGATTATGACATTAAAAACGATCAGCAACATGCTAATGACCTAAGGATTCCACTGGCCCTCAAGGGGATAGCGGAACGGGGATATTTCCCCCTACACCTCGGTTAGGATACCTAACTGAAGAAGCCCGCCAGATATAACAACCGGAACATAGTGTTCGAAAAGCGAAAACAATGTACCAAAACAATTCATGCATAATGATAATCCCTCATCTTAAAAAGATCAGAAGTGGATAGATCAGTTTATATTTTTGATAGGTCAGTTTCTCGGGATGAATGCCTTCAAAGGCTGGAAAAAAGTTAGAACAACCCCTTGAATCACTAAATGTAACTCTGAAGTTCATAGATATGTTTCAGTTCAGTTTTGTAGGGTATTAAAAATGTACAGGTTAAAAAATAGACAATATGTTGCCCTTTGAAGTTTCCATCTCTAAAGGGGTTAAATATTACTATAAACAATAAACGTCACAGTGCAGGATAGAATACTAAATCCAGGTGTTTCGTTCCATTCGATCTCTGTTCTTTGCCTTAGTTGGTGGCTGATAATTTGTAGTAGTGAAATAGGTAATTACTCTCTGAACATCCTAATATTTGTAAACTCAAGGTAAGAAGAGTTATTTAGTGAGCAGTGCCTGACTTGAAAAACTGCACTCATAATCTTGGCATTTATATGAGTTTAAACTATTAAAGCCGATGAAAAATTGCAGTTGTTTAACTCATCAGACAGTCCTCAGTGGTATTGAACTTCAATGGCAAATATATTTCACTCTATCTACATGCTATGAAATATACTAACGCATGCTGATACATATTTAGGTTTTAATATTATATTACCATTTATATGATTTATATCAGCTTGACTGTCATGGTATGATTGAATCCTCCAGCATTGCCAAATAGAAGCCATTTACGAAAACTGTCAGAAAAATTTTCTTCAGTTTTCAAATTGGTCTCACTGGCTGGCTGGCTGGCTGGCTGGCTGGCTGGCTGGCTGGCTGGTTAGCTATGAATGTATTGCAGTATGTGCAGTTTTAATTACATTTTTCTGTACTTTTTTTTCTAAATTGGCTTATTTCATTTAAAAACCCTAAATATGCGCAGTAATATGTGTTGTAATGCATTTTTGATTCTGAAATAATTCCAGTATTCTGTGCAAAAAAAATGTCAACTATTCATGTGACTACGGGTGGATCTCAAGACAACTTGACCTCCTCTTAACACAGGATGGCAGCTGAGCTCAGATGAACTTGCATGCCCATTCAAAATGCCCTCTTTCTTAGAGTATGCCAATTTAACCTCATTTATAAGAACAAGATGTTTTAAATCCAACATACTACTGTTATAATTACGATTACCATTTGCACTTGTCCGGTATTGTTATCATCGTATCTGGTGAGGATTCTTACCGAAGGACATGTCGCTAAACAAGTTCACCAGAAAAATATCACCTTATGTTGATATGGAAAGTGGAAATATCAAGAAGAAATATATTTAATATTGAGAAAAACTATAATTTATTTCTTCACTAAGTCCCAAAGTGTGAGTGAAACGTGTTTCAACTCAAAAACGAAATAGAATCGCGCTGCATCATATTTCTTGAAAGTCACTTATAAAAAACATTCAAGGTTGGGATTGCACTGCCTTGTGTGCTGACTAATATATATAGTTTCGTATGGCTACTGTGCATGTACATTGACATAGATTTCTTCGTTTGTAGTTAAATTGTCACTGACGTTTTTTATAAAATCTCAATCATCTTGAATTAATCGTAATGAATAATATTCTATTAGTAAATTGAATATGCCTTTAATCTGTTTCAGTCCGAAATTGTGTTTGTTTTCTGCGGAATAAGTTGGGATCACATTGAAAAAAAGCGTTTCGTCAATTTGTTTTCAACCTTATAATTTTTTCATCCCACTAAGACGCTTTATGGTCGGTCCGTCCTTTATAGAATTAAACGAAGGGAATAGGAAGACTGTATCAATAAAAGTGTGACATCATAAGGAAGCCGACTGCTATGCTATGACAGAATGTATAAGACCAGCAGTTTTGCATTTCGAGAAAAAAGCCAACATTTGCAAAAAATTGTCAAGAATGTAAATTTATGATTTTCATTGATACGAATACATTCCGAATATTTCCACATCGAAAATTTTCACAAGTATGAGGATTAATTGACTCCAAAAAGACTATTTCCTCTCCCTCTTATCCCTCTTGCGACCACTTGCACGGATGATAGATATTTTGTGGAATATGGATCTCATTTGTTTTGTTCCAAGCAGGTTTTTGACAGAAACACAATAATTATCTTAAATTTACTAATTATTTTGCCTTTTTTACATTCCATCCCTTTTCTTTTTTTTGGGGGGGAAAGGAAGTATATTTTTTCAAAGATTAAAAGAGTAAGTAAAGTGAAGAAAAATCACTTATCCACGTAGACAATCCAGGGTGAATTTGGATCATTTCACGTGAACATTTATCATAATCGACGTCAGGATTGTTAGGCTCGTTGAAGCTTCATCATATTCAACCGTACATTCAAATAACACATTCTCTACTCTACGCTATATTTCAACATGCAGAACATAGTGTTCTTCAGAACAGCTGTAACAATCAACCTGAACATTATTATACAGTATTAGTGTGTCTAATTAAGGGAATACATAGGATTTTTAAGGATTGCATGTTGTGAATAAATTATCATAGGAGAGTTAGTGTGTAGGGACTCTAATTCTACGAGGTTTCAAAAAAACCTTGTGAATAAATGTTCCATCTGTTTTAATGATTTCTTGGTGTTGATAAATTCAACAAACATAAAAAGTTTTACAGGCTGATGGTAGAAGAGAAAGTTTTTATTTAAGCAAAATCAAGGTAAATTTCCTTGATATCAGTACCTAGACTCCGGCACTCACAATGATGAGTTCCATTTGACACGTTCATATTGACTCAAAATGACTATAAATTAATGCATACACAAGCGAGGTTTCATCGAAGAAATAATATCATAAATGTAATTTCAGTGGTACCAAACCTTATCATTTAGCGGATGCCAAGTAAAATATAAAAGCAGAGGTGAAAAATGTTTTGAATTTATGAATAATCAACATCTATTAGATAGGCCCGAATACGTTGAGGCATATAAAGGGGACTGCTTCAAAATTGTCAATATTTCATGATCTCATACACCCTTTTTTCTAATCAATATGAATCAGAACCCAAAAAAACGATACCGTGCAGAAAAGTACATTTTTTATGCTGAAACTTTTTTGTAAGTATCTACAACATGCTTAAATTTGCCGTTTTTAAATGTTTTACTTAGTTTTAATTACTTCCATGTATCACATCTATACATTTTCCTGAAAAGTCATCCTTTGAAGAGTATCATTTATAAGATTTTAAGCATTTATTTAAGAAAAAAAAACAACAGAAAGTGTGTACGCACACATGTGTACAGCTTTAAGCAAACTACGGCCACCACGGATCATTTCATCATGGGTGGCGGAAAAATAGCTCAACACTCATCAGATTGATGTAAAATAATATGCTCCGTCTTTTACACTGGTTGCTCATCATAGCTAGAACACCTAAACAATCTTACTGCTTACTCGTAACAATGGTTGAGGAGAGATGGATCCATACCCCCCCCTATTCTTAATATTAGGAATAAATCATCATTCAGTTTGTACAATCGAGGCAATTTTAAGGGATTGTTTTGTATGATCAACTTCGGGCATGCTAGGTAAATTTTACCTGAGCACCCTAGCAGAATTTTCCGGGAATGTATTTCCCACTCAGGTTGTTACCGACCTCTAACAGCCTTGAATAACTAGTCGGGCTTTCCCAGTTGGGTATTTTACCATAGCAGAGGAGAGAAGATATAGATCCATAACCTTTCCGGGAGAAAAAATGCGACTTCCGAATAGGTACCGATGGAGTCGAAACATGGAACCTTACCAAACAATTGACCATCAAACTTACAACTATTCAACATGCATATGAAGATATCACAAAACAGCACAGTGTATTAAAGAAACAATGGGATTCAGAGATTTCATAGAATATTGAAAACACAAATGGCAATAGGCATGTCATTTTGCAAAAATATCTGATGTCTGCTGGGCATCATGAATTACAACGGGAATCCAATATGAACATATATCTGGGGAGGGTAGGATGGTGCAACGATTCGATTTAGGACATACACGTTTGAAAGCAATGGAAGATCTCGAGCAAGGCCTATGTGCGTTGATAGACGTTAGATGATGGCGGATCCGAAATGAATACAGATTGTTCTGCCGATTACATTTCCTGCTCAACTAATTGCTTGGCCACCTGCGTCTACTGACTTTACCAATTACCTCCCTTTTATGTTCTATCAATACAATGCATTTGCTTAACTGGATACGATTGCAAATACTTTCAATAAATGTAATAGAGCCAAACCATACTGGACTTCTTTATGACCAGACTATGTTTACTAACAAAGAGACCGTTACGAAAAACGATGTGATTTTCGACCAATATAGAAACTCTGATGCTGTGCACAGAATGAAAATCGATTGCTCCGCACGGAATAGAAATATTTTGGCTATCATTTAACTCCTCATTAAATCTTACTGCGTACACCAAAAAGAAATGTGACAATATATATACATATATCTATACACACACACACACACTCATATATATATATGTGTGTGTATGTGTGTGTATGTGTATGTATGTGTGTGTGTCATATATTATAAACTCATGGCTTACTTTATTTCGCGTATTTGAATGTTACCTTACTATGTTGTACATATGCACACAACCGCCTGCACACACAAACACGCATACACATACACACACATATACAAATATATGTATATAATATTTCTCTCCGTATATATATATATATATATATATATATATATATATGCATATATGTATATATCTATATATACACACCACAAACATACACACACACACACACACACACACATAAACACAGTTATAAATAATGTTATCGATATTCGATCTTCATGTACAAAGAAATACTACTTAAAATAATTATATTTGCTCGCCTGTGCATAGTTACATGATGTATTACCCGGTCCAATACCCCAACTTAATACCCCATACCATTAATCACTAAGTATATTAATAATGTTAGTGCAGTAAACCCTAGATGTAACGAACCAATTATGGCCTGAGGTCTATGGTTGCCTCATATTTGGTAAATAAGAAGTTCGTTATGGTCCAAATGGAATCAGTTTGAGTGGATCCTCGAGTTCATGAAACCGTATTCTTTATATCACCAGCTCGTTATAACAAGACTTTGCTGTACGTTATTACGATATTTGAAGGTGATTTGCGGTTTACGAGTCGGACAGTGTTGGCTTTGACCAACATAGTTGAACCAAAATCTAAAGAGTAATCACAAATTGCATGCAGGTTCTTCTGAAAACACCAGCTATGTTGAATGATTTTTTTTTAAATATTTGACCGGCGAGATTATTACCGACATTTTGAAATGAAGAATGAATGTGCTTCACATAATGCAAGTCTTTCTTTGTATTTTTAAACGTCAAGTCTGAGTATTCCCAAGTATTCCAATGGGAGGTAAAAAGAACAAGTATGTGGTTGCTCAGAAATGGATGCAGAGAAGACTTAATCACGAATTTACACACTGGCATCAATCTTTTTAATCTGGCATATCTTTGAGGAAGTCTATGTCCAACAGGAGACGTTAAAAGACGGATGAGAAATGAAAGCTGAATTCAAAAATAAGAGAACCATAAGTTCAACGATGCACCCATCATTGGTGGGAGTCATAGTAAGAAAAAAAGCAGGAGGAATAAAATCCAGCCGTCTTTCTTTGAGTCAACTAGTTCTTATACTTGTAAAATATTTTGATATGGAAATTTTCGTTGCTTTAATTTAGCTATATTTGGCTTTTCAAAATACATATATACCGGACTTCTATCATGGATCCATGGCAGTTGGCTTTCTATTTGGGTCGCAATCGGAACTGACTGTCCAGCGGACTAAACGAACGGGAAGTGTCATGTTAAGATGTGTGGGTACATTACAGAAAGGAAGCTTATGCATATATATATATATATATATATATATATATATATATATATATATATATATATATATATATATATATATATATATATCATTGTGTTAAATTCCAACAGGCATGATGGCGCGTATAGTGATGATTAATTTTTTGCTTGTTGTCATGACTCTGCGACTGATTTTTATCTCTTTGCAAGAGGAGAGAAAAATTCTAGAAACGAGCGAATATATGGGGCAATCAATCAAAGCGTTTCAGAGTTGGAAGACTTACTGCTTCATTGTATCACTTCAATTGTTCTGCCTGAAGAATAAACTTCTCGGAAAATTTAATCAAGCCACCAGTGGTCGACATTGATTGAGTATCCACCTTTGTTGTTTTTTTTTTCAATAATGTTTTTTATGCACTACCCTCATTTTACGTGTAGATTTCTTTTTAGAGGAAGAAGTCAAAGGGATTTTGCGCAAAGGAATGGATTTTGTACACATGCTAATATAAGTTTTAAAAATGATTATATGTATTTATTTCTTGAATATATAATCATTAGGGGGGTCCAAACCTGAAACAATGGGACACTGTTCTAGATTCATTTATGATATCAACTATAGCAACAATCAAAACAGGAATATCGCTGTTAACCGTAAAATGTATAAAAACAGGTTTTATTTGCAGTTAGGTCATTTAACTACTGTTCAATTTAATCCCATTTTTACAGAATGGTTCAGCGGAAAAAGACGTCTTTTTTGTACAGGGTATCATCAAAATGTGTTTTTATGGATCTTATTTCATACTACAAATCATTAAATATATATATATATATATATATATATATATATATATATATATAGAGAGAGAGAGAGAGAGAGAGAGAGAGAAAGAGAGAGAGAGAAAGAGAGGGGAAAAGGGGGAAAATGCTCAAGACAAGTGCTCATAGCACCATTTTGATAAGTTGACAATATATAAAGATTCATTCACTATCCATTGCGATATTTTCATTGTTTTCAGAATCACAAAGCTCAAAGCTTGAACATTTTGCATCATGCTTCCGGTGCATATTACATCCATCCTTCTCATCATTCTTTTAAGGTCTGTAAGATTCGCTTGACCTCCCTATTGTGGATGTCACGGGACCAGTACTTTCTGAACTTATTTAGTTCGTCACGCAGTCTTATACTCTGTGGGCCCTGGTTTTGCATGTGATCTCTGGGGATCCACACGTTGAGTTGTAACATCCAGCGGTTGTCTAATATTCCTGCAACATGAGCAGTCCATTATCATTTAAGTTTTCTTATGGATTCTATGATAAAACTGACTCTTGTTTTCCCTTTATATTATTTGCTGTTTCATGATCTCTCCGTGTAATGTTGAGCATTGTTGCATGATTTTTAGTTTAAGGGGGTTTGTCTTTTGTTTGTTCTAGATCCATAGGTGAGTATTTGAAGGATGCATTGATAGCATATCCTTCATTTTAACACTAACGGACTTTTTTTTTATATTGAAGGATGAACTTGCCCTGCAAAGAGCTTGCCAATAAAGCGTGATTCTTACCTTGATTTCTCCTTCTTTTGAGGATGAAGTAGTCCATAAGTCTGAAGTTGCTTAGGTATTTGCTGTTTATGCTGATTACTTTACTTTACAAGTTCCGGAATATCATCTCAAAACCGGCCTTGAATTCGGGGGTGACCTAGTATCTCCTTGTGTTTATGCATTTTTCCGAGCTGAAGGGGTCCGAGTCTTTATTTTGCCCAATGAAGGAACTTCTGTGTTGGTAGATATACAGCAATATTCTGACTTATACTGAGTCTCAGCCTTGTCGAATAATAACATCAATAACTTTGGGGACTCAACTGAGTCGAAAGCCTCATGGAAGTCACCACAAGCTGTGAGCAGCATCTCATATTAGGCATGATCTTAATCTGTACTAAGTTACAATGTGCAAAGTTAGAGATTTTGTTGCTTTTCTTTTGTTTTGTTTTTTTTTGTTTTTTGTTGTTTTTTATACATATTATAAGTATTTTGGGAATATTTGTATTTATATCAAAATCAACACCGACGGTTTCATAGCTTCAAAGTAAAAATGAAAAGCCAGTCTAAATAATGAAAATAACATGAGTAATAGTTTGTGAAAATGGCATACAATAACACTATCAGCCATTGGGCTCAAATAACATCCATATACGATTGATAATGATAATTCTAAAGCGGAAAAACTCTCCTGTTGTCTTTCTCGGAGATGCAATTGTATATACGTATGTATCATCATTCGTTGCTATTACGTTCACCGAGTGTATTCCAGGTTTTTATATGCATGGACCATTGTTAGTGTAACCCACTTCCGCTTCCGAATGGTACCCCAAGTAGGTGCAGAATATGTTCGACGTTGATTGACTTATGTGTATTAAACGTGATATTGCCGTAAGCGTAGTCATTTTAGGTTTTGTGCTGAGTGAATCAGAAGGATATATATCTAGTGAATGTTAACCTTTCCTGCCTCCTGCACTTATCAGCATCCAGCTATATGTTTTCCTGTAAATATGTATGCAAAAAGCCTATCTATATTTGAATTTCATTTTTTCTCAAGTCAAATCAAATTTAATTGTTAGTGAAATCCAAACGATTTTAATCGATAATTAGTGTGTATGTATGAGGACAGTATTGGTTGATAGAAAAGTAAGTTATTTGAATGTAAATAGGCTTTTTGTTTTCAAAAGCTTTTGTACGTTATTCCTCTCAGACAACAGGCAAACAATGCTTTAGCTGATTTTATATCCTTTTCGACCTCTTTCGGGGGTAGGTTCACTCATATTGAACAATATGCTGGGTCCCTAATGGAATACAAGACCTTCTATGGTCTTTCTTTTTCAGACCGAGACTGCTCTTTTTGGTGTGGCAATTAACTTCATCCTCAGAGCATTGCTGGCGCCCGCTACATTTTTTGTAGGCTTTTTTGCACTTCTTCAAGTGCCACACAGCGCACCGAAGGCAGATGAACCCCTTTTTACAATTCCTCGACATTTATTCCTCACTTGGTGTACTGGATACTGATTGACTCCAATATCCTTCTGAATAAAGTGATCATGGTTTCTCTTTGATTCAGTTTTGATTTCCAGTAAATATCAGTTCGTTTGATTCTCCTTGATGTTAAACTGCTCTGAAACAATGCTAGTGATGTGTGCTCCAAATTTGGGGTGCTTGATCTAAAAACTATCCACTTGTTGTTTGAAGGGCTGCGTCTACTTCCTCATCGAACTGGAGCCGCACAATCTCTGTATTTGCTCCAATTTACTATTGTTCCTCTGATGGTCTACTTTAGAGGAAGGTTTTTGGTACCGTGGGATGTCTCTGGACCGGACTCTTCCACTGCTTTACCAGTTGCTATAACTGGGACGATCACTGTACGATGATCTATTGGATTTTGGGGTTCTTGCACATTTCGATTCATTCGTAAGACGCACTCATAGTCCGTTGGTCGGTAGCCATGAATCCGTCTGTGTATGGTGCTCGTATCTTTTTTGATTTTTTGCGTTTATCCACAACTCAATGATGGCGGCATATTCAATGCAAGATAAATCGATGATATACTTCGTATATATATATAGTGGGGATGGAATGAAACATGATGGATTCCTATACAACATTCACAGGAAAGATAATTTGATCCAATCTGAGAATAAAAATCTACATGGGCCGTTTCCCAACTTTCTACAAAGTTTCATTGAAATTGATATAGAAATTTTAGAGATATCAAGAGGACTGAGAGTAAAGGTGCAGTTTAGAATTGTACGTGTTCATTAAACTGACCACAAACTCCTAAAACATTTTGTAACTGGTGAAAATCACCCGGAATCATTTTATTCTCCAAGTTGGGGAACCCCAAAGATGAGCAGCTAACAGATTATCCGTAAAATTCGAGGCTTCAGCGGATGCCATTGTTCCACCCATGCACGATGGACAACTTTTCATAATAAACTATTTTCATTGGGGGTGAGACAACAAGTTTCCACACTCGAATAGGATGGTAACAGCGTCAAAATGTGTAACATATGAAGAAGGCGACAGAAAGGGGGGTAATCCAAAGGAGTTAATTGGAGGGAAGCAATTAACATTCACCGTTCAGAAACTTTCATTTAAAATTGAATTTAATCGATTGGGTGTAAACTTCAAATTTTGCTATTTCGATTATTTTCAATGAAATGTTCAATTTATGAATTCAGACTGTATCATAAATATAAGCTTGAACAGAGATTGTGCATTTTCTTTAAATGGTCATTTGCTTTCGATAGGAAAAGGTTTCACAGCAAAAATAGGTGTGGAACTATTTTCAGTGCGTCAACTCGCTCAAACGTTCAAAATCTGCGCATTTTGATGTATCCATTTGATTCATCACGAGGCATCTTTCACAAACATTACACAGAAAAGAAAAAAAGTTTTCGGAACAAGATAGTCCAGGCGTATTTTGTTTAGATACTTGATTATTGATCTGCTCGCAAAAAAAGAAACCATTCTGATCACAGTTACAGACCTTGAACTCTTGTTCAGATTTAGATAATTGATGTCAAATAAACTTGCAGCTCATAGATTTTGTCAAAATTAGATCAATGTAAAATCTAAAATATCCTCTGTTAGATGCAAATTTGGGAAACTTGTATTGATGGAAACATGGATTTCAGGCGTCAATTCCTGTTTAGGGGATGATAACCAACATGGATACCTATGTCGAAAGATGACAAGATCAAATGAGATTCAAACAAATTGACTAGTTCATGCCTCAAGCAGTAAAAATACTATTGTGTTGATGTCTATTGAATATCTTTAAAAAGATAGCTAATTATGATTTTTAATGAGGACAACCTAGATATGAGGAAACTAAATGTCAGATAAGAGACAAACAAAGAAATAAAGAATTGATTAATAAAATATATTAAATGTAAAACGCATGAGTTATTTGAATTTACATTGTGCTTCCCTGTTGATACGAAATTGAGTAATAATTAGCTTATATACATTCATTTGC
This sequence comes from Thysanoteuthis rhombus, assembly GCA_963457665.1. Lineage (NCBI taxonomy): Eukaryota > Metazoa > Mollusca > Cephalopoda > Oegopsida > Thysanoteuthidae > Thysanoteuthis > Thysanoteuthis major. Next base: position 82,589,345 of record OY735201.1, read on the forward strand.
ACATGCGAGCATACGAATATATATATATATATATATATATATATATATATATATATATATATATATATATGAATGAGTCCTGAGGGAAAAAAACAACACTTAAAGAAATAGTGTTTTGTATTGTGTTACATCGAGCATTATCAATAAATAATTCAATTCATTAGATTCAACTGCGCCACTCTTTCGATTAAAAAAATTCTGAAGAAAGTTGTACCATTGATAATATTTCAGTTATCTCATATGCATAGATTTTTCTAAACCACACAATATGTGAAGCCTTTGCTGTGCGTAATAATCAATCTATATACATTCACATATGTATATTAGTATTTTTACTAGCATTGCATGTGCTCATGGACTTTTCTGAACAACACAATGTGTTGAACCCTCACAGTTTTTTTCTTGTTGATACTTATGTGAGCAATAATCAGCTTAAATAAAATAGCTCATACAAATATATATATATGTATGTGTGTGTATGTGTGTGTGTGTGTGTGTGCATGTGCGTGTGTGTGTTTGTGTGTGTGTGTGCGTGTTAGCATTTTCCTTGGCATTTCATATGCTTATGGACTTTTCTAAACAAAATGATAGTTTACTGTTCTTTTGTTACGTATATGAGTAATAATCAGCTTACATGCATCCAGTCACAGACATACACTCACACAAACATAGACACGAACTTTTACACACACACACACATATACACGCACACACACATATATAGATGTATTAGTATTGGGATATATATATGACTGGAATAAGTAACTGTTGGAGACTGCGTTTATCGAGTGGCAAACCATTATGAGACTTGTGATAGTTGCAGTTCTGTGAAATATTCAATAGGAGTGCTCAATAATAGTTTGTATCAAAAGTAGAGTTTTGAGATAGTAACTAATTTGTTTTTACTGTGTTGCTAAACTCAGTTAGTTATTCATTACTAAAACTAAAAAAATCACTACAATCGGCTGAAACCATTCAATTGTATAGCTAAAAATGTTATTTATGCTTAATTAAAACCCACTTATTTAAAACAGAGAAAACACCATGGTGAAATTCCAGGATCGATTATAGATGAATATAGTAAATTTACTTTGATGTAAACTTACTAATTGTTTTTTTAATAACCATTCTCAGATGAACCATCCCCACTATTCTCTTCTTTCTCTTGCCAACTACTATCTACTAGTTATGCAATTGCTACTTCATCTAGAATCGTTTTGAACTCAGAAATCCCAAATATAGACGTAAAGATGGTGGACGTACCATTCAACACTTCGTTTTTAAACTTTTGTCTCGCTTACAATTGGTCACCAATTTGATTCCATGAAATCGCCGACTCCTTAAGTCCAATCGTTGATGGATATAGCAGCGATCAGCTGTCGACTTAATTGTTCCTATGACCTTCATAAACTCGAGGGATTATATCTGCATTTGATTTGTAGCGATAAAATTTGGTCTATTTCCTATGATACAGTTAGATGAAATAATTTAACGTCACTTAACTAAATAAAAAGTGAATAAAAATGACGACCATTTTGAATAAACTTGGAAAACTCTGGATGATTTCGAGTGCATATTTTTACATTTTACGTTATTTTCTGGAAAATATAGATGTTTACCAACAATTTTCGTCTCATTATTGGATGTAAAGCAGCTGCATATTGTTGTGTTTTCGATAATGAAAGTAACAATAAAAATGGACTTTGAATTAGAATACTACTGCTAAATACTTTTGTACAAATTGTTGGCTTTGAGGTTTGTCATTTACTAATTATACGTTTGATACATCTAAATACATTTAGGTACGCAGGAGAAAAGGTTTTGCTAGTTTAATCGACAATTGGGTATAAGGCATAAACTATGCAAAAATACCAGAAATTACTTGCAGGAAGTTTAATTTTTTGAAATCCATTTTCGGACATTCGACCTTCTTATTCAAATTTTTGTGAAAAAAAAATTTGATGTAGTTATCCTTGTTTTTAAGAAATTAAATAAATAAAATTTCGATTAAATCGTGATCATCTTTTCATCTACCTTCAATTATATATTATCATCATGAGACATCAGACTTTTCTGAATCGATTTTTAGTGAATTTATCGTCGCGATATGATAATAAAACAATGATAGTAAGAGTTTTACAATATCAAACATCAAATGGGATTCATGATGGTTGACGAATAACAATTTGATATGTCATTTGCCTTTCAAAATAATTATCAGACTTTGATGAATTCATGAAGTTATTTTGCTTTAATAAAGAAAGTAAGACAGAGAATCACAGATTGTCACTTACTGAAGATGACTGGCCCAATGCAGAACATGATATCATTTTGTAACTTTTTTGTCAAACTCAAATTAAAGTCTCAAGGGAAGCATACGTTATCAATGAAATATACAAGACTTTGATTAGACCTCATGGAGAATACTCTACTCAGACATTGATGCCAGAAGCTAGGCATACAAATAGATAAACAAATAGAATGATAATCAAGTCTGCAGTTGACCTTTATCCCTCACAACAACAATAAGCACATTCCTTTCATACTTCTTGGGACCAAACTCTTCATTGATTTTCCGTCCCGTTGTGTTAATCGATACCAATTTACAAAATTAATATTTTCCAACTGTGATTTGAAATCACGACCAACTGGTCGTTAAGTGGATTTTTACCGACTGAACAAGACTGACAAAACTTACATATCAATTGAAATCTATGTAACAAATATGCAAAGGGCGTATTACATTGTATATTTATGCTGAAGAATATATATTGTTTTACATTCTTCAATTATCATATATATATAATACAAAAGTTGCAGTGGTCAACTCTAGTCGGAAGAGAAGTAAGGGTAGATTTTTATCCTGCAATAAGCATACTTTTTTAGTTTGTCTTTTTGATTACTTGTAAAAAGTATAGAAAATGTCAATTATTGACTTCTTATATTTTCATAGCCAGGTCAATCTCTTTTTTTACAATTTGACGACGGGCAAATCGCACAATTATATACGAATATTGCTGCCTTGTCCATGAATGCAAACTTTGAAAGGAATAATTAACATCTTCACGCCTATTTCACATAAGCAATCAGGAAATAACACTCATTCCCCAGTAACAAAAACTGCGTTGCACGATGTAATTAAAGAATCAGGAAGCCTATCGATATATCCCACCCTCAGGTCTACCAAGGAAAAATCAATGTCTGCTTAAGGGTTAGTAATCAAATGAAACGTCTATGTGCAGAGGCCAACCGAAGTTTCGTTTTTGACTAGAGGCTAATAAGGCCAGGTGTGATTTAAATCGGAATAGATGTCATCTCCCTTGTGAATTAATTTCGATCGTTCTAAATCTGCTTGCCACCACAATCTCGTAAACGTACGGCCGTTCTATCTCTACTGATAATAGAGAATCTCCTCCAAGGAACATGTCAGAAACCCTTCACTAATGTAATCCAATGTAAAACCGTAGGAATTAACATAACAACGTCGAATTCGTCATCAAACCGACCTTGGATATTTACAGTCCCGACCGTAGTTAGTCTATTTTCTGAAATCTCTTTTTTTTTTTTACCAAAGTATGAAAAGAGAATCGGTGACGAGTACATTCATCAATATATTGATGAAAAAGTTTTGTTCATTTACGACCGATATGGTTGTTTTTTTTGTTTGTTTTTGGTTTCATTTTTCATTTTTACATCCAGTCAAATATGCTGTCAGACTCCAGTCTAATTCTTGAGTTCACTACTTTGACAAGTACGAGAACAACATAAATAATCCCCGCCAAAATTCTGTATGTAAAATGAACATCTTATTAACTCAAAATGAATTCACGACCAACCGATTGTTACGTTGCTTTTCATCGACTGAACCAAGTTGACAAGACTTACTTAGTACCCAAATTTATTTCATTGATCCGTAAAGGCTTATTCTATCCCAAAATGTAAAAATATTCATACTGAAAAATTACCAACTCAATTTATGACAATTCAAATCCTTCGTTTCATTTTCGATGCAGTCACGATGTTCTGACTCCATTTCGACGACTCTCTTCAGGGGTATAATGTTATATCCGTAATATGAAAGAGTTTGAATTGTCTGGAACAAGATGATAGGTTAATGACCCTTCTCAAATTCATAGACAATTAGAATAATATATTTTATAATTATTTGATCATACGTACTATACAAAGATTGGAGTAATGATTTTCAGCTAGAATATATATATATATATATATATATATATATATATATATATATCTACATATGAGCATAAACCTATCTGAAGTAAGATCCAGCAACACCTTCCCTTTCCTCGATAACTTAATATTTAGAAGTGACAGTAACCTATCACTAGGTGGATACTGAAAACCTACCAACAAGAATGACAATCTCGATTTTCACTTAGATCATTGTCCTAGAATTAAGTCAACACATAATCAAATGATTTTACCTGACAGCCCTAATATGATGCAGCCCCCAGTTCCTTGTAGATGGGGAGAATACATTGAGGAAAACTTCAAAACAGTACACTACACGTATCCATTCATACACAACACAAGAAAGAAAGCACATAAAATCCAGTACTCAAAAACAATCGCACTAGCATCATTGATAATGAACTAGTTAATAATCTAGATAGACACATCGTCTTTCCCATTTCCTCAGTTTTGAACTCCCAAGCTAAATGTTCATCTTACAATGCTTGTTTGCACCTCAGCAGTATATTTCATGAGAGTACACTACTTAATTGACTCTGTCTTATGTCAATTATCAAATAACTCCTGCTTATACATCGAAAAATATATATTTTGTCAAAATGAAATGATGGTCTCACACCTTCACCCATTTTGAACACATATAGTTGAAATTACAATTAGTATTACAAATATTTTTTTTTGATATGGCCATTTTAAAACTAGAATGACAGAATGGGTTGTGGTCAAATAGCGTCCCTCCGGTGTTCATATGAGCAAATATAAAAAATTCACCAGTATTCAAGTTTTCACATCTTTTTTCAATAATTTCATCAAATTGTGGTAAAAAATCGCAAGTAATCCATCTTGCCAATCTTTTCGTGACTATTTTGAAATTAAAATGGTAGTCATAATCTCCTCTTGATCATGCATATGTTGATTTTATGCGGAGGAGCATAATAGATTTAGCAGTGTGCAAGATTTCCAGTCTTTTGAACTCTTCAACTAATTTTGATTGAAATTTCAATTAATGTCTCTTGCAAATTATGTTCTTGTAATGGTGGGCATATTAGAATAAAGATAGCAGCTCAATTTCCGGTGAGATCATGTGTGCTCTGCCTTGTACAAAAAGAAAACACAATGAACCATCAACCAGTATGATTGGATTCACATATTCCCTCCGCTATGAACTCTTTTAGTTGGATTTCAAGTATTTTACTTTAATCTTTTTCGGAATTTGAAAAAATCTGGCTGAATTTTCATTTGATATATACAGCAAATATTGTTTTACTCTGGCAATCATTTTGAAATTGAGATGGTGACTGCACTTTTGTCAGATCGGGTGCATTCTAATTTCATATTGTAGAGAATAGTAAAATCTTCCTGTAAGCAAGATTTTGCAATCTCTTTTTACATTTCAAACACTTTTAGTAAAAATTTCATAAAAAAATATGTCAATTTCTGTTTAATATGGCAGCCATTTTGTGATTATCATGAAGGCTGCAATATCCGTCTGATCGATTCTGTTCTCTCTGTATAGAATCACCATCAAAAGATCTATTAGTACACCAGTTTTTACATTATGGATCAGTATGTCAGTAATTTCGAACAATCTATATTCACATTTTTTTCCACAACGGCCACTTTGAAATCAAGATGGCAGCCATAGTTTTGTCGGATCTAGTGTGTTTTGTTTTATATATACACATACACACACATACACACACACACATACACACACACACTAATATATATATATTTATACATATATATATATATATATATATATATATATATATATATATATATATATATATATATATATGCATATATTCACATATTTACATATATATATATATATATATATATATATTGAAGAGCATAAAAATGTACCAGTATGCAAGTTTTCACATTTTGGGGGATCATTTCGAAATATTTGGCTCGATATTGCTCCAAGGTCTACTGATGAAATATTTCAAAATCTTGTATAAAGTTTAAAGAAGAACATATTGACCGTACCCAACGGCTTATCTCCAATTTCACAGATATATAATCATACCTGTTTAGTAACAGCGATGTTCTTATTTTATATGTAATGACCCATCTTTTGATGTATAATTTGCTTGATTAGCTTGCTTTCATCCACAGAACCCTTATCTCTAGGACTATATACTTCTTTTTATGCAGTTTTCGCTGTGAAATTTGAAAAAAGTATTCCTTTGAATTATTCATGACCAAACTGTGGCTTATCGAACTGCAAACAAAAAAAAAACGGCGAATGACAGAGAGTGACTGCATTATGATTACTTTGTGATGCCTTGCATCATAATTCTTGAAAGAGGTATTGACCAAAAATTACAGTCAATATGTTTCTTCTCCCTTATTGACAAAATCCTTAACCGTCGACAGAAAACCTGGGTGTCATTTATCCGTCTTTCAAATTCTGCTATAGAATTTCTTTACTTTTACTCATACTAAATAAATAAAAAACTGTCAACAATGTCGACAAAGGTTTTTTCAATTTTCAAGTTGGTCCGGCTGACTAGTTATGTCTGTATATACATGATTATATATGTTCTGCCAAAGTGCATCGGATATATTGCCAATCAACAAATCATTTTGCCAGGCTAGGGCCAAACTGTGCATTCGGTCCGTTCGGGTAGGGATTGGCAGCGATCATGGATCTATGTATCACGCATATAGTCCACATCAATGGATTTAGTAGGTTAACAATGTCTGTATTTACTGAAAAAAACCAACGGGAGAAGGAATCTATTCATTGATCACCAGTTTTTTTCATTCTTTTAATTAATTACTTCAACATGGTCTGCATCAGAAAGGCGTCGGTTTCTATCGAGTGATTTGCCAGACCTGTTCATCCATGAAGTTTGGAATATTTTCACCTTCATTGGCAATCAATAAGACTTTCAGAATAAAAGGCCTGTTTTTTATTCATTACCTTCGTTATTATTTTTTTAGCGTCCGATGTTGGACAAAGACCTTCTCTAAGATTCTCCAATTATCTCTACCATGGGTGTCACTGTGCAAGTACTTTCTGAACTTTTTTAGTTCGTGACGCAATCTTATTTTATATTGGTCACCGTTTTTCATGGGATCCACCTTTTGAGTTGTGATATCCAGCGGTTGTCCAACATTCTCGACGCATGGACAGTCTGTTGCCATTTGTGTTTACTCATGGATTCTCTTATGTCTCTGACTCAGGATTTTTTTTAATATACTATGATTTCATTGATCTTTCCAGGGGATGTTGAACATGATCTCTTTTTGTGCACGTAACATGACTGTTAGTCAATTTTTTTCGTTTGGTTCTATGAAACATGGAACCTAACAGAAAGATTGCTGAAACAGCTCCATGAGTGACAATTGGGAGGATGCATTGGATGTATAACATTCTATTAAGAAATAATGATATTTTCTTGTTCTTGTAGGTCAGGTTTGCTCTATTGGAAGCTTTCAAATTTACAGTGATTTTTTCCCTGATTTCTTCCTTTGAGGATTTCATGGAGATTCCTTGTCCGATCTACATGCATTTTCGATTTTGATCGTTGTGACTTGTCGTAAACATTTATCTTCCATTCTGAATTAAAGAGAAAATCAACTATCTTTCCAAAATCCATTCGTTCTGAAGACATATCTACCTGTCCTGACTTACAAGAAGATTTTGATTAAGGTTTTCCCCAATTGTACGTAAGTACTCACCTCTTAATCTGGACCAGATACTGTATACTAATTCCCATGATAAGTGTCCTTTTATTGGTTTTCGTGGTCATTTTTTGGCGTTGTACCTTCCAACAATTTCAGGTATCTAACACAATACGCTTTGTATGAAAAATAGTGTCATTATTAACTCCACATCTCCGCAAGTTTTTAATGAATGCCAATGGCATTTTGTTCAAGTTCTCTATCGAAATCAAAAGAGACTTATGGATTCACTCGTGCCTGTCCGTGTATTTAACAGTTACATCCCCTTAAATTCTGGCTATATATCAGCACAATCTTCCCAAAGATCATATGGGATTAAACTTTCTGTAATGCCGTGCAATGGGAGGAATTAGTTGAATTTAGGGGAGGATCCAGGAATTCTTTCTTGATTTAGATATATTTTTGCTCATCATTCAATTAGTTTTCTCTAAGAAAATGCAGCAATATATTATTGCATAAAACTGCTTTATCAAATGTCAAATCCCTTAATTTGTAAAATAAAAGAATTTAAAATAACACTTATATGTATGCATAGATGAATTATGCAAAAGTATACTGACACTACTTAGAGCATACGACAAGAATTATTCAGTCACATCTTCAACTACTACCCTTCCAGCACGAGACCATAACCCAACATACAGCATGTGTGCATCCTAACGCATTTACTGGATTTATTTATTGAATAGAATGCTTCAATCAGCATCAAAATATTCAAAATCCATTACTAATCCCTGTTAAACATTGTAATATACATATAGACATGAAGTAAACACGTGTGATTCCAACCTCATCAGTTCAAAGGAATATCTACCAAAGCACAATTTATATTTATTTATCTGATGTCTGCATATGTATCAATTTACTTGGTAATACTTTTTCTATTGATAATGGTTTCTATTGAGTTTATTTGGGACACATTTATCGTGCTTCTCCACTTTACCAATTTACCTTAGATGGTCCGATAGTATTGCATTCGTAGGACACGACGAAAGTTGGAATCTAGAATCGGCCATTTTCTTCCGAAAAGATTACAACGCATGGTCAAAATCAAATTACACCTCAAGTCAAGTGGAAAGAATGTGCAAAAAAGCACCATAAAAACACTTACTGGCTTTTCAATACGGACGAAAATCTCCCAAGGCATTGTTTATTTATTTTCATAACGTAGTATCACTAATCGATTTATTTGGCAATACATACGGGTTCTTTGTTACAGCAAATCGTTTCAAGTTTGAATGATTCACTAACAGGGGTTAGTTTCTCACCTCAATGAATTCGGTGACAAGTTTTGATGACGTCATAAAACAAACGGTGTTTTGGGCAAACACCCTGGATTATTGCTTGAAATAGGTTCACCTATTAAATAGTTTGATATCTGCAACCCGCATGAAAGAATCACAGTTACTCTTATTATCTAAATAGATTATCTAAATTATCTAAAAATGATGGCATATCCTCGTACAGCTCACAAATGAATCACCATCGTTTGGACATGTACCAGTAATTATTATCAATAAATTTGTACGAAATTATCTAAAGAAATATGACTTTTATGTAAAATTATCTTTAAAAAAAAAAATACCAGTACATGAGTTTTGTATTGTTGGTCTGAAAATACCACAGAGATCACAAAAAGCATTTTAGAAAGTAAGACAAAAATATACGTTTGTACATGGCGCTTAATGGTGTATGCATGCAAGCTTTCACCATAAATGCCCGGGGACACCTCCGCAGACATTCAGAAAAATACAGAAGTATATTTAGTCTACTTGGCAGGTTGGTTTGGTAAGCTCCTATGATATTTTCCTAGGTGGATAACTTCTCAGCACAAACGTTTAGCTGCTTCCGTTGCTGTTGAACGATGATGGTATAGATGAAATCAGACAGCCTTGAACATTTGAAACTGTCTTTTATTAAATTTGCTTACGAAAAATTTGGTTTGGGTTGAGTGTTAAGTTTAGATTTGTGGTCTGTGTTCCTGTGGTTTTTATCAAGACACTGGTTTTGTTGATATTTTTTCGACATATAATTCATTTCTTTTTCAAGTTAAGCATAAATTTGTTGTGTAAGAAAAGATGTAGGCATAACATAATTTCACAAACTGGAAGAGTCGATAAACTGGGATATGACAAATGAACAAAAAATAATACATTTTTTCTCTGACGGAATGTTTTTCTTTACTGAGTCGATGAATGAATTGAAAAGTAAATGTTCGTATCTTTCCTTCTCCGTTTTCTTAAAAACTAAAGAAAATCAAGTTCTATGCAAACGAAATATAAAAAGAGGATGAATTTAATTTTAAAGATCAAAAATACCTCTAAGTCCGGGAGGCAAACGTTCGGTAGATTGAATACATAAATATTGTGAATTAGGACATCTTTACAGGTATCATGCTATATATATACTATTTCTGATTCCGCAAAAAAGGCAAGTTTTCGGGTAATTTAGCCAAAAAAATATTAATGAATACATCTTATGTCGAATGAATACCAACGGAACCAATTTTTTCTGAAAAAGAAAAGGAGAAAATTCATGCATATAGCCCCCCGTAACAAATTTGCCAATGGTTCAAAATTGCAATATATGATTGATGACCATCCTTGAAGATCGCTTAAAAATAAGTGAAATATCTCTTTTTATTCTCTATGTATACTTCTTTATTTATCAGCTCTGAAGTAATTTTCATTGATACTTTGTTGTATTTTACTCTTTTGTTATTAGTCGTTCTAAAACGCTACTGCTGAATCACACGTTAATTTCTTGATTTTTACCTTCATACTAAAAATGGCTCGAGATATTTTCTTTTAATCTGCAATCATTCTCAAAGATAAACACTGAGCTTTTGCCAAAATTTACCAAGTAGGATCTACTTCTAATCCTGTGATGTTTTGTTTTCAATTTCAAGGAGCAAAAGATAGTTTTAGCAAAAACACAAGGGCGTGACCTAACACATTTTCAGATATTTTTTATACAAACGCAGAAGATAAAATCGGTTCAACGAGATCGAATGTGAATATAAATCGATCATTTATCGAAACGAATGTGAATATAAATCGGTCATGTATCAAAGTTGATTGGAAAAAATCAGTCAAACAGAAGGACCATTTTGAATCAGCTATTTTTTGACTACATCTTTCAAATTATGGCTAGATTTTGGTGTATTATTTTTGGTAACTGTTTCCAGAAAGTTTAAATGTACAACCTGTAGATGAAATATCAACGTTCACAAATAACGTACTTGATACGAAGATCTCTCACCACACATCTTATTCCATAAAACAACTGTAAGAGTGAAATAGAATTACGTTCAATGCAAATCAAAGGTAGTGTCTGATCAATTCGATGTTCAATCATTACCCTTTTTTAGCTTCATATGAGTTTTTAGAGCGTATGTAACATTTTTAGCTATACAGTTACCTGAAAACGTACTGAAGTCACTTGAGTGATTCAAAATGGCCATTTTCCTTTAATCCAACCCTTTCCAGCGATTCAAAATGCTCGTTAAAGAAATCAAAGTGAATGAATTATTCCAACAATTGCCAAAATTTGATTCCCTCATCCTTCACCTCCTCTATTTCTAGATGTTCCATCCACTTGTTCTCATCCTTTTCATTAAACAAATCTCCATACAAATAATATATGCTTTCTCTTGCTTGAAATCAATCAATAGCAAGTCTCCTTGAAACTGTACACTTTTTTTTTGTTGATATTCTTATTGGTTTCAACATTGTTGAATAATCTAAATAGAGACAACATTTGAAAAAGTGTCTTCAGGGAGCATAGGATAAAAATATTTGATGAGGATGGGACAAGAATTGTGCATTGTCAACTCACTATTTCAGCAGACAAATGGAGACCACATTGATGCCTTCCACAAGGTGCCGATTCTTCGGTGATATACCAACATACCCTACACTTCATAGAGCACTCATAAGCAGGCCGCCTGTTAAGTATACTGAAACATTGTCTCCTAGACACCTTCCTGAGTGGAGAAATATCGGGAGGAAGGAGTAGGGAACTAAAGAAGATATACGATAACATCTTTCTAAAAAAAACCTTATCTCCTGGAGGATCTACCGTCGGTGACAAACAAAGGCGTCCAACGGAGGGACATGGAGAAGCTATGATTCCAGGATAATATTTGTAGGCAGGGTACCTGGTTGACTATGGATGTATGCAAGCATTGATGTATGTATGTATGCATATATACATGTATCGGGCGTACAGGCTGCACCAATCGGGCAACAGGGTGAGAATTTTAAGCATTTACACATCATGTCTAGGAAAAACGTATTTTCAATTCCCTTTTCGATATGTTTTTTCATTTTTTCCAGTGGCTACAACCTAACATAAGACGAGATCAGCTTTTTCCCACTTTTTAATTGATGCTGCCGAAAGACGTTGGTTTGGTGACAGTTTCAAATGAGTGCTCAATAAGACCCTTATTTTGCGTCAGACAGCATTCATGCTCGATCACCTCCAACATTACATGCTGTCAAGAGACGTAATTCACGTGGCGGGCTCTTGTGAGTAACTTACCATAAGAGTTGATGTGATTCGATTCTGATTAAATTGAGTATTTTTCGATATCAACATCGAATAATTCTTCATCCCCCAGTTTGATTTCTTTTTAGCTGGTGGGTATTTAAAGATATCTGCTGTTTTGACAACAGAGGAAGAAACGGTGAATAAATATATCGAAAGATTAAATCGTATTCTTGTGAATTTCAGTCGATTTTTCACGATTACACAGTAAAAAAAATAAGTTTGCTCTCATTAAGATGGCACTACAATATTATATATATATATATATATATATATATAACCGACTCTGGCTTATATTTCACCTGCTGATAAATGGTTAGGTGTATACTGGTAACTGTACGTTTACAAGCATAACTATACTCGTATCACCGTAATTATACACCAACAGCCGTAACTATACGAGGGGAGACTATGGTCACCTACTGGCGTAACCGTACTCCTAAACGTAGACCTATACGCCTGTTATTATTTGCCACAGAAACAAGGGTCATACTTGGAAGTTTTAGAGACACAACTGGAATCAAAATAAAGGTGAAAACTAATAAAATTCTTATGAAAATAATTTGTTACGATACTTTATCCAGTCATAATAAAGATTGATTTAGTAAATAATTGTTCAGTTGCCATTATTTTATCTGGAGATGTGGTCTGAGTCAGTGTGTATGGACAGTAATTTAAAACGGTAAAGAGAGGAATCAGTAACTACATTTCTTGATTTTTTTTTTTGTATAAGATTTAAAGACGATTAAAAAGCACAATTGTTCGGATTGGGCTTCATTCACATCGGATTACGTAGAGAGTTAGGATCATAATCCCAAATAGAGACAAAGGCAAATATAAAGATTATTTCATTCTGTTTTGAAGCAATAAAATTTGGTTTGATATTCATGGAAATGTATTTTCAAAATGTTCTTCCATTACATGAGAACGTGTTTGATGATTCGGTTCGATATTCAGCGTTGAATGTGGAAAACAGACTGAATGGTTCAGTTTGCTATTCAGTATGACACACGGACAGAGAATCTGAATTGTTCAGTTTGCTATTCGGTATGACGCACAGAGAAACGCCTGAATTGTTAAGTTTGCTAATCGGTATAACGGACGGACAAGAAGCCTGAATTGTTCTGATTGCTAATCAGTATGACACGCGGACAAAAAGCCTGAATTGTACAGTTTGCTATTCGGTATGACACACAGACAGAAAGCCTGAATTGTTCAGTTTGCTAATCAGTATGACGCACGGACAGAAAACCTGAATCGTTCAGTTTGCTATTCGGTATGACACATGGACAGTAAACCTGAATGGTTCAGTTGGCTATTTGGTATGAAGCACGGAGAAAAGCTTGAATTTTTCGGTTTGCTATTTGGTATGACACATGGACAGAAAGCCTGAATTGTTAAGTTTGCTATAATGTATGACCGGGGACAGAAAACCTGAATTGTTCAGTTTGCTATTCGGTATGACACAAATACAGGAAGCCTGAATTGTACAGTTTGGTATTTGGTATGACACATGGACGGAGAGCCTAAATTGTTCAGTTTGCTATTCGGTATGATGCACGGACGGAAAACCTGAATCGTTCAGTTAGTTATTTGGTATGAAGGACGGAAAAAAAGCTTGTATTGCCGGTTTGCTATTCGGTTTGACACACGGACAAAAAGTCTGAATTGTTCAGTTTGCTATTAAGTATGACACACGGACAAAAAGCCTGAATCGTTCAGTTTGCTATTAAGTATGACACACAGACAGAAAGCCTGAGTTGTTCAGATTGCTATTCGATGTGACACACGAACGGACATCCTGAATGGTTCAGTTTGCTATTTGGTATGACACATCGACGTAAAGCCTGAATTGTTTGGTTTGCTATTTGGTATGGCACATGGACAGAAAACCTGAATCGTTCAGTTTGCCATTTGGTATGAGGCATAGACAGGGAGCCTGAATCGTTCAGTTTCTTTTTTTGTATGACATGGACTGACAGCCTGAATTTTTCAGTTTACTATTTGGTATGAAGCACGGACGGAAAGCCTGAATTGTTCAGTTTGCTATTTGGTTTGATGCATGGACAGAAAGCCTGAACTGTTCAGTCTGCTATTTGGTATGACACGCGGACAGAAAGCCTGATTGTTCAATTCTCTATTCGTTATGGCACACGGACAAAAAGACTGAAATATTCAGTTTGCTACTCGGTATGACACACGGACCAAAAGTCTGAATTGTTCAGTTTCCTATTAAGTTTGACGCACGGACAGAAAGCCTGAATTGTTCAGTTTGCTATACGATATGATGCACGATTGAAAAACCTGAATTGTTCTATATTTTTATAGTTTTATATTCGGTGTGACACACGAACGTACATCCTGATGAGTTCACTTTGCTATTAGGTATGACACATGAACCAAAATCCTATATTGTTTAGTTTGCTATTTTGTATGGCACATGGACAGAAAACCTGAATTGTTTAGTTTGCTATTTGGTATGACACACGTACAGGAAACTTGAATTGTTCAGTTTGATATTCGGTATAACGCATGGAAGGAAACCCGAATCGTTCAGTTTGCTATTTGGTATGATACATCGACAGAAAGCTCGAATTGTTCAGTTTTCTATTTAGTATTTTGCACGGACAGACATCCTGAATGGATCAGTTTGCTATTTTGTATAACACATGGACCAAATGTCTGAATTGTTCAGTTTGCTATCAAGTATGACACACGGACTGAAAACCTGAATTGTTTAGTTTGCTATACGATATGATGCACGGACGGAAAACTTGCATTGTTCAGTTTGCTATTAGGTGTGACACACGAACGTACATCCTGAATAGTTCACTTAGCTATTAGGTATGACACATCGACGGAAAGCCCAAATTGTTCAGTTTGCTATTTTGTATGGCACATGGACCGAAAACCTGAATTGTTTAGTTTGCTATTTGGTATGACACACGGACAGGAAGCTTGAATTGTTCAGTTTGATATTCGGTATAACGCATGGAAGGAAACCCGAATCGTTCAGTTTGCTATTTGGTATGATACATCGACAGAAAGCTCGAATTGTTCAGTTTTCTATTTAGTATTTTGCACGGGCAGACAGCCTGAATCGTTCAGTTTCTGTTTTGGTATGACACATGGACCAAAAGTCTGAATTGTTCAGTTTGCTATTGCTATGAAACATGGACGAAAAGCTTGAACTGTTCAGTTTGCTATTTGGTATGACACATGGACAGTAAACCTGAATTGTTCAGTTTGCTATTTAGTATGATGCACAGACGGAAAGCCTGAATCGCTCAGTTTGCTATTCGGTACGATGCATGAACGGACAGCCTGAATTGTTTAGTTTGCTATTCGGTATGACACACGGACGAAAAGTCTGATTTGTTCAGTTTGCTTTTTGGTACGATACATGGATAGAGAGCCTGAATTGATAGGTTTGATATTTGGTTTGCAGGACAAGTGGACGGACACTGTGTAAATTATAACACAGCTTGTAACATTTAAAACAAAATTAACAAAATCACTCAATACCAGTTTGGCTCTAGATATAATTCGAATTCGTTGGTACATCACAATGCATGTCAGTGGTTATTTAGCATTCTTATTCTCACTGATAGGTAAAATTATTTGGTATTCAAACTGTACTCTTTCAAGCATTGATATTCCACACACTTTCAAATCAATCATTGAGTTGTTAAATAGCTTTTTGCAAGAAATTATGAACCAAAACTGTCACCAAATGGGCTTTTCCTATGTTCAAGAAGGTCTTGCTAGTCATATATGTATACATGTATCATGAGTACAGGTCACACAAATGCTGCTAGAAGCTCAATACGTCAGCAAAAGCTTCTTTTTCAATTTTTAAAATACCACGTATTAGCTTCCTTATTGGAGTTTCAATTTATGTAGGTTTATGTAAAACTGACTATGAGTCAGTGCCCACTTGTTTTTTTAAAGTTCAGAATGTTCAGTGCCCAAACGAAGCTAAAAAAGTAACCAAATAATTTGATCACCCTTTATTCTAATGTTTTGACTGATCATCCTGAACATCCTGAGTAATCTAACAAAAGTCATTGTACCATCATGGTCATCGTCAGCCCGAACTTTGATCGAGCCCTATCCACCCAAACTAAAAAATTCAAAAGATCTTGCAGGATATTTTGAGCAATATTAAGGGGACTCTGATTAGCACCCTGCCCCAATCAACCACTTATACCTCAGGCCAGTTCTGATCGATGGTTTTGTAGGGATTATCATGCTTCTAACTGGTTGGCTACCAGAATCTCAAAATATAATCTGTTATCGGCAAAACCAAAACCAAAACTGGCCTGTTTCGTAACTCAATAGAAACTGTCACATAACCGACTTTTTATGTTTTGAAGGTGATTAATTAGAGAAATAAAAAAAAGGGCGATAATTGATAAGTTACTACTCTCGGCTTTTGTTGGGGAGTGATTTTTTTTTTAAACAAACAGATCTAGTGTTGGATGGGTCGGTGCTCTGTCTAATCTAAGTATTCATGGTACATGCATACAAAACCAACGTGATCAATTTCGAAACTTTAAAAAAACCTATGTTGACAGTGTTGGTGACAGGCTTTGTTGAACGTTTCTTAAAGTAAGTCGATTTATTCCATCTTAGCAGAATTCCATTTACCTAAAAAAATACTACTCCCCCCAAATATTTCCAATATATATTAAACCCAATCATTCAAAATTAATAACTTCGTAAATTAATAAGTTTGCATTTAGCTGCAAGCAATGGAAAATGATTGAAATGCTTACACAAATAACAATAAAAGGAATGCATAATGAAGCGGGAGAACTTTTTCGAGAATTGTGCCTATTACTTGCTTATGGCAAACAATTACTGTTTTCCGTATGTATATGATGCCTGTACACTGATTCACACAGACACCCCCAACACACACACACATACACACATACACACACACGCATATATATATAAATATCATGCATATATATATATATATATATATATATATATATATATATATATATGCATGATATTTTCTTTAGCAAATGATATATACATATAAATATATATATATATATAAATAAATAAATAAATGAATAAATATATATATATATATATATATATATATATATATATATATATATATATATATATATATATATATATATATACAATACGAATCAAGAATTCAATATTATATAACATATTGCAATGATGTGTTAAGATTTAATTTCATAAAGTGCTTGATACATTAAACATTAAATATCAGGTTGATTTAAATTGGAGCTTGAAATATGATGGAGTAAGGAACCACTAAACATTTGGCAGAGAAACATGAATGTAATCTTGACGTGATTCCTAACATCATATATATATATATATATATATATATATATATATATATATATATATATATATATATATATATATATATATATATATATATATATATATATATATATGTATATATCGATCCCTCCTCACAAAAAAAAGTCTTTACTGTAACCTACGTAGGTAAGCCTCGCTTCAGAAAAATGAATATGAAGCCTAAAATAATATCAATATATAAAGTTTGTAAAACCTTCAGTAAGATGACAAACTGCAAGTATGACAGAAACTGTATAATAAATTAAAGTGGTGATTGATCAAGACTGCTTGGGTGCCATGTTGATATAACTGCTTTGTTTTCAAAATCTCCAAAACGGTTACATGGTGAATAACTGATGATTCAAACCGGAGACAATTTATACATTAAACAATAATAACAAAGTATAGGAGAGGGAAAGAGAACAAAAACATTGAGTGAAGTGACACAAAAAATAACAGTTATTTCTAATGATCACTGTTTAAACCTGTAAAGTTTATAGACTGTATGTGTGTGAATATGAATATACATATAAGTTTATGATTACATATACATATGTACATACATACATACATACATATATATATATATATGTGTGTGTGTGTGTGTGTGTGTGTGTGTGTGTGTGTTATTCAACCCTTGTGCCCTCCTCAATATGCATTATATATTCAACTTGTTCATTTGTGCTGTAAAAAGCACAGAATATATGTTGCACATACATTGAATTTTATCTTCGTAAATTATAGAGTTTGCGTTGTGGTCAATGTTGGTAATAGCGATTTCAGAGGGAGGAGGTGCAAAAAAGAGGGATGTAATGGCTTCATGTTGGTATGAACTTCAGAGCCTTTGGTGAAAAAAAACAAACATCATGTCGTGCATAATTCTGAGGATTGTTATTCCTTCAACAATGACATTTTGTTTTATTTTCCTTAAAATGTTTTAACCATTCAGAATGAGAATAATTCAAATGTGAATTTGTCCCTGTTCCAAGAAAATCAAAAAGCAGTTACGTTCAATTTTGTTTACGGAAGAAATTTCATGCGATCATCGCAACTACAGCAGGATGTTTTCATTTTCAAAATATTTATTAATTCCAGTACACGAAGTATCATCAATCATTATCATTGATTTTCTTACTATTCACCATCGTTTTAATTCTTCTGTTCCGATGAAAAGCATCAGCAATAAAGATGATAATACAGCGAATAAATATTTTGTTTTTCTTTTTGACAAAAACTATTGTGCCACTAAATATGCCATTAAAATAGTCTATAAGCCAAATGCAATATAATGTCCGACCACAAATAAGTTACACCTTACATTAACACATCTTCAGGATAGTGGTCATAGGCATTCGGCTCGTAACCTGTTTATCGAATTCAACCTGTAGCGACTCGTGTTCATTTACCATCAATGCCTTTTGGAGATGCATGGATCCTATTCCTCCCTTGAGTAGTAAAAATAGCAAAACTGAAAAACTTTGAAGATTAACAGAAACGAAGGAATCTTTGATATGCAGTGCTCGAATACGGACAGCTTATGCCGTAGACAGCACAAGGCTACTATTTATTTATTTTTTTTTTCTTCTGACAACCCTAATCCAAATGCCATTTGTTGTCCATGAGAGGTATTTGGAACAATATCAGTGTATTTGCTTGATTTGATAAACAGCGGCATGCCTCATCGTTTGCTGACTATCCGTCCGTTTGTCGATCTGCCTGCTGTCTATTTTTATCCCTGCCTGTCATTCTATAGAAACCACCTAAACTTCAGAACACCCAACTTGATTTGGCATACATACGCAATGAACGTAAGAGAAAGATTTTGATGAAACGCAAATCATAAATTGAACCCTTACTTCCCGTTGGATATATATATATATATATATATATATATATATATATATATATATATATATATATATATATATATATATATATATATATATATATATATATATTCTCATTCAATATGTTTATATACAATACTTCAAAGGATCAAATGCTGCATACAAACTCATTTTCATTCAATGTTTAGTTAGTGTATGCCTTGTCAACACATCTCTTTTAAACAATTTCCGGTATATAAACAACAGAAAGAGGAAGGAGACTGACGTAAAAAAATAACATCTATTCTGATCAATAGATGGTGTAACAACCATTTGTTTACAGTGCTGCCAAGTGTCGTTCGTTATTGATAGATAAAACTGTCTTCAAAAGTGGCCCAAACTGGCTTTAGTTTTCGATATCAATATGACTCAAAAACAAATTATTGATATAATTGCACACTTTGGTTTAAACTCAATAAATCCCCACTCCCATCTCTCCCTTTTGATACAACTATCACAATTAGAAATACGATTTTTTTTTTTGTTAAGAATCCTTTTGAAATGTGAAATCCTTTGCAGAGATGTGAAGATGATGGATGCATCTTTAAACTCATAGTTTTTGTATTCTTCTATTTGCTATCAGGTAAAGTGGGAGATTCATCGAAATCTTTGCTTGATTCCTTGAATATCATTAATTATTCACTTGAGATATCTTTGTCTTCTAAATTTCATTCCTGTTATATGAGAACGGACTTTACAAGCTCTGTTTTCATCAGCCAATGGTGAAAATACTTGTCAAAATACATCCGGAGAAAACCAAAGAGACAGGTCTGGTTAATTATTGAGGAAGAACCATCCCATGGCCAACCTCTTTTGTTTGTATGCTATGTTGGGGATGATCAATTGAAAATTCAGAAAAGGGATGATCGATGAATTAGTCACTTCTGCTCATAGTTGCTTGATTGAAAAGAAAGAATTTATAAAAATAAACAAACAAAAATGAGGCAGGGTACAAATTGAACAACCAATTTCAAATAGTCTTACATTATAAATTCAACACCACATCAAAAAATGCATGTAGGGGAAGGATCTCCAAAAAGTAAAACAAAAATTTTCCTAGACGTATTAAAGAGTAAATGTTAAAATCTCAAGCTCTCTAGCCCCACTGATGCGACATGGACGCTTGACGTACATACAAACATAGTAAACCAGTTTGTCAGACAGACAGAAAAACCGACATAAAAATTGAAAAAAAAACAAACAATTATGACTGTTTTGGCTGCCGGTTTTTAATAAAGAAGGAGGAAGTGCAAGAGGTATAAGTCCTAACCATAATCGAGAAGTTGATATCAACTTACTATCGAGCTTGTTTTTACATTTGCTTCACATTTATGCCTCTGAGAAATGTATAAATTATTCTCTTTTTTCAGCACCAAGCAAAAAATCATCTCTCTCAACGGCCATTTTTAGGCAGGGTCCACTACAATTATCCTCCACCACAGTGCAGGCCAAGTGTGGAGGATACGATATCACGTCAAGAAAAGAACACGGTGTCATCAGACATCGGTGGGATGTGTTTCCTTCCTCCAGATTCAGGGAATATTATCAGTTGGTGACTTGCCACCAATACAACACTTACAAAATACCATTTCTTTTAGAGTGACTACTCTTTTTTAGGTTCAAATAAAAACGGGAAATAAAGTTGAACTCCAATCCAAAGCAATGTTTTTTTTTTACAAGATATAGTATGAGTTTATAAGATACAGAATTGGTCTGCAAACGTTAACTATCAAATATAATCAGCAATACAGATAAGGAGAAACTAGTTCACATATTGTTCCCCATTCGGAGATCTTGTAGTGCCAAAGTTGGAGTAACATGTTTTTGAATATGACTGTATGTTCCCATATACAACAGTAGTAGTAACTGGAATCATCAATCAATCGATTAGTTTTTCTAGCTTTTTAGGAGTGGTTCAATTAAAGCTAAAAATATGTATGTCTATGTTTCTAATCTTACTGACTATCGTTTTCTTTTGGAGCATACATTTCAACTCGAAAAGTCAGTCAGAAATGATGTATAGGAAGTTTGATTTCAGCAAGTTTTTTGTACTCCAAACATGGAGAAGGCTCAAACATGTAGTATTCAAAAAATCACTCCATATCTCGGAAATTATTGAAGCTATAAGGAAGTGGTTTTTATCATCCGATAAGACGTTTTGGAAATTCAATAAAATCTAAGAAACGATTCCAAACACCCCAACCTACATCTTTAGCCTCGTTTTTATCTAAAGATCATCAACTCGAGCATGAAGATAGAAAACATGGTATTTTCAACAATCAACAGCCGATTCTCCTAAAATTGAATACTTACGCAGCAAGCGTGGTTGCCTTTAAAACATTTGGAATTTTGGGGAGTTTTCTAAACCGTGTAAATTTTAGTTTTACTTGCTTTCATGGATGTAAAATATGGAAGGTAGATAAACCATACTGCGATTATTATTTCATACCCTTGAAATCAAGAATTATCTCATTTATAACGTAATCAGGAATGTATAGAGATTTTCTGAACATGTTTTCGCTACATTCGCTGTGTTAGCGAGGCAGGGTTACTAGATTGAACGACTAGTTGCAGATAGACAAACTTTTGAACAGTGTTTGCTACTATTAAAATTATTATCAAATTAATTTTCTGACATAATTTTACCCTGGAAATATATGAAGTGATCTGGAAAAAATATGGGTTCAGCTGAATATCTTTAGAGACAAAACACGTTTAAAATTAGATAAGACCAATTTTTTTAAACTCCAGTCCAAGTTGGATTTGGCTTTGTTCTTCTACCGTAATATAAACAAGAGCAATCTTCCTCAAATTTAAGGGGGTAAATACCTGATGATTTGATCATCCGGACTCGTTAAACTTGACCAATATATTAAAATTAGAATCCTTGCATGATTCAAAATAATCAGCAAGTGGTTGAAAGGTAGCTATCATACCGATCTGGCCAAACTGGCTATCATTTATACCTAAAAATGTAAACAATACAAAAGATGCAGCCATTATCTTCGATTGGAGTACGTGTGCTCTTTGACGCTGCAGCAACCAGGCTTGTTGTGTTATATATATATATATATATATATATATATATATATATATATATATATATATATATATATATATATATATATATATATATATATATATATATATATATATGTACGATAATGCTTACCTATTTTTTTTTAAATCATTCAGACAGGCTTTAAAACCATCCTCTAAAACCACCGAAAGTTGAATTCTATGCGAAAAAAACTCCCTGAGTTTAGAACTATTCTTGAACAAAAATAATTCATCTACCAGTAAATGCACACAATGTTTCTCCTAGGAAAAATTTTTTTTTCAATTTCAGGTGCATTAAATCCATTTGAACGAACCAAACATATTTTATTTTTGAGAAATAAGTCCAATACTCAAACAGTGTACTTACTCTGATATTTAGAAAAAGCAAAGATAATTCTTGCAACATATGATCAGATGTCAAGGATGATGATGCATATTATCCATACTTACAACTGTAGTTTGGTAAAAATGATTGAAGTTAAGTCCCCAGTTTGGCATTGTTGTTACTTGATGGTAGCGATGGAGAATTTTATCGCCACTTTTAGTTACAATATTATTATTAGTTTTATAACCAAACATTTTACGCCAATCTTATCAAATATGAAAAGTGCTATCTTGATATCTACTTGGTTAGTGGTTTTCAGCCTTTTCAAGGTCATTGCACACTTTTGTCAAAGGCATTAATAGTCAACCCTATTCAAACAACACAGCTGTTAACAAAAGTGAAAAGAAATGGAGCTAATAAAACTAATCAAATACAACGACAAACACTAACACTATAAATAGATTAAAAATAATTTCTATAAACAAAACTAGCAAAGAAAATTCAAACGTTTTCTCGCGTTAAATTCCTCCTTGCATCAAACATCTCCGTTACCCTAAAGTAAGAAAAATTCTGTGTGACTTATATTTTTACCTCCCTTGGTTGGCAACACTGTCCTCATTAAAGGCCTTAAATATCCAAAGCTGATTTTACAGCAGACCTTTGAAGTTTAATGGCTATTTTCTGTTACTCGAATCAATTTATGTTGATTTAGTTGAAAGAAGCAGGACAGGTACAAGCCCTTACAGGATAAAGTGTAAATTATTGACCGGGTGATCAGTTGGTTAATACGACCCCTGAAGGGAGCAACGAACATCCTTTCTCCAGTCGGACCAATTAGCCGATGGAGCATCGATATCCATAGTATTCGGGAACCTCTTGTCATAGGGGACTTCTGTGAAAACTGCCAACCGTTTTTAGAGATTGGCAAAATAAAATACAACTCAAATATACATTTTGAAGTAATGGATACTCAGTCCAATCGAACTTGCGCTCTAGAAATGACAACAAATTTCAGGATCAACGACGCACGATGGAGGCTGTTGGGTACATTGCCAAAATGTTATGAACAAAAAACCTCATTCATTCACGATTATATCACGTCAAAGCAAATCATTTAAATCAGAAGAAAGAGGGGAGAATGTTAACTCTTGATCGAATTTTCAGAATTACAACTTTATGCGTAGAATGTATCGATTTGTAATCTTAACTCCTTTCTCCCATATTGCCCTTTGTCTTCCGACGTCACCAAAAGATCTTCAACTTCCAGTTACCTCTTTATTATTTCAGCAGACAAATGAGAAGTAGCACTTATTTGGAGAATCTCTGAACTAGAATAAATAAGATTGAATAAAAATTCATGGCGTGTCAACTTTGATTATATACCCCGATTGTTTACATCCAAATCCGGTAATTGATTGTCGAATATTTTGACTTATAACTTCATTACGTTTGATGGAAAACTGGCAAACTTTACATTCTGTTCCTATTCAACTTTGCCACGCAAAAAGCAAAGATGATCACAGCATGATGAGAGCCCAATGAACCATTGATATTTCATTTCTTTTAAGGCTATAATACTAAAAAAAAGTTTTTATCTTTTTTGTAGAACTCATAATCGATATGCTGAGGGTTCAAGCTTCGAAATCAAGAAAGAAGCCTGAAAATTTTATCCCTTAAATATGGAAAATAGCAACTCTTTAAAAGTTGTTCGTTTGGTACATATCATGTGTCACCATTCATCTACTTTCCATATTATCGATTATCTTTTCAACAGATTTCAAGAACTCAAGACAGCTGATTCCATGACGATAATAAAAGATTTTCATCAAAACTGTCAACATCATCATGTAGAAAGATATTTTCTTTTCTCATTTTTTCTTTAAATAAACCCCCTAAATAGGTTTTAGTAAGGGACAGTTTCTATTTGCAACAGAAGTTTATGATAGTTTGGTCCGTTTGTTTCTGTTCAGCAGTAACTGCTACTTTTTTTGGTATGATTTTAGTGATCGCTACCCAAAAGAGGCAAGAGAAGTTACTCATTCATGTTTAACCTTTTATTCCATCGAATTAGTAAAGGAGAAAGCGAAGTACGAGGCAAAAGTGATCACAAACCTTTCTTCCGATAAGTTCCCCCTTGATTGTTCTTTCTGGATATTTAACCAACTCAAGATTGGAGTGATTCCATTGCAATAATAAGAACCCTCAACCAAAACATTGAATAGCAGCATAGCAACATCGACTTTGGTTATATGTTGATCTGGCTGGCTGGAAATGGATACAAGTATATTTTGCGCGTGCCAGCTGTACCAGTTGAACAAACGGGCAAAAAAATCGCACATTTACTCTTCGTTTTGTTCCGAGAAAACGGTGTTTTGTGTTTTGTCCCTCAAGTGGTTTTTGTGCGGGTGCGGTCAATCTACGATTTGAGTTTATGCTAAATCGGTCACTTTGCTTCTGCCCAGCACTAGGTTAGTGTTATGAAAATTCAGAATTTTTTTAGTGATTACAATCCAACCAAACGTGGGAGAGGTAACTTATTTATTGATCACTCCTTTTTCCCAAACTGTCCATAGATCACCCTCAACACTGCTTGTTACCAAGGATGTTCGTCTCAAAATATTATCTATTGAGTGACTAACCGGACTCGTCTCTGTAATATTTTGCAAAGGAGAGAGCAAAAGTGACACATGCATTCTATCGCCCATTTCGCCGATTTTACATACTCAAAATAAAACTGAATCCATTGCAATAAGCTTAAACCATCAACCAGAACTGTCATCAGAACATAGATTTCTACAATTTCTCACTCAGTCAACCTCGCCGAGTATGTATCACACAAGGGCTAAAAATGTAAACCTTCCCTCCTCATGTATTTTTTTGAGAAGAGCATCCTTTGTTTTTTAATGAAATTTTTTCCAGAAATAGGTCTTACTTAGATGTAAAATTTGCAATATAAGTTTATGCTGAATTAGTCCTTTGGTTTGTGTCCATAGGCATGCATTTGTTTGTTTGTTTTTCTTGTGTTGGGTGATTCATTTATTTTGTGACTTCCTCCTGACAAAAGGCGGGAGAAATGAACCGTTGTTCATTTGTTTGTTTGTTTTTTCTATTTGATCACCTACACACTTATAGATGGCATGCTTCAGAAAGATGTAGGTATTGCGACAGTTTTTTTTGAGTGACTGACTAAATTCATTTAGATTATCAAATATTAATAATATATCAGTTTCCGATTTTTTTTTACTTCATTGATTCTTGATATTTTATAAAATGACTAGGAATTGTCGGTGATGAAAAAATAGTCAGCCTCTCCGATCATTATCCTTTTTTTTCAATTGATCCTCCTTCCAACACGTCATGGTTCCACAAAACTTTGGCTACGTAACGGTTTGTATTGTGTGACAAACCTGACCTGCCTTTATTCTGATTATAAAATATCAAAATCATCACAGAACTCTCAGATTTATGACACTTATAAAAAAAAATTATCTTCCTGACTGGTTTATCTCATTTTCTTTCGATAATCTTTTATATAATTTGGATTTTTTTCAATACTCATTTGAACGTAAGTCTCAAATTTAAACTGGAACGATAATTATGCATTATTCGAACTGTTCGCGTTTGTTGTAGTCACACTATTTTGGATGTTCTATCCCTGTCCTTTGGATGTGCATCGTGGCCTGTAACGTTCTCAGATTAAATTAGTACGAGATACCCCCTTTCAAGGAACATGATTTGAGCAAAGCTTGGATCAGATAGAGAGGTCTGTTAGACTGTTACTGAATACAACTGGTACCTGAGCAAGACCGTCGGGTACAACATTCTAAACGTTATGATGATGACGATAGCCTTGGAAAGAAACATCTATAACAATATACCTAAATGTGTACTTATTTCATGTCTAAAATAACTTCTGTCACTGTTACGATTCAGATATATGCGCGGAAAAATTGTTAAAAAAAGCATATTCTGCTCAAATATCCCATAAGCCTGCTTGATAGCCAACAATTGTGAGTTGGAAGGAATAACATTGAAGTATTGCTTCCACGCTAGCCTTCACAAAATGATCTGCCTAATAGCAATACATCAAATTATGCTAATTGATGTTCGAAGAATGGAGGTTTCTCTGTACACGTCAAGCCAATGCCTAATGAATGTTTAACAGTTTCCATGATATCTCAGGCTCCTGATTTTTCTCTCATACACTGAGCTATCTTATGACCACTCCATGAAAAGTTGAACGTGAATCTCTCATGTGCATCTTTCATGGTTCTCAGTTTGAAGGTCAATCTTTTGGTTAGGTTCAATGCTTTGGATCCATAGATGAGTATCGGGAGGATGCATTGGTTGTATATCCTTCTTTTCTATGTACATAGCTAACCAAACGTACCGATTTGAGAATCGAAAGAAATCTATTTTATCAGTTTTGGTTGACCGTTTCAAATTATAAATTCCTTAGAAGAATTCAATAAGAGTTTGACAGGATGCTATTGCATAAGAAACGTGAATATGCATGTGACAGCCTGGGAAGATGATTATAAAAATTATTTGACATTGAATAACATTGAATCTTCAGTGAAATTTGCTGTTTCGAGTGCACACAGTCATTTTCAGGTATTTTGCCCTCGTTTAAAGTTTGAATTTTTATGTTAAATCTAAATCATCCGGTCCTTTTCATGAATTATTTTTTCAGCTTTTTCCAAATAAATTTGATATTACAAAAATATGAGCATTTTCGGAAACGATTCAGCGATCCTCGTTTCCGGTTGACCTCAATTTATACCTTCGGGAAATTCCTCTCACTCCGATAGGCCCTAGCGAATTTTATTAATTAAAATTCCACACACATTCACATGGACACGCACATATCAATTAATGTCACTGATTTTCTCAACGACAAACTACATTCAACAGTAAGAATAAAGAA
The DNA here is from genome assembly GCA_963457665.1 of Thysanoteuthis rhombus. Lineage (NCBI taxonomy): Eukaryota > Metazoa > Mollusca > Cephalopoda > Oegopsida > Thysanoteuthidae > Thysanoteuthis > Thysanoteuthis major. The sequence continues at coordinate 82,617,363 of OY735201.1, forward strand.
TCATTATCTGAAACAAAACAAAATTTCCATCGTAATATCTACATACAAAAATTTTTGGACATTAAGATTAATGACTAAAAATGAACAATACAGCGACTCGATTGAGAGAATTCCTCACTCAAACTGATGTCATAGTGTACGTATTACATAGGTAGTTATAAGCATAACACTTTTTATAACTATAATTTAAACTACCAGCACTTTCAAAATAGATTTCTTATAAGTATGGTACCTAATTTTTCCATGAGATATTCATATTTTGAGATCACATATATATATATGTATGTGTGCGTATGTGTACGCGTGCATGCGCGAGTGTGTGTCTTAACAAGGATATATCTAATTGTATACCTCTTATAACGACATTATATAACACTCTACCCATATCAACTTGATCAATGAATTCATCTGTCCCAGGTACCAGGTTTCGTTTCTTAACTACCCAAAGTATCAGACATGATGATTAACGACAGACTTACGAAAAAACCGTCAGATTTTTAACAAACTTACAACAGGAAGAACGATGTATATTGAAGCAACCTACAATACATTCACTAGAGCCATAAATAAAGCAGAAACTTTTCAGATTTGCTATAAATTTAACTGCCATAACAGAAGTATTATCTACCTCGGATGCACTGGCATCATTATAAGATATGTAGAGAAAGTCGAATCATAATTCAATTTTCGATTTAACAATTATAGACACTCCGTAAGAACATTTATCTGTTGTTTATTGCATTCCAATTTAAAAGTGGAGGATCATTGGATATCTCAAATTAAAAAGACTACCTGAGAGGAAGCAACAAGATTATAAACTTTATGGTAGGGCGTAAAGTTTGAAATGCTGGGGAACTTACGATTTGGCGAAGCTATTTTACTTCATGGAAACCATCACTGCCAAGAACGTTTTACTTTATTTCAATATCACAGAACATAGCCAGGGAACAGGTAACGAGTAAGTGTGAAAACTTCTTACATGAAATTAATGACCAACAGGTACGTTTTTAACATGTCTAACTATAGAATTGTGAAATTTCAGCTTGTTCCTAATTTTGCTTTTTCTTTCAATTACGATTAATTCTGAACATCTTTGTACAATGAAATTTTAATTTCAAAGTTAAAAATGGGGAAATCGGTGTATCTTTCACGCTAAAAATACCAACTCCCCATGAGAGATAGACGAAATAAAGGAAAGATGTGGCCATACCAATAACACTTAGTTCCATGTTGATTGAAAAAAACAATACAATACAGGGAAGTTGCTTATTCTGAGCCATCTCAAAGCACCACAAGCCAAACAAATAGGACAGTATAACCAAATCAATTAACGGGAAATAATGGGGCACGGAATTTTAAATGTGTGAGTCATAACGGGCTGGTTCTCTCTTGTTTGCCAGCAGAAGGAATCAGCCCGTTCCCCTGGTGCTATTGGCCAATACCCTGCCTTGTGTTCCTAAATAGCCTTAAGGAAAGACACGGTTGGTTTCGAATTACTGTTGGCTGAGACCCCAGCTCATGCTTTCTTGATGGCAATCTGAATAGACACAACAATCACCGTGCAGTTGTTAGCCAGTAAATGAAGAAAAGAGGACAATACACAGGTAAAGTATTATTACTTCAAAAGCAAAACATATGAGTGGCACTATAGAGAATGCTTCGGATATGGACGGGGATTTCCACTGAGGAGGTATCAAATCAACGCCTGGCTGAAGTTAAACAATCTCTGAGAAATAAGGTACAGAAAATCCTCAATAAATTGAAAAGAAAGAACTTTGCTTACCTGGAGTGGAACCTATCAACGTAACTGACAAAATGAACAACAAAATGCAAACAAATACAAACAAAAGAAAAAACCCTGACCCATGCACGGAAAAGAAATGTAGACACTCCAACAGATAATGGAAGAAAACTCTCATACATACTCTAAATTAAATAATGTAAAAAGAGAAACAGAAAACTCGAGGGTTGACTCGACAGATACGGTAGTAAACGTAGCAGTGATAAGTATAAATCTTTGTCCCCACTATTATTTGCTATAACCATGCTCAACAGAAATTTGAGAAACAGCAAAAGATATCGACTCTCAAAAACAAATAAAAAAGTCAATGACATTATGTATATGGACGGCATAAAACTATTTGAAAAAAAGACTTGTTCAATAAAATGAGAGAAGACAGTGACAGCATTGGAATAGAATTTACAATATAAGCATGAGCGCTAAATGTAAAAATGAAAGTTTGCAGCATCCGATAGAATGAGATTACTGAACAACAAAAAGATAAGAGCATTGGCCACACAGGACCAGTATAAATACCTGGGAGTCCGTGAACCTAAAAAAAAGAAATATGTAAACAGGAAGGAACGAATGGAGAATTTTTTAAAGAAATACTTTAGGAGGATGGGAAAAGTATTACAGATCAAATTAAACAGCAGCAATCTGATAAAAGGAATGAACACAGGTCCATTCCTTTGATGGACAAAAGAAGAACTCTAGTAAATAGACTGGTGAATGGGAGACCTTATGACAATGCATTTTGATTTAAACCCTAGAGAAGACACAGATAGACTGTATATGAAGAAGAAAAAATGTGATAAAGGACTCGTAAGCATAGAAGACTGTGTCCAAAAGGCTGACACACTATTACGCAAGTATATGCAAACAAAAGGTAAATTACGAAAAGCGCCTGAAGCATTGCAACGAACAAAAAAGTACTTTACTAAAGAAAATAAATAGGAACTGGAGAGACTATACGGGGAATTCAAAAGTCAAATATAAAATATCATACACGTGGGATTATGAGTACGACTTTGGAAATCTTGAGAGAGAAGCAGTATAGCACATCATGGCTGCCCTAAACAAAATCATCCGGCGAACTATGTCAAGCTGAAATTCGACATTACCCGTTAAAAAAAGCGAATGTTGTTTATGTGGAGAAAGGGTTGAGACTGGAAACTATATGGCCAGTGATTGTCGTCACCTCGCCAAGAAAGAGCACAAAAGCAAACACAACAGTTTAGCAACATTGATTCCCAGAGAATTGAACAAACGAATTGGACTCGACCATGCGGACAAATAGTATCCGCACGAAACAGTGACCGCAGTGGAAAATAGAAGCTACACATTACTCTGGTATTTCGACATCCCCATCCAAGGGAAAAGAACAGACCTTGTGATCGTGGATAGGAGAAATAGAACCTGCCAAATTATACATGTGGTGGTGCTGTCAGATCACAGAGTAAATAGGAAAAGCGAGGGAAAAGCTGGGAAAATAACAGGACCAGGCAAGGGAATTGAAAAAGGTGTGGAACTTGAAAACCAAGGTAGTACAATGAATAGTAATTGCATTCTGAACCGGACAAAATATATACGACCCCCAGTTTTTAGCTATGGCCTAATAGCTAGGAAAAAGCAGGGTGGATACCGTAGAAAGCACAGCATTGCTATGGTAGATGAAGACGATGGGAGGGCTGGAGATCCATGGAGACTTACTGTCATTCAGCCTTCAGCCTAAACAACCCGGTAACTAGTGTTGAACTGTAATCCTTAGAATTGCCGTGGATAGTGAGAGTGTGGAGAAGGAGGCTCGAGACCTGAGGACACTCACTGTCACTCAGTCATCAGTGGCGACCACCAGGCAATTGGTGTAATACTACTACTACTACTACTACTACTACTACTACTACTAATAATAATAATAATAATAATAATAATAATAATAATAATAATAATGCACGGGACCATTCCTTGGGTGGACAAAGGATGAACTAGAATCAATGGACCGGTGAACAAGGAAGCTTATGACAATACATAAAGCCTAACAACCCCAAGAGATGACACAGATACTAGACATGAAGAGAAAAGAAGGCGACGGGGTGTTCATCAGCATAGAGTACTGTGTTCATAGGGCCAAAGCAGATCTAGAAAAGAATGTGCATACAGACAGTGAAGACATCATGAAGACAGCCCGAAAAAGCGCAGCGAACAACCAAAAGGTAGACAACAATGGAGCAGCACAGCAAACAAGGAAAGTAAAATAGGAACAGAAAAAATTATACAGAGAATTTAAAAGAAAGATACAGGATGAAGACAGTGTGGAACATGAAAGTCAGGGTAGTACTAGCAGTAATAGGTGCACTCAGAAGTGTGCCAAAGACACTGAGGGCGAGATTAGAGGAACTCGGGATAAAAAGAATGATTGAGACTGTGCTGACCACAGTGCTGCTACAAATTGCACGAATACCGAGGAAAGTGCTAGAAATATAAGATCTACGACGACAGCTGTTAACAATGGCCTAACAGAGGAGGAGGGAGAAGAATACCTCAATGGTAATGGAGGTACAAACCACAACACTGATGAGATAGGTGAAGGAGATATGAGATGAGATGAGTGCTAAACACCCGAGGAGACTTAGTGTCACTCAGCCTCCAGCAATGTCAACCGGGCAAATGGTAACAAACTGTAAATAAACAGTATTGCAGTGAACTATGAGAGTGTGGAAAGGACGCCTGGAAACTTGAGGACACTTGCTGTCACAGAACTTCCAGCAATAACCACCAGGCAAATGGTGTGAAATTGCAAATAATAATAATAGTAATAATAATAATAATAATAATAATAATAATAATAATAATAATAATAATAATAAGAAGAAGAAGAAGAAGAAGAAGAAGAAGAAGAAGAAGAAGAAGAATGTACTAAAAATAATGCGTAAGTGATGACCAATTGCCCCAAAAATGTTAAAAAAAACAATATCTGAATATTGTACACGTCCAGTGAACCTGGGACGTGCCCCATTGGAACTTTTATTTCTCATTTTACACTAATTACTCCATACAAACAAGCAAACACTCACACGCATACCCCACATACATGCATGCACAGGTGCTCATACATACATACACTTTTACGCTAACACATGCACATGCACGTTCACAATCGTGCACACATAAATTCAGGAGGAATAGATAAATTATTATTCCAGCATCAAAACACGATGCACTCACTATAAAATGATCATTGGAACGAATGCTCTTTCCTGAACGATATGCTGTCGAAGGTAGGGTTGCCAAAACTATAATCTGCAAACAAACGGAGCAAATAGTAAAATAAAAGAATAAAACTTAATAATTTTATCCACAGACATGTTTTTCTGTTTGTTTTTTTTCAATCAACATGTACACTCTCTCTATATTCTCTGCTTTTAAGAATTTAAAACAATTAAGTAACAAATTGGATGAAAAGCAGAAATAACATAAAAACATCATCATCATCGTCATACTCATCAGCAATATTGCACCAGGATTAATAGTAGCAACAGCGACAGTTTCCTGCATAGTTTTCCAACTGCGGTTCATTTCGTATCCGTGGATTCGAATCACCCTGTCCTGTCTTTTTGCTTGATTTAGCGTGGCCGAAAAAGAACCAACAGACGAATAAAATAATATTTTCTTTCATACATAGGATGTTGAAATATTTTGATTCATGCATATATTTGTGTACTAGAAAAAATTCCAAGAACCAAAAATCAAGTTAGCCAGTAACACCATATTAAATAACAAAGTCTCATATAATATCATAGCTAAAACTGTCAAATTCTGTGAACTGAGTCACATTAGGAATAGTCAATGGTGTAATAATAACCTTGCAAATCCCCAAACCTCCACTAGCTCTAGCACTAACAAGACTTTCTACATCTACTATAATTCCAGCTGAAGAGACAAAAATGACATCTATCCCGTAGAAGTAGAAGAATGCAAACTGGTATATATAGGCTAATTGGAGTGGAAGCTTAACAACAGATTCCATATTTATAGGCACAATTAGATCACATAATCTTCCCAACCTACGCCCAGTAAAAGAACACTCCTGCATCCCTGAAATATCATCGAAAAAAAAAATACATCTCCTGACACAACTAGAATTCTTGAACTACTTGAATATTTGTGGATGAATAAACTTAAAATTTTTTCCACGGCAACTCTACCTATATGATTTTGTCCCCGCTACATATGAACAATGTTGCAAACTTATCCCTAGCTGCCTGTTCTTTCATAAATATCAAACATTGGAATCGTCACATATCGTTTTATAGACGTTTACGTACAGACAACTCTGTACGGTCCATTTTACCTATACTACACGAAGTTATCTGACATTTTCATCGGCTATTAAGTTTACAGAACAGGTATTTCCGACTTAATATTCGATCATATATAACAAGGATCCCTTCTAACTCATATGCAACCATCTTGATTATAACTAGAGATAGCCTCAAACCCACATTCTGCCACCAGAACACTCTCAAAAATTCTTTATACTTCATACCCATGTTTTCCAAACAGTCGATGTCCAATATGGCAACTTTCGAATCTTCATTTTTTAAAATTTCCATTTAGGCTTAAAAAGTAAAACATTCAATGCTACTTTTCTCCTATGGAAAAACTAACCTCTCGGCTACTAAAGGGTACACATATGAAACTCAAGCAGGAAATATTTCCCAAACATGTATAGCATAGTAATCGAATAACTAATAAACAAAAAGTCTTTATATACTTTAACTCTTTGGTTTATCTCATGCACAAATCTTCACAAAACTAGTCAGGAGAGTCCCTCGAAAGAAACCGTGTCATGACTAGTGTCTTTTTACAGCATGCCTCGTTGGGGTTGATCAATTAAACAATTGAAAAAGATACTGTCAATGGTTGCTTTTATCGCCTCCTTGGAACACTGATCACTAAAAAAGAGTCTAAAACTGTAAAGTCCAAGAAAATTGAAATTGCAATCAAACTGAAAGATGTGAACAACAAGCCAATAAATCAGCCCGAATTCTTTTACCAAAGTTATCTCCACCTTCAACACAAGATGTCAGATATAATCCAACCAAGGGGAAAGGCTGGGCCGAGAAGAAGTTAGCATCGACCATTTCCATTCAGTAAATCTGCAAAAAGAGAAAGTACCCAAATATCAAATGCCACCCGGTATAGAATTTGTTGACTTCAAGAATGCTTTCAGCTCCTAATGATGCAATGTTATGAATTTTTATCCATACAATACTATTAATTACTAGCTTTGCAAGATACTACCTAGTACCTTGTACTGAACTGATTAACATGTAATGTACTAGAGCAACTACGCCATCTATCACTTATGAATATCACGCTATAAAGAGATCGATAAAAAATATAGCAATACCCTAAAGTTAATATATCAGTGCCATTAATCAAAACAGCTGTTTCTTTACGAATAGTTATACATTCAACGATGCTTCCACCATCCTTGCGTCAATATCTGTGATTTTTTATTTCAAAGGGTTTTAGACAAAGTAAAAGTAGTATTACTGGTCGAGGTAACAGTAGCAAAAAGAGGAGGAAGTGAAAGAAAGTGAGAATAGTAAACCCAGAAAGCTTTCCTTTGAACAAAAAACAATTAATTTAGGTAACTATGCAATTATCATCAAAGTTTTGATCCGGGGTCTTGGTGTATGTTTTCATTTCATTTGATATGTGGGCTTTAAATGACTATATTCAGCATTTTAGCCATAATACTATCCAGAAACTGAAATGATTTGTCACTTTTAGCTATTTCTGCAAACTGCTTTTGTTATTATTCACGAACAATACCAGGCAACACTGTGAAAGACGAATGCTTGATGTGTCAATTATTGCTAAGATCATAACACTAATGACAAATAGCAGCTGGAAATAAAACCCTTTCAATTGTCCAACACGGAAAAACGGACGGACTGACCGTACATGTGGACACATCTGGAAAAAAAGTTTGGTCTGTTCAGACGAGCAATCGGAGTTTGGCTTTATACCTATTGTGTATGATTAACAAGTACCTGTCTGTCTATTGTACCGAGAATCTCTAATCAATGACTCAATGAAAAGAGGTTATCTCGAGGCACATTTGAGAGGGGAATATAGAATTATGTCAATTCAAAATTGGAATATTTTGAATCACTAAAAGTGAAATTTCAAAATCAATCAACTATAAATTCATTGTTTCCAGAACGAAGTGGAAACAATAATTGCATTCTTAAGGCGAATTTTGAAATTCTTCTACTTGCAAAAGCGATGGGAAGAATCCCACAATAGGAAAATATTTGAGTGAGCTGAAAATATCATTTGTTTTATCCATGAAGTTCTGGAGAAAAGCACAAATATGTCCACATGTACCAATTGAAAGATTTTTTTCAAAATAACCAACCGGTGTTCGAGTAAGAGGGGAAATTTAATCGCTCAAACATATAATGTCTCGATCAAAAATGTAAAGAAGATTGACTCAAGTTTGAAATAACAATAAATTGTAATGATCAATGATAATTTCTCGTTGTTTTACTTTTCCTCTTTTTTCTCCCTGAAGTTCGGGTGAACAAATATTGCGAAAAAAAAAGATTACAGAGCCGTGAGCTCCGTACGATGAGAAATTTATCGGAGAATCAATAACAAGTCAGTAGAATATTAAAAAATTTTGGAAAAATTTCATGAAAAAATTGTACTTTTCGCCTACTTAACAATTGCGACAGAGGATGTTGAGAAATATACATACCACAGAGAGAGGTGAAAGAGAAGAGACAGAGAGAGTGGGGAGAGTGTTGACTCGACTGAATTTAATCGTCGACTTAGATTTCACAGGCTGGTGCCGGTTGCTTAACATTTGTCTCATGCCCGAGATAGGAAACGACTGAATCGATTGATAAAGTTGATTCTTCCAGATCAGTAATGATATATTGTAAGCAGATGAGTAAACTTATTGGGAAATTTAAATCCAGAAAATTCACAATGCAGATGGACGAATTCACTATAAGAGATAATGAAGCCTTTTGTAGGATTTCGGAGCAGATACATCCATTGCAGTTATATATCTAAACAACATGATATCGCAAAGATGTCATATGTCTACACAATGCTTTCAGAAGTCCTCATGACAATTTAAAGAATGTTGGATAACAGGCTACAGAAGAACTATTTGGGCGGATCAATGCAAACGTATCCCCTGACAATGGCTTTGGCTGAGGTATTTACTTTCTGATATAGAGGAAGTGTGCGTGCAATATATATCGATATGTTTTGCTGAGCAGACGTGGTTTACAAATAAGCACCGTCACCACCAATTATAAGTAAACATAGATCGTAGTGTTCCGATCTTCGGGGATTTTATTCTGATAGTAGTACGAAAACACTGAAAAGAAAGTCTCCTTATCTTATAAATGAAACCCACATAAAGTTGGGTAATAGAAACTGTCACATAACCAACGTATTTTGGCAGCAGGAAATACTCTGATAACACAACAAAATTCAGTCAAGGAAAAAAATACTCTCATAATCATGAGTAATCTTTAAAATTTCATCCCTCTGGCTTCATTGCTTCAGTCTGTACGTGAGGTATCTGCCTAAATACAGAGCCAGCCAGTCAGCCGGACGAACTTGAAAATTGAAGAAATCTGTTTTGACGGTTATTGTGATAGTTTTGGGTGGCAGTTTCTAACATTTCAAAAAAAATTTGGTAAAACTGGAATCAATTGAAATTAGTTTGACAACGTTTTTTTTTTTTGTGTACCTTTAACGATTGAGCATGAAAGTAATTGGATCGGTAACGTTTTTCTTTTTTTAGTTGTTAAATAATTTGTTTTTATCGGCGCAATTGGGGAAATATCAATTTATTTATCGATCTATCCATCCATCTATCTATCTATCTATTTATCACTGGCTTGAGGCATAAGCATACTATGCAGCTGCTTGAGATCGCTTGTCAGGGAAAGGGTCTAGAAATCTATCTATGTATCTAAGTCTGGTCATTACTTACCTATCTATTTATCTGCATGTGCGGATACATATTAATACACACACACACACACACACATATATATATATATATATAGAGAGAGAGAGAGAGAGAGAGGAAGAGAGAGAGGAAGAGAGGGAGGAGAGAGGAGGGAAAAAGAGGGAGAAGAAGGGGAAAATGGGATAATCCTATCATATATACACGCAATGGAGAATTCACCATGTTAAACAAAGTTCGTCAATTATTGCTAACAATGTATGTTTGAATTTGAATATATATATATATATATATGTATATATAAATTCAAATTCAAACGTACAGAACACCACACACACGCACACGCACACACACACACACACATATATATATATATATATGTGTGTGTGTGTGTGTGTGTATGTATATGCAAATGCACCTATACATATACATATTTATACATAGGGAGGGATATATAGTGAAATTTATGCAGGGGGTCGAACAAAACTAATTCCACAAGTATTTTGAAGTCCATTCCGGAAAAAAATATGATATGTCCTACGAAATGGCATAAAAAAAACAGACTGAGTGCATTTGACGATAACGTGTAACTGACATCTTTTCTCAAACGCTGAATATTAAAAAATACTTTTCCTCCCTTCATTGTAGTCCAAAATGACATGGTGTTACCTCTGCCACTGACGTTGGAGAAGTATATATAATCATTTTAAGTTTTTTACAGAAGAATGTTATTGAAACGGTTTTCTGTGGAATAGCAAACAGAAAACTATTCCAATACAATACATTGTGTATGTATATGTACGTTTGTTTACTCATGTTATACTATGTGTTTGTTTGAAACGTGGGAATCACTAGCTTGGAATTAGGAGTAGACTTTTGCTAAAGATAGAAAATTACAATTTTTCTCCCTCTGACGCTCATATCGCCATTTCGAATTGAACGACCTTTATCTGATCATATTCACTGTAATCAATAATATGTTAATACTACTTGATGGTGTTTTTTATCAATCGTAAGTAATAATACAATATGATATGTAAACAATCATTAACTATAATCACTCGACAGCTTCGGCAATAGGTTAGTTTTGTCTGCGCCAGGCCTCAAGAAAGAGAAAAAGCAAGAGAGAATTTAACACAGGTTTTATAGATATTATTTGCAATCTCATTTTAAAAGTCAAGATCATCTGCATGAACATTATTGTGCCTTTTTAAACGATGTATACGTGAAGAAGAATCAATAAAATCAAGAAACAAATTTGCATAATCATGCAGTTTCTCTTCAGAGATTTCCTCCTCAGCGTCGTCAGAATGCATCCTCAGAGACTGGTTCTCCGCTGCATCAATGGCTTTCAAATAAAGATAGGTGGATACCAAAAGGAATACATCTGTTATACGACACGTGCGTGAACCAATGCCAAGGCATGTGAATGTGTGATGTGAAAACTAATGCTGTCCTTGATAGGTGGTCACGCTTCATCTTCCATCTTCTCATGTGCCTGCCCATTGCTCCATTTGATATCCCAAAAAGTTATCTAATAATTTCAATGATATTTCACGGAACGGTGGGCCATCACCTAACGAAATATGATTGAATTTGGGAGCTGAATCAAAGAATTCTTCTCCAGTTGAGAGATAATTTAAGTTCTTTCCATACTTCAATCTATGCACTAAGGTGCATATAGTATATCTAAAAGTCCCCGATACAATTCAATGAAATTTTGCGGAAAAGTAAGTCGTGGACCAAAAGAGACGTCATTGAATCCAGGATTTTCCCCCAGTTGAACTAGCTTTGTCGGAAGTAAGTACTCTCAGGGTATTTTCTAGTTTTTTTACGTATTTTTTTTCAATAACTTTTTGAAAATCATTTCCTGTTTTTTATCATCATCATCATCATCATCATCATCATCACCACTATCATCATCAGCCTCTGTATCAGTAGCCTTTTAGCATCCCTCGTTGAACAATGACTTCACCCAAGCTTCGATTGATCTCTCCATCATGGATGCCACGTAAAGAATACTTTCTGAACTTGTTTACTCTGCTAAGTTATCTTTTTTTTTTTGCTGGCGACAGTTTCGCATATGATATCTAGGAATCTATGTTTCGTGTCGTGATGTCAAGACGCTGTCCAATGCTCTAGCAACATTACCAGCCTAGAGCCTCGGGTTTTTTAATGGATTTTAATGGATATGTAATGTACTGTGCTGTATTGTCATATCATTATGTGATGTTGAGCAGGATTCTTTCCTGTGCATATTGAATGGTTTTAAATTCAAGATTTAATCATTTGGTATTAAAATCGTAATAGTAGAACCCTCCATTTTTTTTCAAAGATACCTTTTAGAAAGGGTCTATAGGTGTATTGTTGCCAATGTTCAACTCTGTAGACAAAACAGTATAGCAAAGAGTGCTGGAACAGACAAACAATCACATGCGAGAATCCGTTGAAAAAAATTAGTCGCTTTGTTCGTCTGATTCGTGTTTATGCATTCCCTATGGGCTGTTTAAATAGATTTAAATGAAAATAAACATTACATTTTTCATAAATGTACGTAATAAATGCGATCAAAATCTCATGTTGTCTTCAGGATTTCTTTTAGGTAGAGTTTCATATTTCACTGTTCATTTCGATTCATTCCCACTGAAATACAATGAATATTTTTGTAAATTGCTTTGATAGGTATGTCACCAACCCCCCCCCCTAAAATCTCAACACGAATTTCTATAAATTTCAAGTTACTCGGCTGGCTATCTATCAATGTACCATGCGTACCAATTGCATCTATGATACAAGTAAGCTGAAAATATGTTGATATTTTCTTCAATCCTCTCCTAAAGGGGTTGTTAGTGAAGGTTCAGTACGCAAGTTCATTGTCTGGGGCTTGATGAACAGTTTTCTTTCGATTGAAGATATTTTCGCATTCACAATCCTAAATTAAAACAATTCACGGTTGGCCTAACGGTAGATCTCTTGTGTCTGTTTCTATATGCTGTTCAGCCCAACGCTGAGTCAGACCTAACACATTCTGATGGTAGTCTTTGGAGCCTATTTGCCACCAACGCTCATTAATTCGAGAAAAAGATTCCAACCTATGCTCTTATAAGAACATAACTCTCGTTTGTTAATTTTTTTGGGACCTTACTTTCTCCTCCCTATTAGTCAGAATTCAAACATTAACTCCTTGTCATATCTACGATTTTTTTTCAAACCTACCCTAAATAGTTTTTAGCAGAGAGGTTCAATTGGCATTTTAAGTTCAAATTGATTTTTTAAATTGTGTTCAGCAGCATTCACGCATTTTTTTTTTATTTCAGAGTTTTTTTAACGATTAGTTCCCCAAAGAACTATCAAAATGCGCTGCCTGTGGACGTAGGTCTGTTGATTGACTAACCGTAGACCATTTCAATTATTGTAAACGAAAATATCGAAAAATGGGTTCGGATAGTTGCTCAATGAAAACTGCCACGTGACCAAATGAGCGCCTCTTAGTATCATCAAATGTTGGAAATGATCGATTGTGTGAAAAAAAATGAAAGAGAGTTATCAATGAATAATTTACTTTTAGGATCTTTACTTCGAGCAATGATCACTAAAAAACCCTGGATTTTCAAGAAAAAAAAACTGACGCAAAAGAAGAGATCAGATAAGCTAAAATTTACGTGGCAAATTGAACCCTTACTAAAACCTATACGGGGAAAGTTTGAAAAGAATGATAAACATCTTCATTTGACATGAGGAGTCATTTTTCAACATTTCATCTCTCTAGCTTGATTGCAGCACGTATACGTCATACATACATACATACGTACATACATACATACATGCTATCTTGAAAATTGGGGAAACTCTTAACGATTTGGTAACAGTTCTGATTGGCTGGTTTTAATACTTCAAAATTAGAAATCATGTGCAATGCGTTTTCTTTTGTGTTGTGTTACTGTTGAGAATAATCGATCTCTTACTGATCCTTCTATTGATGTGTGATCACTGACTTTTCGCTAGTCAATAATACGATTGACTGTGTAAAGTAATTTTCTTTCATCTTTTGGGATTTGATAGATGGTTCCCTTTGAATGTTGATTCTTTTTTTGCATTCAAAATTCACAATCAAAACCAATCACAGTTGGACAAATGGTAGATCTCTCACCGTTTGTATGGACCATGGTTCAACCCAATACTTTGTCATACTTGAATGATAGTCCTAGCAGTTGAATTGCCACCCGTTTGCTCTCTTCAGAAACCTGCATTAGCTATTTTTCAGACTAAATACCTATTCTTTTCTTCTAGAGGACAGTAACGTATTTGTCAAAACTTTCCATAAAAAAACTATTTACAATGCTAGAAAGAAGGTTTAATTGAGGAACCTCTCATTATAAAGATAAGAGGTTATGACTGAGTTACGTTCGATACGAAAGTTATTGTAAGATCATTGGTGTTAAGCAACGTCGAGCCTGATCAGTACGAAGAACGAATTTGAAATTAAATGCGTTGCATGACATTTCTTTTAAACATTTTTTCATGCTCGAAAAATATTCAGATCCTTTTACACTAATTTCCCACCCCACAATTTTTGCCACTAAAAATCGTTGAGAACAGAAAGACAGAATATTATACAACGCAAGTCAAACATCCTGACTCATGATGATGTACCAGAAAAAAATTCAATAAAATTCATACAAATAGACTTTAAACAATTAAAAAATACTGCTGATGAAATTTAGAAAAAATTCAATAGACTGACCTTTTTTTTCCACCATTCTTCCATCCTCAAAAAAGAAATTTTTGTTTATTTTCTTTCTTTTTTCCCATCGTCGACCCGCTTTTTCAGTTCGCCTTTTCGAAGTTGAGGCCAGAGGGCGCTTGCTTTGCCATGACTGCCATCAGTGGTATTTCTTTCGGTCTGTAAAGTGGTACATATTCAGGTTTTATTTTATCATTGTGAGTTAGTATGGAAGGAACAAACAATTTTTTTTTTATATATATGTTAAGGTTTGGCTGTTTGGATTAGGAGCCCTCTAGGCCCATTTTTGCTTTGTGTATGTGTGACACATAAATACATGAATAGAAATCTGTCAGCCGGCCAGACGGACAGGCAGACGGACACACCATCTTAAAAACTTGATAAACTTATGCTGATTGTTTTTTTTTACAGTTTTGGCAGACCGAATATGATTTGTTCCCTTTCTTTGTTCATCAGAAAATTCGAAAGGTCGTTTGTTTTTGTTTTTTTTCTGTATACTAAACCTCATGCTCAATTTTAAACAAACATTGATAGAATCTTAATTCATGCAAGTGAAAGGAAAATTATTCTTGTCAGCCCTAAAATAACTACGTTGTACAGGATTATCTCCCATTTAGTCCTACGAACTTTTTCAAAGATAACAGAATAAAAGCAAACCTTGTTCAAGTGAGAACTTTGATCTGTTTGCATACTGGTTAACGCAATTTAAGAATGATGCAAGGATAAGAATTCTACAATTTCATAATCTTCATTCTACGGTTGGAATATACGATTTTATCAAACACATCATTGCTTACATGCACATGTAGATATACATACGTACACAACCACATGGATTCACGCATCCATTTGATGTTATACTTCATAATCGTCGTCTTCTTAGGAAAAGATTTGAGAATTAGAAGGTAATTAGTACACAATATGTATTCAAAAAATATCCAAATTTTGCACTCATGAATAGAAAAATAAAACAAAATACAAACCATGGAAGATGTTTTTAGAAATATAAGATACTTGTGCAATCTATATAAAGAAAAGAAGAAATTATTCTGAGACACCTTCTTAAAAAATCCAAGTGAATGAAAATTACATATCATTAGTTTTCAAGATTAATTCCAATGTATAATGCAAAACTCCGTTGTTTAAATGATGACAAATGCATAAGGCATGATATGCCAGCGTAAATTGAAGGAGAGTGCCTATGAAATATGATTCATGTATTCATATATATATATATATATATATATATATATATATATATATATATATATATATATATATATATATATATATATATATATATATATATATATATATATATATATGTATATATTTATATATTATCAAGAATAAGACAAGCTCGTAAGTGAGAGTATATGGAGACTTCATTAGTAAGCTATACATGTTCAGGATAGGATCTCATTATCAGTAGCATACGTGTACTTTCAAGTGATTAAAAAGTCTGGTTTTTAGAGGGGACAAATGTAGTATGAAATGTTTTGCTTTGGAAGAAAGATCGGAATTTTTTAAAAATCTATGTGGGGCCATAATGGTGGGTCTGGAGTGTTTCCTGTATATGACAGGATCCATAGTATTCTAATTGGATCGTTTATTGAAAGTAATTACTGCAATTATAGGTATAGTTTGCTTTTGGTCACATGTGGCGGGTATTCTTGAGAACCAATTGTCATGATTATTGGGAATGTTTAGTGAGATGATAAAACTGGTTGCATATACATATATATCTATATCTATCTATCTATATATATATATATATATATATATATATATATATATATATATATGCAACCACTTTTAAATATATATATGTATATACATGTACACATATATGTACACACACATATATATATATACATATATATATATATATATATATATATATATATATATATATATATATATATATATATATATTCAATTGTTCATAGATGTATACATGCATGCAACATCTCACAAAACTCATATCACTAATGGAATACATCTATAATTGTATCAATTGTGTCTCTGAATATATGGTGGGGTCTGTAATAATAAAAAAAGATAAAGTATTTGGAATTGATTAGAAGTATTTCAGTGATAAGCTATGAGGTCGAAATTTAGTGATAAGTAAAGTGATGTTGGGTCCTTGTTATGTATGATCGAATATAAAGAATCATATCTCTAGATCGATGATAACGTTATTTGTGAACTTTGATATCTAATCAATACGTTGTATATTTATACTTTTTTGAGCCATGATTGAAATTTTAGAGCGTATGTTAACTGGACATGAGATACCCAATATCAGCAATATTTCGAAAAATATTGCCATTTTCAGCAATTCAGATTAACTGATTGTAATGTTCGTTTTTTCAAAGATTGCATTCTAAGTCAAATTCAGAGTGCTTGCATTTACTCCTGAAATGATCTGGCATTATAAGATAGATGACACTAGACTTCTCGGAACAGATCCTCTACAGCAAACTTGGCACCAGCAAAAGTCCCCAGGGCAGTCCACCAGGGCAGTTACAAAAGAAAATCTCAAAGAGTGAATGAATGAGACCAGCATCAACTTAGGGAAAAACAAGCGTCTGATCTCAAACAATGACGTCAAACTGTCTCGACTGTTGCACAAAACGTTTGAAGAATTACGTAGCAGAAATGTAGAGGTAGAAAACCAAGACAGAAAGGTCTGCCAAAACCAAAAGAAACGAAATAATCGGAAATGAAGATAGCCAGTGACGTAAAATAGAAGTCTAAAAAGTCTGATCTGGTTAGTCAATCACTGAAGACATCCTTGTACCCAACATATTCTCGTATCATATTCAGATCAATAAAAAAATTGGGAAAAAGGGTGTATAAAATCCTCTTCTCGCCATTTGCTCAATAGTATGAGTGATAATGTCTGAATTGGAAAATAACAAGTGTGATCAATGCTGGACACAAGCAAATGGCCATAAACTTACCTTGCAAATTGAGCCCCCCTCATTGAATATTTTTTTGAGATATAAGAAGTAAACAAGCAAATTTCAAGCAATTTAGATACGTTGATGCAGCCTGTACACCTGATTCGCACACAAACACATAAACATATATATATATATATATATATATATATATATATATATATATATATATATATATATATATATATATATATATATATATATATATATATATATATATGTATGTATGTATATATATATATATATATATATATATATGTATGTATACATACATACATACATTCATTCATACGTAACCGGTCAGCCAGCCAGCTGGACCGACTTAAGAACTGAAGAAACATAATTAGACAGTTTTAGTTGACGGTTAATAATGAACTTTTAGGTTATTTACTTCCTACGACTGAATATAATTTTCATCATCTCATATATTGCATGATATTCCCCAACAGCCATTCTATCTCCACCTATCTTCATGTGATCTCACTCTCGCAGCAACCTTGGTCGTACAGTCGTCGTTTTTTCTTCGGTAAATTGTAGTATTTGCCTCATGGAATAAGTTAGGTATTTTTTTTTTACATGGGCTTTATATTTTAGGCAAATCAGATATTGACATTGTTTTTGCAATGATTCGAAGGCCACCTCAACCCTCAACGTTTTTTTCTCTTTGACATTTTTAATCTTTAATCAGTCTGGACATATTTTTATTCAATCAATCATGAATGTCAAATAATTTTCTGGATTACTTAATGTTCGATGATTTCCTATGTTGATGTCACTTGTATGTTTATAATGTGTACAGTTTGAGAACCTAATCATTTTGAAACTTGTCGAGTGTGCAAGGATACAACCCATTATTTTGAAATTTTGCTCTTTGATGTACAATATCAAAATCAATAATTCATTGAAGTAGCAAAGAAAAAAGTGTTCCAATTGTTGTCAGAATCGTTTTTTTTTTTTCCAGTTTTTAAGTTTGTTCAACAAGATAGCTGGCTGGCTGGCTGGCTGGCTGGTTGGGTGATTGGCTATGTATATATGTATGCATGAGAGTGAAATGATAGTATCCGAAGGCTTGCTGAGACCCCTGATTCTTTATTTTAACGTTTCGCTCATTTAAAACCTTCTCACTGACTCCACTTATGCAGTCACACCTTCATGCAAAACCATGTCAGGATGTCATCTCGTCTCCAACGTTGTATTTGCTTAAGAATATATTAATAACTACTATTTTGTTTAAGAGTATATTTTTTTTTAGATCGACACGTCCGGTTAGTCACTCCGTAGAAAACCGTCATGTTGCCCATTTCTTTTGGCAGCTTGCTGTTTTGGGGTCACCAATCAAACAATTGTTAAAACTGGTAATCAATGAATAAGTGACTCCCTTCGCCACGGAAAATAGTCTGATATTTTTTTAGCTAAGACAAATGAATGCATTACCTCAGAAAGCTATTTTATCTAATGTCATATTCCTCTATCTACGAACATTTCAAAATGAAATGTTTGTACATTCATCCAACAATGTTCCATCGAATTCTCTGCAGTCAGTGTGCACAAAAAATATCCCTTGCAATTTTTTCCCGTGACTAGAGCATGTGCGAACTCTTTTATTTGAACCAGTGAATCATCGTTCTTCCAATACAATACATTTACAGAATTTGAAATATTTCTGGAGCACATTGATTTTTCTTGTATGATAGTTGCAAAATGTGGGTGTGCGTGCAAATGCACAGAGTTAAGATGGAATTATTCATGTAGAGAATGTAACATAGTTATAAATATCTTTATAGTTAAATATTCAAAAAAGACTTAGATGAGAATATTCACTTCTTGCCATTTGCAGGCGATACGGAAACCAAAGTGTGCGAATGCACTTAATCAGTGGATATTTTTGCCGACTCAACCAACCCTTTCGGTTTCTTCAATTATAAACTTACAATTCATGTTTTGATGAACAAACGCTTTGCCATTTTGAAATTGTAAGTGCGGTAACGATTAAATAAATTGTGTAAAGTATATGGTAAAAATCTTAAATTTTGAATTTCAAAACTCGAAAACATTTTCTACATAAATAATTTCCAGCTGGAAGTTTTCGGCGATATTTCTTCTTAAAAATAGCAATGATAACATAATGATGCATTCATAATTTCCTCAACTTTTCTGAACTTCTCGTGCTTTGTTTTTATTTTATTACATATTTTTGAATGCTTTTTTCGCGGTAGACTACAAAACACCCACAAGTATTCCAAAATGATTAGTCGACACTGACAGCAAAATATTAAAACTGGTAATGGAATCCCATGAATGGCAATGGATAAATTCATATTGATTTATTTCGATAATATTAGATTCTTTGCCAGTCTTATTGCATCACCTGTTTTCCTATCATTTTATATACTTACACAAAGCTGCAAAGGATGTAATGTTATTCAAATGATTGCAGAATAAGTCATTCTTCAGGTCTTCTTTGCAAAAGCAATCGTCTTTGTACATATCAATACATTCATAAAAACAAATAAAAATGCACAGGGCTTTCAATGAATCATACAGATCACTGTGTCCAGTTTGCACAAGTGACAAACATTATCTTCATCTTAGAGCTGACAGTTTTATTTTTTCAGTCCATGCTAAAAACCATCAACCAGAACTGTCGTCCAAACTGTCAACATCGGTTTCTTCGAATTTTCAGGTTCATCTGGCTGGTAATGCACGTATATTTGTATCATGCGTACTGGCTGAACCAATGAACTAACTATTTGAACGTTTACTCTTAAATGTCCACAAAATGTTGCTGTTTTTTTCAAAGCCTAAAAAATATTTTCTACGGACTGACACTTTGCAAAACACTGAATTGATTTTCACTTTGGGTGCACCTGTTTCTTTTAAAATGCAGATATTCCAATATTTTGTGACATATCACAAGTAACAAAGGAATAACATTCATGGATCACCTCCCTTTCTAATTTTTCTGATTTATTATTCCCAACACAATATGTTTCCAAAAGACATGACTGCCTGACAGTGTCTATTGAAGAACTGACAAGAGTAATCAGGGCTGGTCAAATCTTTACAATTTTATCCACAAATGGCCATGAGTTCGTCACCTGCCAGAGGTCGATCTTGATTGGTGGCAGTGCAGTGACGTTCAAAGCACCTGTTATTAATGCAGCAGATCTTTCACTACTCAACGATTCAGTGCCAATAAAAAACCAATACATGTGAAATGCCGTTATATGTTCGTCAATTGCAAGGGATTGCGACGTCATTTGCAGTGATACTCATTCGACGTAGCACCATTTTCACGAAGAATTCTTTCCTACTCTGTCCATAAAATAAGTTTATTGTAATTTTGCAATAACATTAAAAAGTGACGACTGATTATATCTATTTCATAAAATCAATATTACTTACATCAAAAATTTGTCCGTACTCATAGTTTCCTGACCGAACCTCATTCGAACTGGTACAAAATAAGGGTACCACCACTACATTTTCATTAATCGTCAAAGCAGAAAGAAAAGTCGATTAAGACGTCCTGAATAAAAATGATTTCATTTACCTGATTATTCAATCTTTATTGGGTTAAATTACGTTGTTTTCTTCGCAAAAGGTTGTTTACTCCAGTATATTTTCAAATGTTAGCTAGACACAATTCTATTTTCAACTATAATCAATTTCAAAAATTACGCAGCTCAGCATATGTGCCAGGAATTGTTATTGAAATTATTTGGCCTCAAGTCTCGAGAGTGCTTCAAACTTTCTACAATATAACAAATAGTAAACATGTTTCTATAAGTATATCGAATAAAACCCAACGGAAATGGAAAAAGATAGCGACTCCACTGAACATTGGTAGATCTTTCCACTGTGTTCTGTCATCATTTGAATTGTATTTTATGCATTTTCTATCTCTTGATGAATAGTACAGAGATGCTTTCTCCCCGAAATAAATCAGGAATGCTCATTTCATAAGGTTAAAAAAAACAAATACATTCAGCGGAAAACATGAAATTTAGAACTCGATGGCTAAATTCAGTGGACATGTCTACCACTTTTCTGTGTATTTTTTCATAAAAAATGAAACAAACAATAACATTACTCATTTTGATAAGGTATTGTGATATATAACAGGTAAAAAAGACTGTTCTCTGTGTGATCATTCTAATATCCTCCAATCTTTCTGCAGTGTATCTTTATTTTACAATTTTGTTAAAATATGATGCACCACAATCAGTTGCTGTCTAGCATGAGTACATATTATGATATTGACAAATCAATTATATAGTCATTAAGTGTTCTGATTTTCTATAAAATATTTGTATTGTGCTTCTTTTATATTCTACAAAAGTGATATCAAAAGGACATTAGCAATATGCACAAGTGCGCCTCCAGAGAACATGTATCTGTAATTTTTTGTTAATGACTACATTATATCTATTGATTTATTTCCTCTCCTAAATAAAAAAAATCATCGTATTGGTGATGTCTGAGATTTGAAAACATACTTATAGCTCAACCAGTATTACATATCAAGATAATCATACTGAAATGCTGACTATTCGTAAATAGGTCTGGTTAATTGCTCAATGGAGCCCATCATGGGAAAGCCCGAATTTTGAAAGAACAAATTGAGATTCTGCTTGACACAAACTACGTGACAAATTTAACAAGAAATTTCATCGGAAAGTAAATCCCCAATAGAAAAACTACTTTTAGAGAGGAAATTAAATATAGAGTTTTTTTCTCCGCATAGTAAGCTATATATATATATATATATATATATATATATATATATATATATATATATATATATATATATATATATATATATAAGAAAATGATATTTCAAGAATAATTCTCGTTTCTCCAATGATAGATATTTTACAGTGTTTCAAAATATCCCAACACTATCTCAAACAAGATTTCTTCAGTTTTTAATAGGGTTTGGTTTGCTGGCTGGCTGATACATTGGCTATTTATGAATGTATTATGCATATAAGCTGCACCAATTGAACTAAAGAATTGCAAATTCAGACAAATCTTGAAAATGTTTTTGAAAAATAAGTATTCAGTTGGGGGTTAAATTTTCAATGTATGTTATTCTATATTTTGCGCCTTGATTTTGAGAATTCAAATATTCTTAGTGGTTATGACGTTACAAAAGTGATTTGATCATCTTCAACATGGCTGCCAGGACACATGAGCCAGGTGACAATTTCCCTATCCAACCAAGATTGAAAAGTGAAAAGTTTACAGTGGTTGATAGAAATAAAAGGGAAGAGAGGCAAGGGATGTAGACAGGAAGAAAGTGAGGGAAAGAAAGAGTGGCAGAAATGAAGTAAAAAAGACGAAGAGAAAAGGATAGATAAAGAAGGAAAGAGGGAATCAAAGCAATTTGCACGGTCATTTTCCTTGTGGTAAATTTACCCACTTTTTGGAGTAGGTCAATGGTGATGTTGTCTGGTCCAGGGGCTGTTCCTTTCTTCCTCTGTTTAATGGCTTGATTCACCTCCCTCTGGGTTACTTCTGAGAAGTCCCGGAGTTGATTGCTCGTCTTGCGCATCCTATTCATTGTTTTGTATTCCTTGTTTGGACAAATAAAGTTTTTGTTAAAATTCTCTAGCACATTCGACGATTCAGTCTCTCTCCGTTGTTAGGTTTCTTTTTTCTTCGAGTATGCTGGTTATTTGCATCCGTCATGAGTTTAGGCTTTTGTTTATGACTTTGTAGCCCCAAACTCTTTCAAGAGTCGAATTGTTGACTGCCTTCGTATATTTTCCCCTGTCTTTCCTTCGTTTTTTCTTAATGAATTTATATTCGGTCTTTGCAATTTTCTCTATTATTTTTGTTGGTGGCTTCAGTCTTCTGCGTCTTTCCACGAGATTTCTGGTTTCATCTGAGATTTTGATAATGTGGTTTTAATATAGAGGCGACTTCTATTACAGATGCTGTCATTTTGTTGTTTAGTTCGGTGATGTTGGCGTTGTCTGTTTCAGTAAGAATTCTAAATCTGCTTCTCAGTTCGAGCCTGAAAGATCGGGTGTGCTCTTTTGGTACGTTTACAGGTTGCAGTTTTATGTGGAATATTTTCTGTGTTCTTTGTTGGTGTCTATTTTCATTTTACATCGTACCATTCTGTGGACGCTGCCTTCATTGACTTGATTCAGAACTTGGATGTCCTTGATGATATCGTTTTTGTCCGTTAGGATGCAGGCCATTTCGTTGTTTCTTCCGTGATTGGGGTTCTCTCAAGTCCATTTCCTATTGGCCCCCTCTTGAAGAAGGTGTCTATGATTTTGAATCCGTTAGCCGTTGCAAACTTTACAAGATCTTCACCTCTCTAGTTCCGTAATTTGTATCCAAATTTGCCGACACAATCTTCATTTCTTTCTGTGCGTTGAAGTCTCCAATGATGACATTGAAGTGTTTTCTGGTGTCTTGAGGTAGGGAGTTCAAGTCATCATAGCAGTTGTCTATTTCCTCTTGGGTTGATTGCAAAGTGGGAGCGTAGGTTTAGATTATACTGATATTGTATCTTTTTGAAAGTTGTACGATGACGCTAGCTATTCGGTCAGAGAATGCTTTGGAGTCGGTTACATCGTCTTTGAGGTCCTTATTATTGAGAAAGCCTACTCCACTTTGTTCTACTTTTTCTTTTCCTTAGCAGTAAAGAAGATTTCGGCTCCACAGTTCGATTAGTTCTTCTCTGGGTCTTCTTACCTCGCTAATGCTATGACGTGTTGGTAGGAGGTCGTGTGGATTGTCCATTGCTGACGTGGGTCAATGGCCTTTGACCGCGACTGGCTCTTTGCACCAATCCCATCTGTTCTTGTAAGTTAGAAATGGGTGTTCGCAGTGCTGCCAAAAAAAATCATCATTATTCTCCCTTATTTTTCGAAGTATTTGAATGTTCATTCCAATGGTAAAGATCTCTCTCTCTCTCTCTCTCTCTCTTTCTCTCTCCCCCCCTCTCCCCTACCTGATGAGGTCAGTGAGGCAGCCTTGGAGCCAGCCTTTCCTTTATATATCAAATTTTTACCTTTAAATTAGATGTTGAAAATTTGAAGACAGAGCTGAACAAATAAGCAAAATAAATATATGATATACATATTTTTGCGGGGAGATGTTTATCGGAATATTGTACACAAAATTAGTTCACATTCAGATATTTTGAAGCTATACTCTATTTCATTTTTTTCACTGAAGTTTTTGGGCAGGGGATATCACAATACAGAGCTGGATGAATGGACAGTCATTGAAGTACATGATAAACAAATAAATGATAAAAACGATAAATGAAAATATGGCAAATTCAATCGTACCCATCTGATTCTTGCAGCAGCAACAGGATTTTGGTGACTTCTTCTAGCAGTTGAAAATTTTTATTTTTCATCTCCCTTTGCTAAATAGTTCATGTCCGTCTCCCTGCAGGAATTTACTACTTGGCTGGCCATGAAAACAAAACGAAAAAAAACATCAGATTAGATTTAAGACAAACACATCCAAAAAAATAATTCTAAAGCCCGCCCCACAAAGAAAAGCAGATCACTCCCTCCCTCAATTCCTCAACCGGGGCTTGACAAGCCATAAGAACAGAACAAATGTCAATAACTTATTCATTGAATCCCCCTCCATGGACAAATTTATAGATTCTTCTCAGTTGAAGGAAATATGTTCAGAAGTCGAAATATTTTGATAACTCCATGGTTCAGGGTTGAGAGTAACATAGAAAACTTGGCCTATATTGACAAACAATCAAAAGCCATTGAGAAAACACACCCTAAAGAATCCAAGTTGATCATTGAATTTGTTTTTGCTTTGTTCTTTCATATCCATCACTTTCCAAGAAACTATCGATCCGTATCAAGGTATTTGACACACAATCGGTGGATACAAACGTTCAATTTTTTTTTTGATCACCGTTTTTCTAAGAGGTTCTGGCAGGAAACATTATATTTTCAGACTTTAAATTTCTTCTATTAAGGAATAATTTCTTTATTGTCTGAAAATGATTCTTGCCAAAGTCGCCTGATTTGACACAGCAATAGATGTCATGATACTGTGTATGGATGAGGTCAAAAGTTGGTTACCATGTAACCGTTTTGGGGACTTGAAAACAACACACACACACACACACACACACACACACACACATATATATATATATATATATATATATATATATATATGTATATATATATATATATATATATACGTGCATGTGTGCAGAGACAGATAGGTTCGGATTGTCACTCTAAATGAACTGTTACATCTTCTGTATATTGAATACTGAACATCTTTTGGCCGCATGCAATATTTGGGATAGAAAAAATTGATGACTAATGAATAAATAGATGAATACTTATCTCACTTTTTGTTGGCGAGTGGCCACTATAAAGCATGAATTTTCCAAAAGCAAGCAAGACACAGACTACAAAAAATTATATTGCAAATTGAAAACACACTGGAAATCTATTTGAAGGAGGAATTTTTTAGCTGGAGGAAAATTCTTTTCGCATGATAAGGAATGATATTTCAAATTGTAAACTCCCTAGCTCTATTTGTCCGGCCTGTACGCATGACATTTGCATACATTCATATATATACTCATACATTCATGGATACATACATATCCCCCAGGATCAACTTGAACATTGAAGAAAAATCTCTCTAGGAAACCCTAGTAATGGTTTTTAATTGTCAAATTCCTCAATTGAATATGTTGGGAGTCAAACAACTGGAGAAAGTTTTTCTGTGTACTTAGTATTCTTGGAGATCATATCATAAGTCAGTTGACATTCATTCTGAGATTAAAACCGACACAACGATTTTCATGCCACGTACATGAACACTCAATAAAAGAGACACAAACAACAAGTCACGTCAGTTGTTATGCTTTCTGATTCGTCATCTTTAGATACGTTTCTCCGGGTAACCTACGTAAGCAAGCCTGGTCCCAAAATAACATCATATACAATACATTATGATAATACCTCATACAAAAAAATCTTGTATGACACGAGTTATTTATCAAAATCAAAGCAGAAAGGGAACTCTTTGATCAACACTGCTGGGGTACCATGTTAATATAGATATATTGTTTTCTGAATTCCCCGACGTTTACATGGTAAATCACTGATGATCCAAAGAAAGGAAGATATATATACATTACGATAACGATACAGCATATGTAAAGGAGTTGGGGCTGGAGAAGAATTACGTAAATTGCATTAACAAATATTGGGAGAAAAGCGACTGAAGTATCCCCCCAAAACTGTAGACTATATATATATATATATATATATATATATATATATATATATAGAGAGAGAGAGAGAGAGAGAGAGAGTGAGTGGGAGAGAGAGATCGATGGATATGTGTATGCCTGCTAAGATGACCAAGTGAGAGACCTACCAGCATGCACCGCATAATCAATCGATCTACTGATACGAATGGACTGTATTAGTAACTTATCTCATCCAAATTATACACGCATGTGTGTGTGTCAAGACGTGCGTATGTTTTGGTGCGTGAGTGCATGTGCGTGTCTGTGGGTTGTGTGTGTATATGTGCCTGTATAAATGTTTTTTACATTCATTTATGTAAAAAAGTAGTGTCATCTTGAACATGGAAAACTATTTCGTAAGTAAATGTATATCTCATCAAATCTTCAGCAGTATATATACCTTAGTATGTTCCTTGTAATTGATTATATCGCCAATCATTATTCATATGTGATATCTATATACCGATTCTAGAGCCAAACCATAACGAGTTTTTTTGGGTTTTTTTTTTTATCTAGTGCTACTTCCCTGTTATTAACACAATAAATCGCAACTGTTACAATAAATGACAAGACTCTTGACTTCGGATAATTCATAGAGTTTTTCAAAGAATGGAAATATCATTGGTATCACTAAACTCCGAATTGAATCTTTCAAAATCTTACTACCTAAACCTGGAAAGAATAATGTGATAATTAGATATCGCAATAAAATTTACTTCAAATCATTGAGCCTCAGCAATAGTTGAATTATGACACCTGTGATTATGACGAATTTCCAATGCAGTTGATACCACGTACGATTGTAAAAAGTATGGTCACTTAAAAGAAAAAAAGATTAAGTTAAAAGAATCATATGTTCACCAATCGTTCAATTGAAAACAACAATCAACTGCTTGCTCTATTTAACGTTAGAAAGTCAAAAATAAAAATAAAAATAATAGAAAAGGCTTTTGGCCGTCAATAGACTAATAAAAACTGAATATATATATATATATACATATATATATATATATATATATATATATATATATATATATATATATATATATATATATATATATATATATCATTGTGTCATCCACAGACAGCTGTTTCCATGTATTAAATCTCTTCAGTATAGAAGAGCATTATATATATATATATATATATATATATATATATATATATATATATATATATATATATATATATATATATATGTGTGTGTGTGTGTGTGTGTGTGTGTGTGCGTGTTTGTGTGAGTGAGTGTGGATGTATAATTCGTGTAAACATTATACTTCTTGAAAATGCAATTGATTAGTCATTTGGTAGCTGTGCAGAAATGTCACACCGCATGATGATGATGATTCCTAATTCGTTTTTGTTTCTTTCGAAAGTGTCCTCAATTCAAAGGTGTATTCTTTCAACTTTTACATTTTTTCATTTATGGTGATATTATTTCGAAAGTAAATTCGATTTGTTTTATTTTCTACGTATCTCCTCAATGAAACGAATAATTCTGAAGTCATTTAAATATTTACCCAGATCAATAGATTACGAAGTACGTGTTTTTTCTTTTTAGTTAGGTTATTATTTGCTGACATGTTCAATTTGCAGCAAACACATGATTGAAAAAAATTGTAAAACAGCTAAATGTTGATTTTTTTTTTTCGAGCCTATTTTCTGATTGGACCGTCCTCGCATTCCTCTCCCTCCACCTTCTGCTACGACTACCACAGTTAATAATACTTCTACAAATTCATTTGGAATCCCTTTGAAATTGAAAATCAATAGTATAAATACAACGATGGTGGCTGCTTAAACTTAGACCTATGTTTCCAGTTCGCCCTTTAATCTTTACTTCAATTTTAGTAAAATTAATTGCATTTATGATTTCGGAAGATTATCCATAATAAAACGTTAACATTTGTAAACGTACTCGAATAAATATTGAAACATACAATATCTGCTATGGCTGTTTAAATGACTTAAAAATAAGTTTATAAGTTTGTTTTCTCTTTAAGAGACTGTACTGATTTTACATATATTTTTGGTTATTGGCGATATTTCCCCAATGCTGGTGAACGTCTTTCGTAAATTAAATTAGGAACTTTACGTAGTTTTCTCCTTAATAATTATATTGCAATTCTCGTGACAAAATTGTTTGAACTCAGTTTGCTGTTTCCATCGCACTTCTCTCAAACTTTACATTGCTTGAACGTTGCAGAGTCAACTCGACCGTATAATCTTCATGTGATGAGTTATGGAAGACCTTTGCCCAGCAGTTGAACTGATATGGCTGCTGCTAAGGTGTCGCGATATTTATATATATATATATAATTTTTAAATATACTTATCTATAAGAACCCATTGTACGTCTATATACATGTATGTGTGTGTGTTTGTGTGTGTGTGTGTGTGAGTGTGTGTATGTGTATCTGTCTGCCTGTGGGTATATAGATATATATAGAAAGAGAAAGAGAGAAAGAAAGAAGTTTCGTTGGTCACTCACTAGCAACTGCCCGATCAAAAACAAGCCCGAGTGATGCCGGCTACAAACTATAGGAATCAATCAGGCAGAAACTTACATTCAGTCGGAGCTTGTTTTAAAAAAATAGTTGACATGATAAGCGGCAAATTTGAGCTCTTTATTAGTGCAGCCGTACACGTGATACATTCATGCATGCATATTCATATTCTTAGTTAGTCAGCCTGATGGACTTTGGAGACCCGAGCAATTTTTTAGCTCACCACTGGGCCGCAGACCGGTACAGGGTTGCAAAGTTAGAGCTGCTGTGCCGCCAAGATATGATATGAACTTTAGCAAAATAAAGGTTATGTGCGACATAACGTCGGAAATAAGAACGCAACAACCAAAATTGAAGAAACAGAAGTGGGAAAAGGAGACCTAGGACAATGAATTTCCATTGAATCCCCCAAAAAAGAAAAAGTTAAGCGGGGAATTATTTTAGAATGACAAGCCTTCAATAACAAGAAGATCCCATTAGTCTTAAGAAAGAAGGGTACATAGCTAATGCATCCTATCGATTGTCACTTATAGGGCTTAAACATGGAACCTAACCAAAAGACTGATGTGCAAACTAAGAAACATGCAACATGAAAGAAATCATGTTCAGCCTCAAAGGAGAGATAATAAGACAACACAATAAATCGGGGAGAGAACATCTGTCAAAAACAGCGTAGAACTCATCAAAATAACTCAACTGATTGACATCATGACTCATGACATGGATCCCCAGATATTACATGTACAACCAAGGTCGGCAGAATACTAAATAGAAGGACAATGTACAAAAAAATACCAGCGCAAGACTTGGACTAAATCAAAAAATCAGAAAAAGTGGTGATAAATGAGTTACTTTGCTCGCCTTTTGTTTTGCTATGATAACTAAGAAGGTCTACATCTTAAAATATAAGCATAAACATGGCCAAAAACAAAGCGTCAATTCAGGGGGAATCTTAAAAAAAACAAAAACAAACAAACGATGTAGACATAATCAGAAATTAAGTTTAAGCGTAAAAATTATATACAATCAGCCAGCCGAACCAACTTGAAACCTGAAGAAAACTATTTAGGTGGGCTGTTTCGTTTGACGGTTTCCAATTAGGCCGGTCTGCGGTACATAAAAATCCAGGGACCTGAGGTTTATATGCAGTATTTACAGAATAATGATTCACTTTCTCAGGTATAGCTTTTCATTTTTTTCCCCCGATATATCTCTTCTCATGACTTTTAGTGTAAATATCTCCATTCTGCTCTGAAACCGTTACATCTCACTCCAACTTACTCCTCGTTCATCTTATTTATATTCTGACTATTACAAGAGTGACTCCTGTAATCAAAACATCAGGAAACTCCCACGCTGATGACGCTAAATTTGATTTACTCATTCTAACGAACTAGTTATAAAGAGCAGTGGTTGGTATGCTGAACTAATAAACCACTAACAATTCAATGGATGCCAATAAAACCGTTTACCATTAATTTTTATAAGATAATTATCATCTCAAGTTTGCAATAGTATTTTGCTATAAAACCTTCAATAATTGACCTGGAGAGTTGAAATGTTACTATGTTGCAGCTTAGACATAGTTTCAAATAAACTGTACGTTAATTATGGACTCATTTTTAATTTCATTCATTTTTCTAATTTATGAAATTAAAAATTGACGGTTAGAGTTTTTGCTTTTGCTAAATTTTAGCAGTTTATCAGCGTTTTACTAAGCTGTTCCCACCACTGATACAGAGACCGACTAAAACCGAATTCGCTCCCTCTATCTTATGTCGAGATCAACCCTCGTTTAAAAGCTGCAGATGTAGTTGAGCAATTTGTAATCAGCCTTGTGACTGCGAAAATATATCTTCATCAACTTAGTTATCATAGAAAATGGTCAAAAGAAAGTCTATTTCAACCGCAATTAATATCAAGAAGAGGAAAGAGAAGACAATCAAGATGAACTATGAACTATCAGCTTTTCGTCAGCTACTGCATCAAACGATTGCCTCATTGAATACGTGTGGGCAATATTATAGGGAAATTTGTGTAAGAATTTCAAATAGCAAGCAACATGTTCGGAATTGTTGAATCTCTGACACCAAGCGTAGCCTTGGATACCTTGAATTGCAATTGCAGAACTTATTGATTCTATGTGACGTTGATTAGCTGCACAAAGAATTGGCAAGTGACTCAAGTGAAACATTCATTTCCTACTGCAAATGCTTGAATAAATGCTTCTGATGTTTATTTACTTGAGTAACTCTACATATGTGTATGTACTTTTGTGACTGCAGTGATTAATTAAAAGATTTGCAAAAAGGATCATCAATGGATACTTGACATCTGTTGTCTTTTGTTGAGTAGGTGTCAGTATAAAGTGAGAATTTCCAAAAGAAAAATAACTGTGATTAGAACTGGCCGAAAAATTATTGATCCATTTAGAAAAATTCTCACATTGCAAATTGAACCCCCACTTGAGACCAGTTCGGAGCGATTAAAAAAATGTTTTCTGAGACATAGTAAGGAGTAGATGTCGAAAGTTTCAGCCATCTCTCTCCAGTGGGGTGACCCATACTTAGCCAGCCGGACAGACAGAGAGAGATATCAACAAAAAACTGAAAGAACCAATGTTGACAGTTTGGATGACAGTTTTAGCTATAGTTTTGTTTTGTTTTTTCATTTAGTCGTTTGAATCACTATGTCATTATCATACTTTACAAAGCAAGTCACAAATGATACATCAGTCTTCGTGAGAATACCGGGCATGGTTTGCAGCAACAACATTGTTCTGCAGCCGTTTCAGTTTATGCTTCACTGTCCATTAAACTTGCAACTTGCCAAGCAAGGACTACACAAAGAACTATTCTTCTGTGTAGATATGTGAACGTGCATGTTTGAGTCAGTGTTGTAAACCGTCAGTCCAAACTATTAACATGGGATTCTTCAGTTCTCAAGTTTTGCTGGCTGGCTCGTTGGTTATGTGTGTACCACAGGCCATGCCAATCAAGAGCAAGAGGGATGAAAACCCAATCATTCATTCCTTATCCAGTCTAGGAAAAACGTTTTGTTTCTTTTCTAATTCCCCCGTAATGGGTTCCAGAGGGAAATTTGCAATGTAGTCTTATGTTAAATTCATCAGTTTGTTTTTTTTTCTAAATTCTGACTTTTTAATGATCATTGCACAACTAAAGACGAGAAATATCTACTTTTTCCAATTGTTAATCAATCCTACTCAACATGACATGCCGCCAAAAAGACACCGGCCATTTGACGATATTTGCTGATTGACTAACCAGATTTGTTCGAATATTTGTTCGTCTATATCTTTTTACCGTACGTACATGAACGAAAGGTTATGTTCCGTTACCCTTGCTTCGTTCTTAACAGTGGGTGGCCTTTTGATAGATTGTTGCTTGTTAGTCTGACAATTTGATAAAGGTCATTATTGCTCGTCTGGAGCTACTTTGTGTCTACGCTAGGACACTTTATCTATACCAGTGGTTTCAAAACTTTGGAGAAGGATCCTTCTACGAGGGAAATATTCTGGCAGATCTTTATTTTTATAAAGTTATTTATTCACTGCAATTGAAACGAACTTTTAAGCTTTGAAAATTATTCATATTTTAGATACATCTTAGCTATTCCAATGCTAATAAATGATACAGGTCTGTGTATGATAATGATGCTTTATGATAGCTGTGCGGCGACTTACCTAATGGATTCAACTTGATCTAGTGTGTTAGGCTATGGTGTGTTTGGATATAGAGTATCCAATTAAATAAAGATCTTCTATCTAGCATAGCACCAGGCTTATTATTGAGGTAGTTGCACCTAAATTCAAGTTCATGGTAATTCAGATTTCAACTGCAGACCCTGGCCATTACCTGCTGGAATCTCAAAGGCACAGAGATCTGTTTCTAAACCACTGAAATGAAAACCTTCTATGAACTGGTATGGTTAGGTCAATGATTCGGCACGATGCCCCCTCTTTGCAGGAAAACGGTTGAGGGAGGCTGCACATTAAGGCAACAATGGAAGAGCATGATGAACGACGCGAAAGAGTAGACGGGCATAATCAGCATGGGGGCATCATCTGGTATTACACATATACCCCCACAAAAGATGGTGATATTTGGTAAATATTTTGCCTGATCGACTCGAACTATAGTCAATGGCATGTCAAACTATATTGTTGAATGCCACATGTTACAGTCAAATTGCATTGCATGCCCAAGTTCTTGTGTTGCGTTAAGTGATTTCAACCCTGATCGGTAAGTAGACTAAGTATTGCAAGCAGCTGAGGTTGTGTAAGAGCCTTTTGTGGTAATACCTCCAAGCCCCCGGAGTAGAGACTTATGTTTTTACAATAACATAGCTGAGTTAATTTGTTTGATTTATTAGAATACGATATTATCATCTGAGTGAGTATGAGCACATATATCCGAATATCTTTTCGGAAAGTTTAAAAAGTAATAAGGCAAAATATGGTCAAGGGTCCAATTAGTAGTCATTTTGAATTTGGTGGGCATAGCTCTAGTTTTCCTTGGGCTAATACCTTGAGATATAGACGGTCAAAAAGATACAGTGAATTAATTGTTCTAAATCAGTTAGCCATTGTTGAATATTAGTAAAGAAATAAAAGGGTTCTGGAGGATCATTCATGTCATTGAATCATCTTTTGTGGCTCATGACATTGCCAATCAGAGAGTTCAGGAGGTAGTAAGTTGGCCATAATTGTGTTTTCCATGCAATGCGTAGTTCAAGTCAAAGAGGCAAAGATTGCGCATATATATGTGTGTGTGTTTTTGTGTGTGTGCGTGTACGTGTATGTGTGCGCGCGTGTGTGTGTGTGTGTGTGAAGCGTATGTGTAAGAACATTACACAGCCTGTTAGGTAATAATCTAGTTTTTATTCTCATGATACACAGGCATGCATGGATTAAACTAGAAACTCTTGCTATAATCCACTATATCCCTTTTCATCTGCCTGTATGTCCTGATAATAACTCTAAGACGACTCAAGCTTTGGCAGTTTCTTAGCATATCGGCTCTTAAATTTTAGAAAGGGCTGTATTTTGGTGTTTATGCTCGTGTTCACTATAATAATAATAATATTATTTTCAATAATAATTATCATCATTATAATTATTATTATTATCATTATTATTATTATTACAGTATATCAAGCTAATTATTTTTGCCATGTAATACTAAATATTTGATTCCATTTATATTTATGTGGCTTTACAGGAGCTGAAACTGTGCAATGCAGCCAGATGTATTGGATTAAGTAAGCCTAAAACAAAACTTTGGCCTCTCATTGGCGTTAAGTGACATTTGAAACTTCGGAAAAAAACTAACTGAGATTCTCGTTTGTAAGTCTGGTTTCCTGCTAACTTTGATAATCCATATTTGTCTTAAAAGTTCTTGAAGCAAGATTGGAGCGTTTGCTGGCTTTGAAAATATTGACCACCGGGAGTTCAGCAAAAAGCAATGTCCCCTTCAATAATAACCCTTTCTCTTCTTTTGGGCTTTTATCTTGCATAGAAAGTCACCAACGAGTCCAATGAAATGAAATAAGTTTCAGAGCAAGATAAAAATAGGAGTTGTTAAGTGCTTGATAGAAACTGTTGCATGACTAACATTTTTTGACAGTTGACTGTGTTTGGAATACGGAGTGATCAATGAACATGTCGAAACTTATTAAAACGTGTTGAATGCAATGGCCAAACAAGCATAAACTTGTGTTGTAAATGGACTCCTATTAAAAACCTCCGTTGTTAAATGGGGAGATTTTAGACATGATAAAGAGTATTGTTGAAATCTTCAGCACTCCAGCTCCGTAGGTGCAGTCCGTATTCGGGTACGTACAGACCTACATAAATAGATAGCCACACAGCCAGACCAGCTTGAAAAAATTTTCTTCGTTTTTTTCTTTACTTTATATGATTCAAAATATTTTGTCCCATAGCCAATGGAAAATAAGTAGAATTCAAAATATTAATGTTCCATTCACAAAATAAAGTCAGATGGTAATAATAGACATTTTTTATATTTTTCTATATTTTTTACATATAATCAACAAGGATATAACACTCATTATCCGGGAACCATTTTTGAAGTATACAGTGTTATTGAAATGACAGCTGACTTTGGCGTATATACGCTCACTGTCAAACGACGCATATGTTGCCATATGCACCATTGATAATGAGATGTTCCATCGTATTTGGCTGGAAATTTAATATCCTTGAGATGTGTTGTGGGCGACTTACAACACTCGGGTAGAAGTTTATTCGTCTTTTTAGAGGAATTTCACAACATCATTTTTACCGAGCAACAACTCCCGTATGATGATTTTAAATAAAAGCCATAAAACATAACTCTCACTAAAACTGTCAACATGAGTTTGTATCAGTTTTTAGGCTGGTCTGGCTTGCTATATATGTAGCACACGTATAGGCTGTGCCAATGGATCTATGGGGCTGAAAGGTTAAACATTTACCACCTATAATATCTGGAACAAAATTCACAATTCTTCACCTAATACTTTCTAGAAGGGTTCAGTTTGCAGAGTAATTTTATGCCAGATCGATCCATTCATTCGCACATATTTTTTTTAGAAAATTCAGACTTTTCAGTCATCACTACTCAACAAAACACGAGAAAGGTAACGTATCCATTGATTAGCACTTTTTGTCAAAAGATCCTAGTAGCATGACGGTTTCTATTGTGACTGATCTTAATATTGTTTCAAAATTGTATGGATGATATATCAGCGACCTATATGCATAGAAATGTCGATCACCTGGGCAAGAAGGATAGCTAGTATTTTGCTCGGATACCAGGTTGTTCGGATCATAGATCCAATCGAAAAACTCTCATACTAAACACAAGTACATAAAAAAAAACATGTTCGATGGATTGCATTCCATTCAATCGAGAAATTTGTACAAATGCAGGACATTGCTGAAAGATCCAAGTACATCAGCTCCCCGACTTGCCACGAACTCGAATTACAACCATGCTTACAGCAGAGAGGAAAATCCATGTGGATATAAAAGTGCGATTCTGAATTTAAAATATATAAGTGAATGTGTAAAAAGTCCTTGGTTGTACGTGTGTAGAAGAGCTAATCAAGTGCGAGAATGTACAAATATTACTCAAAGGAAAATTTTGTGTTTTTCAGCGTATGAAGGATAATGCATTTCTTTGCAACATCATAGAAAGAAACAAAAAATGCAAGCCTTGTGCTAGGATTTAAATTGAACATTTATTTTTCTCTTTAAGTCGACCGGAAATGCATCAATAGTTTCCGTTTTAAGACATGACTAACTTATTCACAGAGAGAAAGAGAGAGAGAGAGAGATTGCGGGGGAGAGAGATTGTCAATGCTGAGGGAGAGATTGTTGAAGCATCCGTTCCTCAAGACACTAAGAATCCTTATACACCGTCCCCTTTTCTCAAGCCCTTTTTTTCACTTTTTCTGTAATTTTTTTTATTAGGTGACTTGATTGGCTATCTATCTGCAGCATTCCAAGCGACCTTGCTCTATCTTGTCAATAAATCTATTGCAGATACTTCTCTCACCCTTTCAACGTCTGAAAATGTTTACTATGTAACATTTTATCTTAGACCAAGTATGTAAGTACACTTCACATATACCCACACGAAAAACATCTTTAACAAAAATGCTATTGAAAAATCAAATCAAATATTTGAGAATTAAGTGAAATATTCGATAGGAGGGTCACTGAGTAATGAAAAGGTTCGTCAACGCTCAACCTAGGTGATTGTACGGGAACTGGTACACCCAATGTGATTTGATCGTATATACTTGATTCTATAACTTAGTGCATAAGGCTTGTGTTTTATCTCCAAACAATTATGACAGTGTCCGTTTCAAAGGTACATGTTTGGGTCTGGACTCTATGGAGTGTGGAGTAGCCTGCCATACTTGTCATGTGACATAATTCTCTCTCCGTCCTTCAGAAGTAGAGCTTTGAATTTTTTCGGTTCCTTCATCTAGAATCTCCAATTCTGGTATTTTGTATCATCATTTAGATTTAATGCGATCACAAATACTATCAATGCTTAGATCAATAATTTTAGCTAAAAGATCTTAAAACTATAGTTTTTTTTTCATTTTCTATTTGATTTCCGGATAAGCATTGAGCCGAACTTGCTTCAAACCTAAGCTTCAAACTCGGCACCTAATGTACTGAAAAATACATCTGAGCACTTACTGCGTTATCTCGGCGCACGTATGTTTGCATTCACGACCATCCATTCACAGAGATCTCCCGAGCTAGTTCCTGCAGAAAACCTGAGTGAGGTCTTTTGTCCCAATGACAGATGAAATCTTTTTTCCAAATGTTACCATGATTTCCCAAGATTGGCTCCATGCTCCATTTTGAGGTCATAAAAACATAATTGGAATCAAACTTTTCGTATTATTTAGTTGGATAGCCAAAGAAAACATACCATTATCATTGTTCACTGGGTCTGTTTAGTTACATGCAGCAAATGCAAAACAAAGAATGTGAGCGCACGAGGAGCTGCAACAACGGATACGCACGTATTGCTTACTTATAAGTTAAATGTATGTGAACCACTGGTCAGCAAGCAATATAAGGGAATGAAAATATGAAATATCACTGAAGCTCCACACTTACTTTGGAGAAAAAAAAAAAAATTTAGGGGCTGGGTAATGTCTTATTAAAAAAAAGTATGATGGGAATTAAAGAAAAAATGTAAATTAAAGTTATTCAATTGAAAGTGTGTCCTTAGCGATAGAATACAAGTGTTTTGCAGTGATCATTGCTGAAAAGCCAAAAACGTGTAGGGTTAATTAAACTGAAAATACGAAAAACGTCAATCTTTTAGTGTCACCTGAAATTTTTCTTCTTGAGACTCAACACCAATCAGAGGAGATTGTGACAAAAAATTTCAGAGATTTAAGATGATACATAGATATTTAGATCCTATCTTTAAGAGTAATTTTCATTATTTTAGTTGCTTAAATGCCATCAATACCGGCCACTAGGGACGATATATCGCAATTCACGCAGTAAAGAACCGCATGATATCGGATGGCACCTATACCAATTTATTAAACGTGATTTGCGCTATATGTGCAATATATATATATATATATATATATATATATATATATATATATATATAGAGAGAGAGAGAGAGAGAGAGAGAGAGAAAGATTACATATAGCTGTGATGCAGGGGGGTAACCTTCAAAATATCTTGAACCTGCCCTAAAATGAGCGCATGTCTTCCGCAGACTATCGCCTAGCCTACCAATCTGCCTGAAATTCAACATGAGCAATTTTCAAGAATACTCATTCCTTTGACCATCAACTGCAGCTATTACTTTCACCAAATGTTCCAACCAAACTACAGTATATTCCATCACATTCAGAAAAAAGGTCTGATACCCGACGGCACGTTATCATAGCCTCCTATTGACTTTCATCTTAATTACAAAGCCAAATATTTGGTGTTAAATCAGTGGATACCTAGCCTTTTGGCAACTAGAAAGTATACACATGCTATTGAAGTTGGCAGTTTTTCCAGAAATATTTGTCAATGGGGACAATAACAGACTTTTTTTTATATTTAGGATTCAAATTTTTTTTTGTGCCAGTCTGGTTTTCGAAAGTGTTTAAGCCTTTCATCCATTGGATTTTTTCATTTTCAAATCCAAGTACTTTTGCTTCCCATCTGCCTAACGCTTAATTTGTTATTTGATATTCTTTTTACATACATGGAATGAAAAATATGTAATGCTTTTTTAATCTCATTTAAACATCTACTATAATTCAAACACTTGGGTTTTCTATAATTCAAAACTTTTCAAAAGAGTTTTCTTAACTTGAAGGTTTTTTTTAAATTTCTATTTCACCCGTCAACAAATAGCCAAGATTCTTATCAAATAATTGCGAGGTGTAGCACCTGCATTTTGAGATTTCAATTTCGCCATCTTTTTCTATAGTAGATTTTCTACTCTTTGTTTATCATTAAAGATTCCATTTCGAATTGTTGGTCCTGATCAATAGGTTACTAATCATTTGTCAGTATGTAAACATACGCACACACACACA
The DNA here is from genome assembly GCA_963457665.1 of Thysanoteuthis rhombus. Classification (NCBI taxonomy): domain Eukaryota; kingdom Metazoa; phylum Mollusca; class Cephalopoda; order Oegopsida; family Thysanoteuthidae; genus Thysanoteuthis; species Thysanoteuthis major. The sequence goes on from OY735201.1 coordinate 82,656,755, forward strand.
CACACACACACACACACATATATATATATATATATAGATAGATAGATAGATAGATGTGTGTGTGTGTGTGTGTGTGTGTGTGTGTGTGTGTGTGTGTGTGTGTGTGTGTGTGTGTGTGTGTGTGTGTTACTTTTTTCCAGGACAGTGAGCTTTGAAATCATTGCCAATACGTTTAAAACGTGAGGTATACAATCGATGCATCATAAGAGCTCAAGCGCACGGTTACGGAACCTGGTAACTTACAAAATCACCCGAAAAATCATTACAGCGCAGTGACCAATGGAAAGAGTAATGTTAGGAATAATTATGCAATGGACAGAAGCTATTTTTTCTCCTGTGTTCATGCATTGATAGGATTGCTTGTATTTTTTGTGTGTGTTTTTTTCTATTATCGTTATCCCTTTTTCCTGTGAGCAAGAATTGGTTCTAAAGCTGGGGTTGTAGTATCTGGTCTTGTTCTGAGACAGAGAATTTATAATATTTGTTTGATAATGTAGTTGTGCTGGGTTGCCTGATCTTTGAATATTCATATACATATATATATATATATATATATACGTATATATATATATATATATATATATATATATATATATATATATATATATATATTTATATATATATATATATATGTGTGTGTGTGTGTGTGTGTGTGTGTGTGCGACGTGGAAAATTATAGCAACGATTTTTCAAATTGATTATGTTGTTAGAAAATCAAGGAATTTCTCTGTGTAATTAGTATTTTTGAATTTTTTTTCATCATAATTTGGTTTGCATGCAGTTCAATATAAAAATCGACACAGCAGATTGAATATTCACGACGAGTCAAGTCTGTTATACATATGCATCGACCAAGACTTTTTTGGAAACCTATTGAATTAATCCATGAATTTCAAAATGTTTAAAGCTGTGTATTATAAAATAACATCGAAATACCATACAGTATGATGATAGTTAATATAAAATCACCGAGTACATGCAGTATGACATACGGTATATAATAAAATCATACTTTAAGAGCATGTAGTATTTTATCAACGCTGCTGACAATGACTGTTTAGTTTTTTATTCACCTTATAACTTACTATATCATCTGTTTTATTGAATTATTTTCATTCACTTCTAATGATCCTTTGGAATATTTTCAAAAAGCACAATATATATATACATATATATACATATATATATTGTTTACATATACATATATATATATATATATATATATATATATATATATATATAAACATATATATATATATATATGTATGTATATATATATATATATATATATATATATATATATATATATATATATATATGTATATATATATATATATATATATATATATATATATATGAGAGAGAGAGGGAGAAATAACAAAAAATAGATCAGTCATATATATATATATATATATATATATATATATATGTATATATATATATATATATGTATATATATATATGTATATATATATATATATATATATATATATATATATATATATATATATATATATATATATATATATATATATATATATATGAGAGAGAGAGGGAGAAATAACAAAAAATAGATCAGTCGATGGATCGTAAAATCTTGGAGAATCTTTGAGAATAAAACTGTTTTTTTCGATTTTTACATTTTTGGAAAAGGTTTTATACTCATGACCATCCTTTCAATCGTTCAACTATCATGAAATTAAGTCAGTTAGAAAGCGGCAACCGAAACTGTCACCAGACTTGTCAATATAAGTTCCTTCTGCTTTTGAATCGGGTGGCCTATTTGCAATATATACTCGTGGTTAAGTGATCCTTTCGCATGTGTCTGGCAGGCATTCAAAGTTTTTCTTCCTTCTCAACCCACAAATTTTCAAGCTGACTAGTGAGAAATGTAATTCATTATTCATCGATCATTTTTACCCAATTTTCTCATTTATTACCCACAACTCGACATACTGCCAAAACATATCGGTTACACTACTGTCAGAATGCCATTTCGGTATTATTTAGCTGAGAGAAAAAGGATTTCAAGATAGGTAATGCCTAAAATAAAAAGTCAACGCCAACGTTTTAATTTTTTTTCGGAATTAACTAATAAAAGAAATTCATCAGGCTGATCACACTACAGAAACTGTCACTTGACCAACGACTATTGGCTGCATGCTGTGTTTGGGATGATCAGATGAGAAATTTGGAAAAGAAGGGCCTCTTCTCTTATTTCTTGATAGGCAATGAGCACTGAAAAATATCTGAATTTTCAAAAACAAACACTGACTTAAAATAAGATTTTTAAACGGTTTTTGTTGACAGTTTATAATTTTCCTGAGACTTTTGCTCAGTACGCAGAAGATTGAATTATTACGTAAAAGAAATTTCTTTGTTTCAAGTAATTGTTTGTACTTTCAATCTATAAAACGTTCGTTTCCTCAAGAAAGTTGTCATACCATGAGTAGTGAAATTTAGTTTTCTGATATGAAAATAGGATATAGGAATTAAACAATTAATTTGTAGCTGGTATTTATATGGTTAAACTAGATTTATTTTCTGTAATCCACTGCAATGAATTTTTCGGCGATGAGCTGTTGAGGCTTAATTTGGGGGGAATAATTTTCCGTCACCCGAAGCATACAGGACAAAGTTCATAACCCTATGGATGAGGTTGCATCACAGGGCTAAAAGCTTCCAACTGATCTGTTATTTACTTATGGCTTGAAGAGAACTGGATTCAAGCATTTCCAAAAGGCAATAGGTCGAGGTGAACCTAATCATTTGGCTGATTCCTTTTTCCGCACCAGTAACTGCTACACCATTCTGCACTTCGGATAATTGGATAAAATGTAGGTAACTTGATTCTTATCCATAAGATTTACAATACTTATGTATATTTTTACTTATTAAGAGAAAATAGAAGTATCTCGGTTAGCAGTTTCTGATTAGGAGAGAATTGGTGATTTTAAGATAGCTCTTATTGCAGTATTGTTAGTTAGGGCACCATTATAAGCACCTGTTGTTTCCTTATATTTAGTGTGCTCATGGTGTAGATTCGATCAAAAAGTTCGAAGGGATTCAAACGGTTCATGAAGATTTGACACAGCAGAGACAAAGTATAACATGGCATCCGAAAGCTAGGAGTAAGAAACGGACCAAAAAGAGAGAGAAGAAGAGAATAAGAATACAAATATGCATGTTTTTGGTGCTTTGTCTTTGCTGCATAACCCCTCACTTTTGAGATGATATAATCCTGCATGCACATGATCATGTATATAAATTAAATTGAAGTCATCGTTTTGATGAATGAAGAAAATTTACTCATTTCGCGTCCACGTATTTCCTTGAATGATCCTGGAAGTCTTTGTGAGGGCCACTGAGCAACTCTTAATTCTATTCATTATTTGAATCCCCCCTTTTTCCGCACTCAGCGCCCCTCTTATTCTCTTACATTTAATAACAAGCCATTTCATTCGAAATTGAGCAGAGCGGGAAAACAGGCCTTGATATGTCTGCTTCAAATGGCTCTGATTTTCCAACTACTTATTCTTTCTACATTTACATATAGTTGGTCGGATTGCTACCGAGGTCAGGATATTTATACACAACCATACATAGATACAACCATACATACATATATGTACTAAAAACGGCTCAACCTAGGTGAAAAAAATTACAACGAGCCGCTAAGAATATTTTTTATGTATTCATTGTGTTCAATAGTAAGAAAGTAAATAGAGCTTGTCAATTTTTGAAAAAATATAGAATCAAGTATTCAAATAGCTTATTCTCTCTCTCTCTCTTTCTTTCTCTCTCTCTCTCTCTATATATATATATATATATATATACATATATACATATATATATATACATATATATATAAATATATATATAGAGAGATATAGATATAGATAGATATATATGTGTATATATATATATATATATATGAACGAGAGAGAGAGATTGAGAGTATTGAAATGGTTAACAATGTGGACAGTGGGATGTTTAACTAACACTGTTCGTACAAGCACATGTCCATCCTTTTCCCCTGATGGACTAAGATGGATAACTCTGATTCCAAATAGATTCAGTCTTGTTATATCAAATAAAATGCCAAGATGAGATTTGCAATAAAACCTGGGCATCAGACTTCAAAAGGAAACATGATTAGTTGATTAAGTCAAACTCAAGTTTGAACCCAACTAGTTCAGCAAAGAAACCGATTTTCAAAAAAAAATGTTTCCCTTATTCATGTGGGAGAGTGTGTACACATTCTCATGTTTCTCCAATGGACAGTGAAGGCTGGGAAAATAAAGAAGAAAGATTATACTAGATTCAAGAGGAAAAAGTGTTACATTCAATTAAAAAATCTCTTTAGCGATACCAGATAATTGAAAATAAAATCCGTCGCTTTCTCCATATTTCTCTCTTTACTCATCGCTTTTTTTTCTTTCTCCTTTCTCATTCCCTCTTCTTTGCTGTTTTTCTCTCCTTCTTTATTTCTTCTTTACTTCTTTCCGTTGATTGCCGATGTAAGGATAGAATCAGTCAATCTTTTTCATTCTCTCTCTCTCACTTTCTCTCTCTCCCACACTTTCTCCCACCCCTCTCTCTTTATCTCTCGATCTTTCATCCCTCAACTTTCTCTCCACTATTTTCAACTTTTGTCTCTTTTAGCCATTCATTTTCGTGAGGTTTTCAAAGTCAACTCGGTAGAAGTTTGAAAATATACTAGTTTTCCAGTCAAGTCTTTGTAAATGCTCCTACAGATCTTTGTACTTTTCCATAATACGTTGATGTGCTCATGTATAAATTATGAAATTTTTTAAAAAGGGACGGAAGGAAGTAAAGAAGGAAGGAGCGGGTGAATAAAGGATGAAACGATGATATTGGTTGGTTGACTGGGAAAATCGTGTGAAGACATCATGTCTCAAGCCTAATGTAATTATTTTAATTCTCTGTCAGGTTGCATATTTTACACAAAGCCAGCTGAATAGTTTTGCTTATTTTTGTATTCGAAAGACTGATTGCTAAAATTCCATTATATCTCAGTCTCCCCATATCTATCTATCCATTGATATATCTACTAATCAATATTTCTATTCATATCTACCTGTCTCTGTCTGTCTCAATCTCTGTGTCTCTGTCTTTCTCAGTTTTTGCCTATGACCCCGTCTCTCAATATATATATATATATATATATATATATATATATATATATATATATATATATTTATTATTATTATTATTATTATCATCATCATCATCATCATCATCATCATCATTATCATCATCATCATCATTATTATTATTATTATTATCATCATCATCATCATCATCATCATTATTATTATTATTATTATTATTATTATTATTATTATTATTATTATTATTATTATTATGTTCAGTTTAACGAAATGAATTATCTCAAATATTAGAATGAAATAGCGATCCGGAAACTATTTTTTATTCATAGGGGTTTCTTTATAAGAATCAAGACATAGCTGGGCAGGGTCAGTACGGGAATATCAAATAGATCTTCAGATATTCGATGACTATCTGGGTTTAGACAAATAAATGAATCGGCAAAAAAGAATCGTCATAACATCTGAGAGTAATAAGGAATGAGACAGCTTCAGTAGTGGAAGTATATGGACACTTTATTTGATAATTAATTCATAGATATAATCGTTACTTTGGTATACACGTTCAGGGAGGGGTTAAGTAGCATGTGGTAAAAACAAATTCAACATAAGCTATTCAGCTTTGGGAGCAAAATTGGAATCATGGTAGAGGTTCTTGGAAGGTCAAAATGGAGAGTCCGGATTGTATCCTGTCTTTGGAAAAAAAATCAGTGTTGGTATAGTTCGATATTTTGTTGGAACACTAGCAGCAGTTATTTGTATTTTATTGGTTTTACCGGTCTAAAGGGTGACATTTTTAAGCATTGGTTGTCGTGGATACTGGGGAGCTTAATAGTAGTTTAGTGTCAGACTGTTTGGGTACTTGGTAAGTTGGGGATGTGGCTACGTTCATCTACATTGTTGAGTAAAAGGGTCCTTGTTATGTATGTTTGAATATCCTTTGGTGAATGAACGTTCTGTATCCTTAAAGGTCAACGTGGATATTTGAAAATGGTTTTGAGTTTTATGAAGGAAATAGCATGTATTGGTTTCTATGGGTAGTCTGCGTGACTGTGTGAACTTCCAAATGTTGGATACACATAGACAGGGATTGGGTATGGATGCAGGGTTGTTTTGGGAAAGATAGTACATGAATATTAAAGGGTGTTTTGGCTTGGGTTGGAATATAGCCTCATGAATAGTGAGATGGTAAGTATTAAGTAATTAGGAGTAAGAGGATTATGGTGTCAAAGATCAGTGTGGTTAAGTTTAGTGTTGAGTTCGTTTGAGGAGAGTTTTGGGTTTGTGAATCCACATATCTTCATTTAGTTCAAGAATTTTCTCCTGTCACAATGTGCATTTTTTTCTAGTTTTTTCACGGATTGTGAATCGTGTGTCAGTGTTGAAAATGTGGCTGGGATGCAGAATGTAGATTTTCTTGGAATAAGTTCAGATGATTGAGTGATTTAATAATGTACTCACATTTATTAGGTTTAATGTTGTATTGCCACTCAGACTTGCCTCTGTATTTCAATTTGCATCTATTATATTCTGGGAGATAGATGACATATTTGATTCTATAGTTAAAATTAAGTTAGACTTTGTTGTTTATCATAGTGTTACTGCAAATCATGTCTTTGATGTTTACAGGACTATGGTTAGCGCTGAAACATGGTCAAACAAGTATATTCATCCATTTTCTTAATTGTATGTGGCCAAGATAGGGATGTGTTGTTGAAGGTGGTTACGGGTGGTATCCGTTCAGGATTATTTTTGTAAGAGAGTATTAGGGTTTCCAGTCAGGGTATCGTATAGACCTCTTTCATTTGGTTATTAGTATTTCTTGTAAATATTTTTTTGTTAAATTTTGTAGAAAGTTATAGTTGTATTTGTTAAGTTCACTATCCGTAGCCCATTCTCCTAATTCTGAATGCTTGCAAAAATGGTGGCTTTGTCCAGTTTTTTTTTTGGTGGGGGGGCTGGTTTACAGTTATGGTGTAGTGGTAGATTTAATATAGTCGGTGTTCTGGAGGTTTCTATCATCATTTGTTCATATGCAGATGCTTTGGCAGGGTATGGGGTCGGTCGATATCTTGCAGTCAATTTTGATTGAGTCATGTGTACAAGTTTGTGTGTGAAGGACTTTTCTCGTTCGGTTTCAACTCTCGTATGTATAAAAATAATTCAATCTATATATCTGAAATAGAAGATGTAGACCTTGTCTATATCAGGGTATATGTAAATTTCTTGAACTTGTTAGCACAGGTGGGGCCACAACAATCCCTGTTTCTGTTTTGAGTCAGTGGAGGGAATGACTGGCCCACCTGGGTTAATTATTTTGTTGGCTTGGATGAAGTGGGTTCAATTGTATTCATTGTTTTCCATCTATAATATCGTTGTTATCAATCTCTGTTAAGAAGTGAGTTATCATGTTTTGGTATTCAGTGAAGGGATCATTAGGATTTTGTTTTGTAGAATTCAACCATAGCTCTCCCTCAAATGCTTTAGTGATTATCAAGTCTGTATTATTTTTTAGGGATGTTAAGGTACTCTTGTTCTTCAGTGGTAAGTTAGCGTGTGGTTGGAGTCGTTTATTGTGATTGTTAATGTGTATTTCAATGTCCACTGTAGCTGATTGTTCAAATGTTTTGATACTAATGTCTATGCTCTCGAGGATGAACGATTCATTGGAGTCTTCGTTTGCGTTTAAATGTTAGTAATATTGTTCAATTTGCCGAAGTGGTCCCTCAGCTTGATTCGTTTAAATCTTAATAATATCCTTATATAGGATATTCTTGATGAAGTGAGGGGCAGGGACGGATCGTACATCCCTATTGAGAAGTACGACGGCATCTCTATTGACTTTAAAGATATGTATGTTGATCATTTCAATTTCTACGTCGTCTTTAATTATAATGATGTGTTGTAAATGTCGTTTGAGTCATACTCCTATTATGGATAGTATTATGTTTTTGGACTCCATCCCATGTATATTGGTTGTTTTGCTTTTTTTTGTAGTTATACAACAACGTGATAGATAAGAGAATAAAAAATAAGCTTAAACCCATTTCCACCAAACCTGCTAGGTTCTGCATACTTCCTAAAATCCACAAACCAAATAATCCAGGTAGACCAGTCATCTCTTCCACTGACTGCAACACTACAAAATCGTCAAAATATGTAGATCACCAAATTCACCCCTTAGAAACGCAACTTAAATCCTACATATAAGACACTACAGACCTTTTGAACAAAATCAAGCACATCCCAACAGTCCCAAACAAAGCACTTCTAGTCACCCTCAACGTTGAATCGCTACACTCCAACATTAAACACGACCAAGGCATTTTAGCCATTAGAGAAACCTTCAACCATACAACGACTAGAGAACTCAGAACTGAAACAATTACAAGTCTTATGCAACACATTTCAATGCTCAATAGCTTTAGCTTTAATAATAAACACTTCCTCCAAACGAAAGGCTCTGCCAAAGGTACAGCAACGGCTCCCTCCCATGCCAACATCCCCATTGGCAAATTCAAAGAAAACCACATATACCCGGAGATATACAATGATTGCATCCTCTAATTTATACATATATATATATATATATATATATATATATATATATATATATATATATATATATATGACTTTTTTTACAAATACACAGGAGATAAAACCAAACTGAAGAATTTCTTTGCATATGTGATTTTTAAACACAATTCAATTGACATCCACTGACTCCATAGCCTTCCTAGACACCTGCATATACATAGATAGTAGTAGAAGCCACCAAACAACTCTCCCCACTAAATCCATAAACACTCACAATTACCTCCACTCTAAGACAGCCCACCCCCAACAACTAAATAGAAACCCACTATTTTCACAGGCTATTAGAATTAGGAAAATTTGCTTCACTGAGAGTGAACTCAACAAGCACAACGATGACCTATTGCAATTTACTAAACAAGGATATTCACTCGATGATACAAATGACCAAATGATAAGGGCAACTATAATACCCAGCAATGAAACCCCTATGCCCCCTAACAATAATAAACCTGACTGCATACCACTTATAACCACATCCAACAACACACTCCCGCCCTTAGCACATATTTGCAATGAGATATCGAATATCCTCAGATTTAAAACAAATCTCAAAGAAATATTCATAGATCTGTGTCATCGCTGACTACAGACCCCCAAACATCAAAGACATGGTTAGCAGCAACAATATAAGGAACAATAAAGTCTCACACAACAACATCTTCAAGACTGCTACATTCTGTCAATAATAAAGCTCTGCAAAATAATCACCACTATCAAAAACGGTTTAATCATTGTTGCTTGACTTGAGTTGGCCGTGTGTTCTCGATGTCGTCCAGCCCTACCATTCATAGGAGAAATTTTGCACACATACGCCTCAATGAGTAAGGTGATATTTTTTTTATACCCCAACTTAAAAATATTTTTCGGGGGATTAAAATAACAATGAATATTTAGGGCATATTGGTTCCTTAGTCTCCACCACATACCCGCTTGCTCTTGTTGAACTTAATTTTTAAATCTCACAGCAAAAAAAGGCAAGACCAAAGTACTTTGTTTCCGGCCCCTTTAATCACATTTCATCCTTATTGAAAGTTAAATCCTGTACCATGAGCCAAAAAAAATCAAATGATCTCTACAATAACATATAACGATTTGGAGAATGCCACTGAAAGCAGTAAAAACCCGATATACCGAGTGTTTCGACAAATAGTACGTTGAACTGTCCAAGATGATTGACAATATCTCTTCTACTTTTCGTAAAACTCTATTCAAAAAGAGTGTTGACTTTTCTCTTCCCAGCAACAAAAACAATCTTCACAAATTTTCGGCATGAAAACAGTAGTCACATGAGTAATGGTTCGCAATAATTCATCTGAGAAAAATGATAAATCAGGTCGAGTTGCTTAATCTATAGAAACTGTCACGTGACCAACATCTTTTACATTTTATAAGAACAGGTTATCAATGGATGAGTTATTTTCATGCCTCATGGGGAGTAATTGTATCGAACATGTAAACAACAATGTTTTCTCTGGGAACCAGTGTAAATATTTCTTCTTAGAATATGATGGCTGGTGCCCCTTGAAATTCATAAAAATGAACCTCAAAAATTATGACAAAATCTGAAATGTAACACCAAGCTCTTGGGTCTTTCTCCACGCACTACAACTTCCACTTCCATATATATATATATATATATATATATATATATATATATATATATATATATATATATATAAATATAATGTATTGATCAGTTACTAACAAAATCTAGAAAATGATAGATATTGTTGGTTATCCTTTCTGCCATCTCTCCCTACACCTCTGGTTTTATGCAATTTATTTATCTTGAAAATCAAATAAAGTATTTGGAGTGTGTATAATATGTTTGCTATTCAGATTGATCGTTCCAAAAATCAAAGAACATGCATCAATCCAAAGATCAGAGCATATGTAACATTTTTAGTCAAACAGAAATCGAATCTAGCCGCTATATGCGTTTACAAATGGCCATTTTATTCGAATCTCGTCATTCCAAGCTATTAAAATCCTAATCCAAGCATGCACAAGTCCAACAATAGACGAATAGAGAATTGCTTTATGAATATATCTCTTCGATAGAAGAGGAGCAGTTTTTATATGATTGATACTGATTCATTTACATCTGTCAACGAAGTTGGAAGGGTGTATATGTATCTGGTTGCACCAGTCAATTTGCCTGTCTATACATATGATATCTCCACATACCACGGGGCAATGAATTGAATAGGGATTGGATAGGGTGCAATGATGGGTATTGCAGCGGAAAATCCGATTAAATGCAGACTAGATTGCGAGTAAAATGGTACACAAGTATCATTGGATACTGAACTAAACCTTCAGAGTACAGGAAGTAATTCTGGAGACAAGAAGGGGCAATGGAGTGATTCCTTACCGATCAAAGAATGTTACAGTGGATTGACCCGATCTGCAAGCTTTATTTGAATATCGGGGACATAATGTATCAAATTTTTTATCCAGGGATGAGAATACACTTCATTATATAGTAGGAATAAACACAATCTTCAGTTGCACTAGCAGCGTAGAGGTTGTACAAGTAAACAGTGGTTACTTGAGGAACTCGGATGGGAGAATCTTCACCAGAGAGGGTAGTGTAGGCGCTTACACCATTTTTTTTTAATTAAAAAAAACACACGAGTGTCAGTAAATCTATTTGATCAACCTAAGGAATTAGGGTAATTATTGTAAATCTGGAAAAACTTATTTTACCTTTAGTTGTTTCGAAAATATTCTTCACAGATGAGATGTCTCGTGAAAATTAAAAATGAAAAATATCTAATACGCTTGCAGAATTAAATGAAAACACGATGATCAGACCTGTAAAACGTTTATGTTCATAGTCATAAGATGACAGGTATTAATACCCTAACAAAGATGTGATCTAATTTAGTAAACTCATTGAACTCAGATTTCGACACAGTTTTTAATTGCTTAAGCCCTTTCCGTGTGTGTGGTAGGAGGAACGAAAGTAATGAATAATAATACGATGCCCCGTGTTTAACTCGATGCTTACGAATCTCTTCAGTCAGCTTCTGGATGTACCTGGGCCACATATATGAAATACGGTTACAATTGTGTGAATTTCTTTTGTACAAAAAATCAGCTGTAAATATATGTATGTACAAATGAAAAGATCATTGAGTTAATATATGCATTATTGAACGATACCAGATGTATTATAAACAACTCCTTTCAAGTAATCACAGCCTGATTTTCTCTTCTCTTGGTTGATTTTTGTTTTGTATTTTAATATTGTGTGGTTTAAATTATTATTATGATCTGCGGTCATGACTGGGCCATGATATATCATTTTCCGCTGCAGATGATATTTTACTGGATTCTCATCTAGTTTGTGGAACAAATAAAGAAAAATTCTGAAATTATTCCATGTATGTCGATGAATTGTTGTCGGGTAAAGAAGAGGTGGTAAATTAGTCGGGCGTATTTGGAAATATTTGGAGATATTTTTTCTGTTTTTATTTCTCTACATTCATGTATAAGTTCATTACTGTCCACATGATATATCATTTTTTACAACATAGATGATCGGACAAAAGATCAGGGAAAAAATGATTAATTTTTGGAGTGAATCCTAGGACAATTACTCCCCAATCGTTCCATTTATAGGTCAAAACCTAAATTATCGTCAATTTTTCTCTCCTCTCCACAAAATGTTTCCACTGGTCTGAATGAAATATTATGACATTCTAGTGGTAGTATGCTCAATAGGCTACCATAGAACTGATTTAATTTTGGAGTGGATCCATACAAAATTACTTACCTTTTGTCGTAGTCATGTGTCTCAAAAATTATTGATCTGATTCGGCTAATCTACTGAGGTTTTCATATCAGTAGAAAAACCTAGGTTCAGAGGGGGAAATCGGCTTTACTCTTCCACCAATATTACCTTTAGTATAAAATACAAATTGTAAAATAATAATAAACCTTCGAATATCCACTCATTATGTCTTCATGGATAAATAATGAGAGAGTGAAGAGTAATCAACGCTGTGTTTGTAAAAACTAAAAACTGTGATGTTAAAAATAACTCGATCTCTATCAAATTATTGCACTCGTTGAGAACTAGACAAATAAGATCAACTAACAAAAACTGCGACGAAAAAAGTTTAGTGATAATTATAGGTCACCCCACATGAAATGACTGTTCATAAAAAAGAAAATAAAAACAACCTGAAATTCTAAACTAGCCAGCATTTTTTTTTTTAATCAAAACAAGCTCTATGTACTTGAACGATTTTTTCCACTGATTTTCAAGTGTGATAAGCCCACCTTTATGGAAATGAATGTCTTTTGAAGCTGAGATTATCTTTAATGCTGTCATTACTGCTTCTCTGTTAATATACTTTCTATTGCAAAGAAACAACTGGAAATGCCTGAATATGTGATAATCTGTTGATGATGGAGCGTCCAAATTCAAAATTGGTGCTTTTGAGAACTTTAAAAGTGTGTTAATTGAGTTTAATTCATACAAAATCAATACTTTGATATCATTTGAAAGTACCGCATTTCTCATGCTAGAGATAAGTGATTGAAAAACTGACGACTTGAACATTCTAAAAAAGCTTAAGTTGTATATTCAGTTCCATTCATGTGACAACATTTTCTTCTCAGGAAATCGTCAGAATTGCAACCATAAAGACAAATGTCTCAAAACAACCATTCCACATTGGAAAACCCAATACTTAATTAACTTTGGTTGGTAGGATTAGGATTAGTTTTTATTCCACATGGCTTCAACGAATGTAATATTCATGTATATATGTTTATACTTATCTGTCGACGTTTTTTTATTTCTTTTTTTCATTTTCATTCGCCATAGCCTATATGAATATAACATCCACGTACAAATGCATGACTTGACGTTATTTTAGAATATCTTGATTGTATCATTAGTTCTTTCTTGAATATCCCTTATTCTACGACCTTATTCTTCTACTTAGCTAAAAAAAGGTCATCAATTGTCGCTTGGCTTTTTTCTCATAGCTGTTTTACCGCTAGTTCTTTTTGCTTTCCCTTCTAGGGTGTAGCCATATCAAATATATCACGCATTTTTTCAAGGATAAAAAATTTCTGTAGAAATAATGTTTCATACCCAAGACATATTTATCAAGCCGTAATTTGAAGCAAAGAAACGTGATTCTTTTCTTTGCTTTCTCCCTATAAAGCAGATTATAATTATACTAAGAATTATATTCACGATGTTTGTCTCTCTCAAACAAATGTCCGTATGAGATGGCCAAACTGTTTTCAATGTGTTTAGACAGCTCGATTGGAAGTTCGGTCAACTAATGGAATGACCATGACCCCAGAAAGCGTTGGCACGACCAACCAGCCAGGTAGGCACATATTCTTGTATTTTAGCTTATCTGTGAGTGTGTGCATGAGTGTGTGTGGTCAGTTCTTGACTACCATCTTGGAGATGAGTGCGTCGTTAAGAACTGCCCCAAAACGTATCGTTCTTTTTTTGATTCTATATGATGATATTTGTCCCAAACTGGTGCTGATATTTTTAGATAAACTTTCATATATAATTGATTATCAGTACTGGTACATGCACAGGTGACAGGGATTCATCTATGTACAGTATGGATGTTCTTAGGGGTTTTTTCTCTCTCGATAGCCCTAAATTTCTGATAGTTTTAGTTGTTGGCTTCGAATAAAAACCTTACATCAAAAAATAAAAGGCTTTTTGATTGAATCTTAGTGTAGAGTAACGATAGTGAGTCCCCTTTCCGTCAACTTGACCCTCTGATGTTTTAGTAGCTTCGATATATTTGTATAATTGAAGAGAAATAAACATCATTTTGTCGCAAATGGATGTATGGAGTTGCATAAAGGTAATAGTTCTTGTAGTAATGAGTAACTAGATTTCATCCCTATTCGTCGAACAAACATACCGAAAATATTTCCTCCTAGGACAGCGGTTTTATTGCAGATGAAGTATAAAATAGCAATGTACACTTTGGTTCAGATGGCACCAAGTGACTTTAAAGCTGAATATTGCTTCATAATTTTACATCATTATGTCTTGTTTTCAATTCAATCCTTTCGGAAGACACAAATACAACGCTCCCCAGCTACAAGTGTATAGAAGACCTGTTAAAATCCCTTTTAGCTCTGTAAGACTGTCCATCTTGGGTATTGACGAGTAATTTCATCCATTAAAGACCCACTTGCCACAAACTACAATGCTCCAAAAGAAAAATAGGTTGCCATCATTTGAATTATCCTATTCGAAAATAGCATTTAACTGATGAGTCTGGCTTTGGATGTTTGTTTTTTTGTGTGTGTTTTAATAAACTACCAATCAAAACTGCCATGATAGGTTTTTCTCAGTTTTTCAGCTGATATGGCCGACTATTCATCATGTGATGGTCATCCATCGAACAGAGTTAAATGCTATAATGCACGTATTTATGACGTGTACAGACTGCATGATTGGAGCTACAGGGCTAAACATTCACTCATATAATGCCAAGAAAGAACATTCATAAATGGTTTACCTCAAAGTAGAGTTTTAGTGAGGAGTTCAATCTACAATATACCTTTATGCTAAAGTGGCCACTTTGTTTGTGTCCACCTATTTTGTTAAGTAAGAATTTTGCCCTAGTAATCACTGCCCCCAAAAGTCAGGCGATTCAACTTATTCACTGATTATTTTTCCAATTCTGCAATTGATTATCTTCCTACATATCATAAGCAACACATTAGATTATCTCAGCTCAAATTGACAACCACAGGTCAATTGAACTGGACTCAAAAAGCAAACCGTAGAAGTTGTTATTATATAATTGAATTATACGAACTTGTATCTGCGTTTGTTTGTTTGTTTGTTTTTTTACTTTTTTGGGACGGAACTATTTTGCTTACTTTGTTGCTCTCTTTCTATAAAAAAATAAACTTATCTTACCTCTTCATTATTGAAATCCAAAATTCATACAAAATGTTTTTATGATCTCTGGAATTTTCTTCTAAAGATAATGTTCAGATCTCCTCGGAAAATAAGTCAGACGTGACAATGTGCAAAAGAAAAATAAAAAATAAGACACTGTCATGTGAGGGGATATTATATCACAGTTGATAATGATAATAATGATAGTCGTAATGTCAAAATCTGAATTCATACTAAAAGAATCTACCAAGAAATGAATGTAAACCAGAATAACTTTCTTTAATCGCATCACGGGCGAGACTGACAGCTAAGAAGACAGACTGGGACCATTGAATACATATATCTCTTCAAACTTCATTGGCAGGACTAAATCAAATCTTTTTTCCAAAAAATTAATCCTGCAATCAAGGACAACTGCCCCCAAGATAATTCTATTTGAAAAACAAGTGCCTCATGAAAAACCTTGCCATTGCTCTCTCCATTCATATATCTAGCTATTTCAATTCCACAAACTTCAACTTAGACTTTACAGTTGTTGTAATATTCTCAGTGCGCAATTATCCGAGGGCAATTCTCCATGTAACAGTTGTCCTAAAACCAGACCAAAGGTAGATTGTCTAGGACGGGCGCCAATATTAAGTATTTGTTAATGCTAGTAAACGCCTTTCTGTCCTCTGACAGCTTCGTTGATTGGCGTCTGATTGAGGAAGGCAAGGTTTGAACGTTTGTGTCAAATCTCATCTCATATTTGTTATTCAGAAAAGGTGATTGGTTTGTTGCCTGTTCGTCGTCAATCGAAAAAAGAGTCTGGGTTTCAAAGTAAATAAATCTGTTGTTCTATGTTCCAGAAACACATTATTGATTGCCAATAGTTTGAAATGTTTTTTAGACCAGTTCACTAAAATACAGCAATGTAGGACTTTGGTCTACATTGCTTTGGGGGGTTGCAAGTGGTCGTTACTAAGTGAAGTGGGATACTTGAAAAAAGTATGTCTTGTTTATTTCTTTCAAAGATATTCCCTTTATTTAAATATACTTACACAAATAAAAAAGAATATATACGTACATATATATATATATATATATATATATATATATATATATATATATATATACATATATATATACACACACATATATATACACATATATATATATATATACATATATATATATACACACACATATATATATACACAGGTTTATATATATACACATATATATATGTGTGTGTGTGTGTGTGTGTGTGCGTGTGTATTTACTCTGTCTCAATAAAGTTTGTGAAAGTACATTAAATAGAGGGGATATCAGAGAAAAAGGTACTCAACATACAATTATAATGCATATATATATATATATATATATATATATATATATATATATATATATATATATATATAGGTGTGTGTCTGTGTGTCTGTGTGTGCGTGTGTACAAATTATGATCATTTTTTAACATTTTGATTACTCTCAACTAATTGATGTCATCAGTGTTCTTTAACCTGTGTTCCTGTGAGAACAAGGAATGTAATCCAATTAAAAATGAGCATATCCTGGTATGTAAAATCATCGATGTTTAACATAAGAATACATCCAAGAAATGAAGTATAAAAGACAGAATAGTAAATCTTTTCATTAAGGGCTAGATATGTTTAGGGAAGTATTTACATTTTCAGTAGTGTGTGCTGTGCTCTATGTGTATGTGTATGTGTGTGTGTGTGTGTGTGTATGAGTATGTGTGTGTGTGTGTGTGTGTATGTATGTATGTATGCATGCATGTATGTATACATAGACATACTGAATTCATATTACTACTAAAATAGACAAAAAAATGACGGGTTTACTTACGTGTGGGTCGACACTTAAGATGTCATTTTGTTTACTTATTTATCTTTTGTGGTTCGGCTGCTCGAATTTTAATCGTTTTTGTTATGTCTCAACTTAACTTCAACTGTTTTGCAAGGTTATTGGACAGAACAGCTCAAGACAGATGATATATAAGAAAAAAAAACACTGACATTGTATGGTATGCATCTTATTCCATCACTGAAATAGGTTGAACATTATTTTATCAAAACAAATAAGAAGAAATTATGGTCTGATCTGATTAATTTACTCGCACTTTTTCTTTTCTTTTAGTATCAAATATCTTGCATTTATGTGACATATTCTTCATAGTGATGTGATATCAGCTTTTACAACCCTTGAATTGTTGTTTAGCTTTGTTAATCTTTTTTATGTGGACCTATCCATTTGAACTTTTAAATTATAACAGAAATCGGACAAAAATATACAATTAAAATAATTTGTCCTATATGTGGATGTATCATTATCATTATCGACGGAGTATATGAACTTATTTGTGTTTGACTGTCTGTTTTTTCTCCACATTTTTCCCGCAGATAAAGTATCCATACTTATAGAAACTGCCAAGAATTCAAAACAGCACTGCAGTACGTCCTAAGAGGTTTCAGATGCATTGTTGCCAACCCCCAAAATGGTTTTACACTTATTCAGCCAAAATGCACTAGGTAGTTCCATATTGGGGAGAAATAGACAGATAATGGCCATAATAGTCAAAATGCTCCCAAAAGTTGCTAAAAACTATCGAAGAGGCCCAATCAGACCGAACTAATTTAGTGATTTTTGCACTGCCTACAAGAGAAAAGCGCTGAACTAAGCTCAAAAGTGATAAATTGCCAAGTTCGTTCATATGATATCAGTTGCCACTGAACTTGTGTAAATAAATAAGCAGTGATTTAATTTATTGCAGTGTGGGAATTTCGGAATAAGCAATTCCATCGACAATTATTCTTGTTATCGTTATGTGCTTAGATATGTCTCGGTACCTCAATTGGTTTCCGATCTGTATTTCGGCTGGTTCCAGTTACGTCACTGAATGACATTTACTAATCAATAGATGACATTTAAAACATTGTTTTGTTTTTTTTGTTTTTTACAGTTTTGTCAAGTATTGTTTGTTATCATAACCTGGAACTTTCTTTACGGATCACTAAACTTTTCAATTTCGAGCTGACTTGATTACTAAAATTTTTATATGTACATGCTTATTCAGAGTACAATTATCAAATAAAAACAGGTACTCCAGGACAAATCATTGAGTAAAATTGTACACGTACTGATTGATTTTTTCATTACTAATTTTCCAGAAGAACCCTCATCGCCTTCTTCTTTTTCTGCTCCTTCCTCCTATTACTACGAATACATTTCCTTTAAATTCATTTTTGGAATTGAAAATCACAGATATAGACGGTGGATGCACTCTTGAACTTATTGTTAATGTTCTCTCCACAGCGTTGAGGACGTTGAATAAGACGACGTTAATCGAGGAGATCCTGTATGTCTTCCTATTTGTTGATGTTTGTTTCATATTTGAAATTCAAAAAGAAGTCAAAAGACATGCATTTCAGAACAATCAATTTAAATTTTCATCTGCAATGCTGCCAACTCAAACTATTTCCACGCTGGTTTAACTCCCCAAATATGCCTAGAGCAAGTAAATTAAAAATACCCGAAAAGATGCTAACAATGGTAAAAAAAAAATCACCCTTAAATTTTCAAATGTTCAAGCACGCTTGCATTAAATTTGCGTCTTTTTGCACGGCAAGAAACAAGAAACTCACTGATTCAAGCACAAATAGCGTTAAAATGCCAACACTGTCCATGTGCTACTCGTGACTTTTGATGGTAGCACTAAGTGCACCTCCATTGAAACTTCATCCCATTAGCAAGTGAGCTAATTAGATTGAATTATCTGCAGAAATCGGTTGAGCAGCTTTTCAGGAATTGAAACTCATATGTAAATTGAATATTAAAAATTGATTGAAACGCAATAAATGAAAACATGAACAAAAACTTTCTTGGAAATATTAAAATCATCACCCATTATCAGTTCCACATTTCAACGGAGAGATACCAAACTGCGTCCGTTTAACTCTAAATATAATGTCGGATGATCAATATATCTAATTTGATTGAATGAAATGGCTGTTTATGAGAAGCAAATATGGTTGTGACACCTAACAGCTGTTATTTTGAGCAGGAGCCCGTGTATCAGTTCCTTTGAATTCTCATAATCAAAAACTGATTGAAGATGTCATTGAAGGTCATTATTCAGGGTTATCTCTCCAGAATGAGAGTTGTCTAAGGAACGTCGTGTTTTTTTTCTAAGCCAGTTTCCATTTTCAATTCGAATTCGAAGTACTTGAATGACTGAGCACAATTTTTATCGAGTTTGAACTCATACGAACACAATAGTAAGATTTATTTTTTCGTCCGGAATTCGTCGAAATTACAATCATAAAGACAAAAGCTATATTGTGATATAAACAGTTTGTTCAAAGTAAGATAGGAGTAGAAAAACGTTGAACCAGAATTTCTCCTTCAACAAAACACTTGCATATAAGTAGTTGAACTAGTAATCAAGGTGATGAGAAGAAGTAGATACTTTGAAGCTGTATGTTAGTTGACTAAGCAAGTCAGAACTTTTCGTAATGGAGACTGCAATTGAAAAGTCAACCCCACAACTGATTCCTGCTAAAACATATGGTCCTCTTTATTCGATGTGCAAACATACGTTTGGCTATACTGATCAAGCACTAAAAAGAAACCGTCTTGTGACCAATGTCTTTTGGCAGCACGCTGTGTTAGAGGGTGATCTGAAAAAAAACCCAAAATCAATCATATAATGAGAAGATTCCAAGGAGTCTGCAGTATTCATCATGAAGTAGAACAGAATGAGTGAAATTTTATATTTTTGACTAAGAAAAAAATAATCAAAACCAATCCATATCATTATTTGTGACATGATAATCTGTCTATTGCATAACAAACAAGAAGGGAGGGGGGAGATTATTGAGACACTCAAAAACATAATTGGTGTTTCTAACCAAGACAATTTTATTATAGCAGTATAATTGACAAACTCCAATCCAAGATGGGTTGCTGGACTAAATCATGGAACAAAATAAAATTGCAAAGGCTTGTTTAAATCCAAAGTATAAATGCATTCGTCCTAAAATATCATTTCCGATTATATATCATATATTTCTAGCTCTACTCTAAAACAACTTGACTCTCGAAGAATAAAGTTGAATGTATCGAGTATTCTATCAAATAAATCCATCACATATCAGACATTGCTTTATATTATGCTATATTGCAAACCTAATCTGTACCATACACATATACACACACACACACACACACACACACACACAATATATATATATATATATATATATATATATATATATATATATCCACAATCAAATAATCAAATTTGAATAGATAAGCTTAAGCCAGACAGACCGACTTAAAAACCGAAGAAACCTATGTTGACAGCTTTTTGTGACAGTTTTGGTTGACGATTTCCAAGACCTGCACGCCTCTTTATATGTACTTTCAAAGGAATGGTGCATGAAATATTGATTCCATTTTCAATTCAGTTAGTCTTAAGATATTTCCGATGAAATGGCCCAACATTTTCTTTTAAGAAAAAAACTGAAGTTTTAAGGAAAAAAATCCTTACCATCAAGAAGATATATTCGTTATTATATTGCTTTTTTTAGTGGCAAAATTTGAAACTGTGAACTAAGACTGTCACCAGGAGCGATTGACATCGGTTTTATTCATTTTTAAGTTGCCCCTTCAGGCTATGTATGTTTGTATACATCACACGTAAAGGTTTTTCAAATGTAGTAAGAAGGCTGAAATT
This sequence comes from Thysanoteuthis rhombus, assembly GCA_963457665.1. NCBI lineage: Eukaryota > Metazoa > Mollusca > Cephalopoda > Oegopsida > Thysanoteuthidae > Thysanoteuthis > Thysanoteuthis major. The sequence continues at coordinate 82,678,133 of OY735201.1, forward strand.
TTCAATATCTACGTCTGATTATGCTTAGTAAAACGTTTTTTTTTGTTGTTGTTGTTATTGTTGGAAATCCTTTCTCAATTCAGCTTTCTAATGGAGTGGGAGTACAATTTGGTGTTTAATTTTATGCTAAATTGTTCCCCTAAGTCGTGTCAGCTTCAGATTGCTTTGTGATCATCACATCATATAAATGATTTTTTTAGCTAAGAATATATATATATATATATATATATATATATATATATATATATAGAGAGAGAGAGAGAGAGAGAGAGAGTGAGTGAGAGAGAGAGAAAGAGAGAAATACAAATCTGCTTATATAACTACATCTATCTATCTCTCTCTCTATATATATATAAATATATATAGACTGAGAAATGGACAGGCAGACAGAGAAAGACAGACAGAAAAACAGACTGTGGACAGAATGGGTTGGATAGATATGAACAGACTACGGTGGATAGATATCTAGAGATAACACATTGGGATAGATAAATACATAAAAGGATAGAAATGAACAGATTGGGATAAATAGAAAGAAAAAAAGTCTAGAATAGATTGAAATCAAAAAAGCAAAATAGATTGGTGAACATATATTAGCACTACACACACACACACACAAATATATATATATATATATATATATATATATATATATATATACATATATATATATATATATATATATATATATATATACATATATATATATATATATATATATATATGTATATATGTATATATATACATATATATAGAGAGAGAGAGAAAGAGAGAGAGAAAGATATTTGGATAAATAGAAATGAGCAAACCAAGAAAGATGAGTGGACAGATATGAACGATATACATATTTATTGTGTGGATGTGAGTGATACGACAAAACGTTGGCAAAATGACAATCAGCAGTAAAAGGGGAAATTTAAAAAAAAACTCACCTTACACCTCGAAATCTCCATCATCACGTTGGCATTTTCTGATGCATTTCGATGGTTGCAAACCATATTTTCCAGAAAAATTTCAGCGATGCAGAAGAACCTATATGCTGTTTACTTGTTTAAAATTAGAGGAATCAAATTGGAATATTTCTGTACCCTGGGTAGTTTATTTGAATTTGGCTGGAATATGTTTGTATACGTGTATGTTCTAGTTAAGTTTGGTCTGAAGTGAGAAAAGTGTGTGAGAGAAAAAGTCAGGAGGTGTTTGTTTGTTTGAGAGAATCAGGCATCTCTGAGATAAGAAGTTCAGTGAGTTGTGATCAGGATGAAAGCGGCTGTGAGTATTTTTCAGAAATCGAAGGTTGTGTTTTGTATTTAAAAGATTGGTGTAGGGGGAAATGGGGTATATGTTTTTAATTTTTTTCTTGGTTGATGATAGATGAGACTTTATTTTTCCCCTCTTTTGTGAGGAAAGTGTCCATACTGTTTCTCCATAGGTCTGTTATGTTCTTTTGATTCCTTTGTTAATGTTGTAATGAGCAGTTTTTTCGTGATTTTGTTTCCGAATCTGTGCATTTGAAGGGTTTGCAATAGGGATATATCCATATTTATGGGTTACTGTATTTCATTTGAATATAAGATTTTTTATGCATCTGCTTGTCGGAAAGTCATGTATAATTTGATGAGATGAGTTTTGTGGAAGTTGAACTTATGGTTGTGTTTTATATATATATATATATATATATACATATATATATATATACATATATATATATATATATATATAATGTATATATATATATATATATATATATATATATATATATATGTGTGTGTGTGTGTAGAGAGAGGGAGAGAGAGAAGAAGCAGTAAAAGCATTACTGATATTGCGTAGCCATGCATTTAAAATGCTGTGCATGCAATAATCCCTGCAAAATGGTGTTGATTGCACATGTTACCGTTTGGACTTTTCATGAAACAAATCAATATTCGTTTGTCACGGATATTAGAAAATTTTCTGCGCTAATATCAATGTAAGTACGTTTTCACAATCAATTGTAAATATTTGATCACTCTATGCGTTTGCTCATATTTGTAGATTATATGAAACCGTCAATCAGATCTGCACTAAAACATGCGTTTCTTCAAGTTTCAATGTTAATCTGGTCTGCTGTTGGTATGCACGTACTCATTTTTGCTTTTCAGATATTCCTCAACTAAATATGTTTTAGTGGAGGGGGTCAATCTGCAATATACCTTCTATGCTTGATACCTTAGTTTGTATCTGCTTGTCCGTTTTTTACCGTGACCAAACTAATGGTGAGATACATAACATATTCTTTGATCATACCTGATTTTATCCTTTATGAATACAAGTTTGGTTGGTCACTCAAATAAAACCAACATGTGACCTATGTTTTTAGAAAAATCGGAGAAAAGAAATTCAAAATAATTGGTTATCCCTCCTGCATTGCGTTAGGTGGTTACAAAAGAGCGTGAATGCTGCTGGAAACAAAGTAATCGACCAATTTAGTACAAGCTTACATTTCAAAATCACCCCAAATGTTCCCCCATAGCACTACACCACTGACAGCAATATTAATATTGTGTAGTGATGCATTTGAAATGCTGAATACGCAACAATCTTCAAAAATTGCCCCAACATGCTGTTAATATGGGGAATTTTATAGAAATATAGGATCTAAATGTGTTCATCTATCACAATCAGATGCTTTCTGATTGATCAGTTGGTCTTTCGGGAGGTCCCAGTCATGTTAAACGACCAGAAGTAAGTGCAAAATCATTAAAAAGTATGATGTCAGTAGAAGGCTTGACGTCATGAAACGTGTGAAATTTGTTCCGATTAATTTTCACCGCTGCTAATGATATCATGATAGAATATCAACTGTCAGCATGGAAACACCAACACGCCAAAAATGGCCACCTACGTTTTTTTAAAATTCTCGCTGAATATTTCTCCATGGCAAGATTTCATTAGGAATCAACTGACTAAAAAAAACTTCTTAGTCTTCTTTCCCCCATTCTTCTCTCTGCTACATTTACTACCATTGATGATGGATACATTGTTTAACTCATGGTTCATGTTTTTATACCTATATATCTTTTTTTTATCACCAAGAGATACTCAGATAAATATGTATATATGTAAGCATGCATATATGATTTTTTTTTATGCTAGAATATTTATGCAATAGAAAAATTCAAACAGAACTGCCATCAAAAGTATTAGCATAGCTTTCTTAAGTTTTAAGTTGGTCTGGCCTGATGGCTAGCTGGTAGAGCTAGGGGAGCAATTTTCAACATTTACTCCTTGTTATGTGGAGGTGCGGGTTATCATTTGCAATTTAATTTCATATCTAATCGACCACATGCATGTCTAGCAGCATTCATATTTGCTTCTTGAAAATTCAAACCTTCAATGAACACTGTCAAAAAAGAATAAACTTATTCATTGCTCATTCCTTTTTACCTATCTATAATTCATCACTCTCAATACTGCATGCTACCAAAAGACATTATTCACGTGTAGGTTTCTATTGAGTGACTAAACAGATCAGTACATGTTTTTATGCGTAAGAATATGTAAATGTATGTAATCAATTATATTGACCCACTGATAATATGTACTTGTCTGAGTACTGCATGTGATCACTCCATGTAGGCTGTGAGGCGTCGTGAATTTTTTTCTCATAACTAACGGGATGAAAAGTGCTGGGTTATGAACATTTGAAGCAAATGAGAATAATTTGTAATATTGCAAAAGAAAATGTGTATCGAATATAGAAAGAAAAATGTATGGTTGGTCGATAATCGATTTTGGGAAACATTACGACATAAAACATTTCAAGACTAGCGAGCTTAATTACCAGTCCACTATACATACTAGCTTAGAGACCTCCCTGAGATTCTACGATTGGAAAACCTCAATATGACCAATGTTTTTAATGAGAAATTAAAATTGTTCAGCATGTTTTGTTTTTAATTTTATTAGAATAAACTTGATACGGTAACTCCCGTTATGTTATGATATGAAGGCTGATGGGACTATCTGATTCAGTATTTGATTCTATTCTTTTTTTAGATAGTACTTTTGTGTTAAAGATACTTTTGGCGTGGGTATGAGTGAAGCATACTTAAATACTTGGTCAAAGATAAGAAGTTACAGAGTAACCCTTTGCAGACGCTAAAGGGAATATAAAAACATCTTGAGTAGATTTATTGACAAGATAATGCTTGGTTGCTTGGGACCCCTGCAGAAGGATAGCCAGTTGCAGTCACTCAATATAGAAGACATTGAGGTATATAAAATAGAGCGATGCATAAGGATTCTAATGGTGGAAGTAAGAAAGATACGTTTTAAGTTCAGTGGCGTAAGAAACAAAAGAAAGTGGGAAGATAGTAGGATAAAAAAGGATAAATGGTCATTCAGTTCCGGTATCACCCCCCCCCAAAAAAAACCGGGTAAGTTGAATCTGTGAAAGAGATTCCAAAAGAAAATTGACCCTTGCCTTCAAAAATAAACTAAATGCTGGTCACTAGAGGCTACTAAAGAAAGTACCATAAAAAATGAGGGCAGTGTTTTGTACATTTTGAGTTTCCAGTCATTTCTGCCGTAAATATGAGTACATAATGCAATGGAATCTTTCCTTTTTTTTATATATATTGTATTTTCTACAGATACAGACCATGGCTGCAAGATAGATTCAAGGTGTTTCCAAGTTTTGGGTTTTCAGTCATTTCTGCCATTTCGTCGATCTACAGTATAACATTTTGAAACTGATGGATACATGGGGTTGTTCAGCCAGCACATATAATGAACGGTGTGATTTTTTTTCTGTTTGTCCATAAAATGGTTTCCTTCTCTCAGATTTGCCATTACATTAAGACTGTTGTTGTTGTAGTTGTAATAATAATAATAATAATAATAATAATAATGATGATGATGATGATGATGATGATGATGATGATGATGATGATGATGATAATAATAATAATAATGATGATGATGATGATGATAATAATAATAATAATAATGATGATGATGATGATGATGATGATGATGATGATGATGATAATAATAATAATAATAATAATAATAATAATAATAATAATAATAATAATAATTAGGAGAAGAAGAAGAAGAAAAATCTGTCTTCCAAATTTACTATATGTGCTCGAGTAGATTTGTTGATCCCCGTCTTTGGCATTATACGGCTATATGTATATATTTTCACGGTAGATACACGATGATAAAATGCTGGTTCGAGAAATACCAGCATGATTTTCCATACAAACGACAATTATCACTTAGTTTTTTATCTGTGATCCATAATTCGGCTGGATTAATCAGCATTTTTCCACAAAGAAATGTATCATTCATTTATTTGCTAAATATAAAACTAACATGTAGTACAAATCAGGCTAGCAGTATAACATAATATAACAATATAGTAATAATATAAAGCCACTTCTGATATGTAATACATATATTTCATAGAGTCCTCGATACATACAACTTTTTATAATTGAAGTTGAGTTGTTTTAGAGTAGAGCTGGACATAAATAGTAGAATGTTGATTCGCTACACAAACTAGCTCATGTTTCTGCCCTCTCCAGGCCTAATCTGACGAAACAGGAGATAGTTTGTGTAGCAAATCTACATTCTACTATATATATATATATATATATATATATATATATATATATATATATATATATATATATATATATATATATATATATATATATATATATATATATATATATATATAAAGTGAGTGTGTGTGTATATATATATATACATATATACATATATATATATATATATATATATATGTAGAGAGAGAGAGAGAATTCCACTCTTATTCCTTGCTGACAGAACATGATTACTGCAACTTTTCTATTGTATACATAATGAATGTAGAATTCCATTTTTAAACATGAATGTACTTTATCTGTTAAACTGAAATAATTTCTCGTTTATTTCTAACAAACATTTTGAAAAGAAAGCTGCCATGAAAATCATTCTTCCAAGAGAGCTGCTTACCGATCACTTGGTCATGTTTTCAAATGATTGTAGGGAAATGTTAATTTCATACAGCAGGTGGCTTTGACGTAAAACAGTGATGAGTTTACCCCTGGATTAAGTGAGGATTGAATATGCAGTTCTTTGTTGCAGTAGGAAAAATTAGACTGGAGTTTGATAAATAAAAGCGTGTGTGTGCCCCCGTGTGTTTATACATGAGTGGGAGAAGTGATGTTGGAGTTTGCAGGTCCAAGTTCAGAGTTGTCTGCTAAACTAGTTGGCTACCCAAGAATGAATATTTTAGTCTGCTCTTTTATTTAGCCAGTGTCTGTAGGAGAAGAGATGTTTGCATACACCCCCCCCCCTGGAGGAATTAGTGTGAAGTGAATGCTATTTTGAAAATTCGAATTTTGTATCGATCAGCACCGTACAAAAGGCTAGGGAAGAAATTAATTCATTGATCAACACCTTTTGTATTTTTTTTTAATCGATCAACAACAACAGAGCATGCGGCCAAACAATATGACTAACACAGCTTGTAGTATATTAGAATTCTGATCGTCCCATCTGTTTATCTTATCGAGACATTTAATCAGCCAAAGCAGTGCATCAGCGCTACAATAAATACAAAAAGTATCTGATAAATTTTTAAAAAGTATTTAACATATTCATACCACTCTAGAATTGACAAAATTCGGATCGAACATCAAAATTAGCAAAAATTGAAGAAAAAAAAATACATCGGAACAAGTTTGAACATTCATGAGTTGGAAACACTGTATGAAAATTATTGTGGAATTTTCAAATGCGATGTTATGCAATGGAAGCCCAAGCCATAGATATTAATTGCTCCAAACGTTCCATATACTCCGAAATTGACCTTTCGAATGTTACTTTTTTTCTAAAAAAAATATTCTCCAATGTGTCAGGAGTTTCAATAGTGGAAACGAGAAAGATTCCGAAAGTCAGTCACCAATGTTTTTATATTTTAAAAAAATATTCATTTCTGTTACTTGTGTATCCGTAGTGCAGTTGCTCAGTGTGTTCATTTTGTAATTGTGAGTTTCGATTCATCTGATAATCACTATGTTTTAAACAATGGTAGTTGAGGATGTCGTATTGATATTACCGAAATCAAGACCATAAGGAAAAATCTGTAGCCTCAAAATGTGCTATTGTAATCGTGAAAACACGAAAAGATACAGAGCAATACAATTTTAAGATAAAATATGCATAACGATATGAAAGTCGTGAACAAAATAATTTGGTGAAGTTAAGTTACTTATGAGAACATGCCACTGTAATTAGCTCTTTTGTGCCACTGCATTGATTTGCCTGTTGTATGTTAAAATATTTTTGTTTGTTGTTTTTTTAATATTTTTACAATTATACCAACACAGTGTACGGGTATACTTTTTTCTTATTAGTTTTGGAGATGTATAAAGATGTTTTTTTAATGCATCTGATTATTTTTACTGTCACTGAAACCCATGACGTAATCAAAATATTGGCCTTCAAGGTAAGGGCCATGCAATTTACACATTTGACGATCACATTTGGCGTCACATACAGGGATCACAAGACTTTATAAGAATATGGAAGTTTACAATATCCCAAAAAACAGTAGAAACTAAAATGTCAATGAGCTAGTCGCATTGCAAGAATGTCAGACAGCTGCTGGACATAAGAACTCACAGCAATGGACCCCAAAAATTCTATGTGAATATAAGGCCATCAAAAAATGAGATATAGGCACTGCACTCCCATTGATGGAGGGATCAGGCGAATCTCGTTGAAGATATATTTCCAACCACGGATAGAATGGTGATGATGATGATGATGATGATGATGATGATGATGATGATGATGATGATGATGATGATGATGATGATGATGATGATGACGATGATGATGATGATGATGATGACGATGATGATGATGACGATGATGACGATGATGATGATGATCTCAATTACAGTACCCCCAATCCTCTAAAATGCTTTAACAAAAACTAAGCTTGACAACCTTGTACAGCTCAATTACAGTAGTTTTGGGTAGGCATCAGCGCTGACCCCCTGAAATAAACTGTATCCCCCAAAGAAAATAATCATTAAATGTTTGTTATCGTGTAGCTACCCTTATTCATCTTACTAGTTAAAGTTAAAGTTAAATTTAAAGTTGATTTCGATTACACCAGATTGCCTTACTCTCAAAGACTGACACAACGGGTCATTGGGCTGTTCAGTTTAATCTAGCTGAAAAGCAAAATTTTGAGAGTTGGGTTTGGTTTTTATCATTTACCGCAGTTATCTTCTTTGTAAGGTGACCCCTTCCAAAACAATACAATCGTGCACCTTGCAGTTTATTTCATGCATTGTATATGGTTCAGTTTTTAGTGTCCTTCGTTTTTTCTAAATAAATCATTTTGTTCAATTTCATTTGCTTTCAATCCATTAAACCCTATAACTATTTGGAAATGCGTTATATGAACAGGTCTGGATACTCACAGTATAGAAACCATCATTGTGTTACATTGTGTGTTAGGGATGATTGATTAAGAATAGGAAAAAGGTTGAATATCATATGAGTAACTTTTCTTGTATTTTGATAAGTATTGATCACTGGAAAACATGATTTTTCAAAAGACCAGTATTAATAATGCTAAGCACAACAATTATGATCAATTTAACACTAACGCACATTGCAACTATAAACCCCAACTAAAAATTGAAAGGAAGAAAGAAAAATGTTGTTTTTTTGGGTTTTTTTATACACAATCGGGAGTAAATTATGTAAACTTCAAACTTATAGGTCTCCGAAGCGAATGGGGTCTATTTACAATGTAATTGTAATGAGAAATCTGGCACCTACTTTCATGCGTTTACATAGATTGAGCTTACATGAATTTTCCATTTTGTCCCAAATATTCAGGTATTACTACTAGATTCATGCAAAAGTAATTGCAGTTTTTTCTTATTTTAAAATTTGTTGCTTATTTTCGGAACAGACCATAATTTTACCATGTTCATTATACCCTTTCAGAGCATGAATTCTCAGCTATCTATTCAAACTAATGTTCCATTTACATTTTTTCTTTGGTTTAAATCAAAAATCGAAAAAAGTGAATTCGAGAAATTTTGTTGTCCGAGTTCTGAATGGAACATGAAACAGCACAATTGATTGCAAAATCAGCAAAATATTTGACTAGGGAACTGTCAACGAACTTACTGCTCAACATTAGTCCCTAAAACTCAAAAAAGGATACCTTTTATAGATGAGAAGGGTTGGAGTTCTATCTGGGATCGATAATATCCAAAAGAGGACTATTATTAGAGCGGACCCACAAAATAAGACTTAAGGAGTTGTGGAGGAACAAAACGTCGACTATTCAACCGTTTCTTGGCATTTGCACCAAATTAGAAAATTGAAAAAAAAAAAGCTCTCATCCTATGCAATTAAATAAAAAAGTGTACTCTGCCAGTTTACTCACCAGAACTTTCTTCAATGGACTAACTCTTTTTTAAGTATTCCGTGCAAGGGGGGAGGGGGGTTAACAACCAGGTAGCAGCTTGAAACGTCTGGGAATACATTTCCAGTTTGTAAACAGGTGTATATCCTGAAGGTTCTTACAATGATTGATAATTTGATGAATAACTTTTATTCTGATCCGAGATATACTGCTTTAAAGTTCATGTTTGAAACCTGCAAATATTTTTGCACCGACCTTATACAAACCGGGTCTCAACCTTTTATTTAACTGATGGAAATTCAAATCAATACATCCAAAAGAGGGTGACCAGACAAATGTAATCTGAATCGACTAAAGGTTTTAGTTCCTGACTTGAAACATTGGAAATATCAGGACTCTCTATTTCCGTTAATTGCATTCAGATCACGACCCCAAAACCTCCTGTCATTTTAGATTAAATCCGTCTGGTGTTCCCTTTATGTGGATAAAATGCTCTTTGGCGCAATGCTCTGAATATGTCACAAACTTTTATTCAATAGCCAAAGCCGGTAACATAAAAATCTATTAAGACTTGATCTTTGCTTCGAAGCTGCTAATGCTTTTTCTTTTCTTAATTCTGCCAACGTAGTTTGAAGAGATGTATTTATTCACCCGCATCTCTGTGTGTTAGTCGCCTATTTGTTCACTAAATATCTGCTAAAGTTCTCCATGAATTCCTATCAAATTTTCTCGAGGGGCATGACATAAGATATATGCGCAGCCATAGACCTGTGGGCTAGATTTGGTCCATGGCAACAGTTCATTTATTTATTCATTTATTTTTTATCCAAGTTCAATCTAAGTATGCAATTAAAATCCTCTTTTGTCTCTCAGAATTAATACTGTTTTGGCTACTCAAATATTACAATAGAATTCATTTTTTAGTCTGAAATAGGAATTAAGTACGCTTGTTGTGATATGATGGGATCCACCAGATAAAAGAAGTTCCTCTTGCCACGAAAATTGATTAATACTTAGGGTGGATCAAGGAATTTATGCTTGGTTAAATAGAATTGTTTCCACTGGCTGACTTTAGGCCGGTTCTGTGGCCTTATGATGAGGAGGACTGGGTCATTTTTTTGTGTTGTCCGTGTCCATAAGGGTAATCGGAGAATGGTTTTTGCAACTCAACCCCTCTTCACCTATATACATCTGATTTTTCATCCGTCCACCCTTTCAAGATCCCATAAAAGTAAATTTGTCACATCGACCACTTGTGGGCGTATTCCTGCCCAATCCATTTAACGCTTTGCTCTGAATATGTCGCAAACTATTATTCATCATCCGATTCTAATTTCCTTTTTTTCTGTCTTCTTTCTCCTTTTTGTTGATTGATGACGTAGGAATAGTATGATTTTCTCTTTTCTGACTTTCATTTCCATCTTGGTAACTTTTAGTTTTAACTAAAAGTCTTAAATTATTATTGTTGTTGGATGAAGAAAATAAAATCAAAATTTAGTATGAATCACTCAATAACATTTTAGCAGTCAATGAACGACATTTTTATATCAGCACACTAACTCACGTATGCATCACTTCTTTTTTTTCTCCCTCCAGTTGTTAAAATCTTGTGATAACAAACAAGATTGGTAACTCGGTGGTAGAAGCTGGATAGATATAATGCCTATAGATGACACCTTCGAGGCTCGAAATACATGTTTACACATTTGGAAAAATTTAATAAGATTATCCTTCACTGTTGAAAATACTCTCCACGGAAGAAATCAGAGTATCCTTTTTGTATGAATACAAACTCAGTAAAATACTGTTAGAGCTTTCAATAAAATGAATTTTGCAAAACTTGAACTTGCTCAGAATGAAACGTACAACATTGCTTTCCAAACTTTCTTCCCAGAAATATGAGCCTGGACAATGTCCCTTGAGGAGGCTTATAATCAGTTGTTGATGACGAGATTGTTGCGGGAAGTGATACAAGGACAACTGTTTTGGCTTTTTTGCAGAATTAACAGGTTTCAAAAATAATAATAGGATGCCACCTAGCATATTTTCCCTTTATAAACGTACATATAATGAGGGACAACCCAATAGAGATGGTACAGTATGCAGCTACATCGAACTGTTTCAGGACCAACAAAATAATGCTGGTGTTTCATTTCTAGTATGCCATAAACTATCATTCAACCCATCCGACCCACCAAAATAAAAAAGCTATCTCGAGGTTTTTTCAGTTTTTAAGTTGGACTAGCTGACTCAGTATGTATTAATTAGGACCACACATCACTGGTCACGTCACTGGAACAAAAAGCTTTTAAAAATCAACTCCTAAGTATGTCTAGAAGAAAAAAATTCATTTGTTTTTGTGGTTTTTTTTTTGTTTTTTCGTGTTTTGTTTTGTTTGTTTTTTTTCGAAATTCTCCCTAAATGTGTTTTCACTGAGAGGGTTCGATTTGCATTACTATTTCATTCTAAATCAATCCTCTTATTTGTTTCCGCTTGTTTTGTTTTGAATTTTTTGCTTCTTTTTTTTAAATTCCAAATTTAGACTTCTTTAGTGAACTCTGTCCTACAAAAGGCGAAAGGGATGGCTTAATTTTGAACACCCTTTTCTACAATTTCCTGGTTGGTTATCCCAATACGGCATGCTAATAAAAGACATCGGTCACAGATGTTTCCGTTGAGTGATTAACCAGACTCATTGTTTTTTTATGTGTTTGTGCGACGGTGTGAAAAATCCAAGTGATCACAAAACAGATGAGGAGTTAATTTCGTTTCCGTGATAACAGACGGTTAATTAAGCTCGTTGCCAAAAAAGAATAATCTGATTAGAATAGACAAGCTCTTCCGCCATTACGACTGATCTTCTAAGTGGAAGAGACATGTCTTCCAACATATATCAACAGCTGATAATGGTTCCTCGTCATGCAAAAGGATGAAGATTCATGTTAACATGATTGCTTGTCAATCTCTCTAAATTCTGTTCATTGGCGCGTTATTGATTTTAGAGTTTTCACAAAGCAACCTATGTTTTCTCTTGATTAATCTTTGACCATCAGAGCACAGTTTATTATATTCCAAGTGTAGCTGGTTGATCGAAAACATCTCTCGACAGTGCAAATGAAATCTGGAAAGAACTGATTTTAATTAAACAGGAGAACACATTTTTTTTAGCTCAAATCACACTATAATTTGGGGAATATCTGCGTATAAGTACTGTGGTGACTTGGCAATAAGCCATCGTACAAAGTACATGGTATCTTCCTGTTATGTTGTTCCGTGCAAAGAACATTGAAGTATCAAGTTGGCGTTATTTGGACTTAGAGTTGTTGATATGAGGGGATACTCTATTCACAATTAATATCTGAAATGAACGCTTGATTGTGTCTAAAAAGTATAGAGTATGTTGATGTTTCCTTTCAAAATTCGCTTTTGCCATTCACAGAGTTAGACATGAATTTTATTTAATTTTGAATTGAATGATAGGCAAATTTGCAGGTTTCCCATCATATAAAGTAAGAAAACAATTACATATGAATACAATCATCATCATCTTCATGATCATCACCACTTTCATCCTCGTCATCATCCTATAACTGGCAAAAAATTTCAAAAGAATGTTTGTAAATTAATATGCTCTTCACACACGGTGGTCATAAAATAACACTCACTTCCAAGGAACAAAAATCACTTTGAAATGTGTGATGATAAATAAACGCTAATTTAACTTGACGAAAACCCTCATCATAGTTGTTATAGTCACAACGTTCCGACCGTTGTAGCCTCTATCCTTACTCCGATGTCCGGCGTAGTTGATGATCTTCTTGAAATTTCGAATCGAACTAAAACTGCATAAGTCGTTTACACACAATTATGAGTCATATTTACTTTCTATGGATTTTTGGACCTAATGAGGAACTTGCAAAGACTATAGTCGATCTCTTACACTAGATTCAAATTGATGTTAGCACTGTTGATAACAAGACGATGACAACAACAAAAACAATGACCTTCACCGAAATAATAATCTCCAAGATTACAGAAGAAGCATGCCACCTCATTCCGATCACACTAGAAGATTTATAATAATAAATTTGGTTTGCTCGACTCCCATTTCACTAAAGGTCATCTATGACAATTTACAAAAGCTAACATGCTTTGGGATAGTTATTACCTCCGAGAATCTACCTCATGCTGATTATCTCACCACGAGCATGTAACTCAATTTATGAGTTTACTCGGTATTGTAGACAACAATCAAGGATGAAGGGAAAAGCGAGCACATCCGAATTCTATTGAATTGGGACTGACTAAATTATTGTACAAAAGGAGAAAAAAGTGTAATAAAAGAAACAGCGCATGTGCTATGCTCAAATCACAGAACTCATGATTAAACGTTGTAAGGGAACCACTATTCTGGAAACAGGAAAGGTTAGATTTCAGACCCAAAGAATTTTACCTTAATATCTACAGGTCAGTGGATTAAACTGTTACTAATGTTCGTCTGGTTTTCTTGAAGTTCCAACCTTTGGTCACGTAGTGCAGAATTAAAAACCTTTTCAGATGAAAACGAAGGAAGATGCTAGTAAGTGAAGATTTGATTTCATGAAGAAGTATATTTTTGTTGGGAAATGTATATTCGAATGGATTTTGATGCGATTTGAATGAATATGGCCTCCATATTTCTTCTAAATCGGAAAATCTTTTCCGTCAAGTAATTGTAGCTTAGTGTAAATCCAACTATATCTCAATGAGTTGATCCCAAAAATTGAATAAATAGTCATCTTGGCCTTGACCTATACAATCTTAAGGTGGTCTTTAGCCAGCATGAAGAAGTTCCAGGAAGAATACAAAGGCTCTACATTAAAAAAAAAATATTTCTCAGAAATTAACGCAAATAATCAAACATTCATTTATTAGATTTGACAAAAGGAACATGTCATATTACAACGGAAATCTGTCATGCAAAATAGATTTGGATGACGGGTAGTTGGCAGTGCACTATCTCATAAAACACGTGTTATACTTCATAATATTAGAGCGTTTATGTGATTTTTTTAAATTAAGAGTCTCTCTAAGTTGGTTGAACATCGCTATAAAATGATGTGCGTCAAAGCAAAGATTATCAAATAGAATAACCATTTGTTAACTTGATGCTTTTATCGAGACCAATTGAAATTTGATTTCGGTTCAAGCATTTTCATTGATTGAAGCAACAGTGCAATGATGAAAAAAACATATTTTTTTTTAATTTCTGGTTAAAGATAATGGAACATTATTATTACAAAGACAGAGACCGTTCCAAAGGTGAATCTGTGGGAGGGTGCAGACTTTACTGTTGTTGGGGTAGCCGGCTTTAATTCACAAAATGTCACAAAAAAAAAAAATCCGTCCGTCGTACGGAACTACAGATTCGAATTACTGTGGTCATTTTATTGTCAATATAGAAACTTTAATTCAGGTGGAATATCTTCAATCTTTAATTAATTATCTATATTGTTAGATTTTTCATGAAGCAACGATGAGGGTACACAACCAATGCATCGTATCGATAGTTATCTACAGAGCTGAAATATTGAACCCAACCAAAAGATTGATCCTAAAACTGGTAACCATAAAATATGCACAGGATTGAATCATACTCAACACTTCATTAAAAAATTACAGGACATTACATTATATCAGAAAGCAAACAAGGGTTAGATATGTCATAGCATCCATGAAAAATCTCAAATAGCAAGTCTGTCATGTTGGTGGATTGTCGCACAACTATTCACAGCGTAGATCCCGAGGGATTATATTTGATACTGAGATCAACAAAGTATAATAATAACTAATAACCAATAAAAATAATAATAACTATTCAAGGTCAAAAGCATTGGCTCTGCAACATGCATAATAGAAAGATCTGACGTAAGATCTATGTCTTACAGACGCTAGAAGCCTGTTGGTCATAATGATTAGTTCAAAGTAAACACAGATTGTCACAGTCAGAGTTCGGAGTCGGGACTGATTCCATTTTGTTCTACAGTGAAATGATGTTCAATGAGCACAAGATTGACGTTCAACTTCTCTTATTGAGATTTTTTTCTTTCCACGAAAAAATCTATTGAAACATTTTCGGCAGAATCGAAATCGTAGTAGTAACTGTACCTTGCATTAATAAATCATTATAGTCAAAGTGTGGACCGGAAGTAATTATCTGAAAAAGAATATTCATAATCCATCTAAAAAATAAATGTTTTATTCAAAGTTGTCATTAAACAGAGAAATACGGTATTCGGGCTTTATTGCCCATAAATGATAGAGACCGAAAATGACTTTTTTTTCCACAAAGCAAAAAAATTTTTAGATGATGCCTAGTTATGTACTCATTCAGATGTTCAAGATTGCAGCCTTGAATTTGGGACCAAGGACGCCTGGACACACATACGCGAAGGCACACGGACGAACAGCGAAAAAAAACAGTGTAGCCAACTCAGCTGGTTGGTTGTACCATTTGTAAGACTATAGTTATTCGATATTCCCCTAAAAGTGACAACATGATGCTCCCTCGCTTCAAATCGCCAGAAACAAATTGCATAAAATGTCAGGAAGGTTTTTTTTTTCTTTTTTTAAAAATCAAACTTCACACATCTTTGGGAAATCATAAAGATACATCAATGAATTTTATTTTGAAGAGAAATACACTTAAAAAATAACTTCTATCATGTACATAGCTAGTTCTTGTTACAGGGGGGAAACCATGTCAATTTTAATTTGAAATGGGGTGTGACAAAATTGCTTTCATGAATAGATAAACGGTTTCCCCCCTTAAATTAGACAAAGATTGTCCTTTTTTTCTTACGTGGGGGAAAACATCTTCATATTGGAATAGTTCTTTCAACATGGTTGGCTTTTTGGAATACGAAATGGAAAGGTCTCTCCTATCAATTTGAAAATGAGTTGTATGCCATTTGGGAAAAATATGCTGAATTTAATAGAGAAACGAATTCTATATATATATATATATATACATATATATATATGTATGAACCGTAGGGAATGAGACGGACTCGGGAGTAAAGTGTTTTGAAGTCAGATTTATTTATCCGTAAATGTTATTCAATAATGGTATGGACATTTGGGGGGGGGATTCCCATCTTCAGTAGTGTGCACTGTGTGAGTATGTGCTTTTAGAGGTTATGCGTTTGATGTGGAACTTGAGTCCACCATCAGGAGCTTTGCTTTGAGAGGAAGAAATGGTATCCACGCTACCGGGGGCATTATGTTTTGTGATAGAAAGTCCAGCCAGAGTCAATGGTTTAGCAACTGCAGTTGATCTTGGACAGGATAAAAAGTGTCAGGGTTCGAGCGAAATGAAGTGGTGTTAGATTGTGTGGGTATGTTAAGGATAGTGTTTAGGGAAGGGTGATGAGGTTAACAAACTACATTAGTTTCAAATTTACAAGTCATCAGAAATATGTTGGCTATGATTTGAACGACTGATATGACTGGCTTAGGCGGATTTTGCTATGGGTCTGAGTGACTTTGAAGTTTTAAGTATTGAATGCATGTAAGGGGGTAGATGTGGATTTGAGGTTATTGTTAGTAGAAGTTTTATGAATCAGAGATCTGTGTGATTAGGGTTATATACATATATATATATATATATATATATATGTGTGTGTGTGTGTATGTATGTATATATATATATGTGTGTGTGTGTGTGCGTGTGTGTGTGTATGTATAAAGTCTTCTAATGAGTTGATATTTTGGCTTGGTATACAATATTCGATTTGAAACTGTTCTGCAAAGAGTATGCATTTTGTTTGTTCAATTGTAATCTGATTTATTTATGCTTCTTTTGTTTATATCAATTCCAATTAATTCATTTTTATGATTTGTAATTAACTATTGAAATTTCTCTTACGATTGAGGCTAATTTTCAGTTAGTACATTTTTAATATCTAAATCGCTTGATTTGCTAATGCAAAATAAACCACATCATTCACCTGAAGAAGTGGAAACAGAGCATAAACATAAGTGTGTTTGTTGCAGCAAATCTTCATTCCATCATGTATCAAGCTCTACTATAAACCAACTCAATGTTTTAAGTTGAATGAATCGCGCACTTTATGGAATAAACCCATCATACATTGAATATTGTGTTATATTATATAGCATCCATGATTTTTCATTATATACATATTTATAAATACATACATATACATATTCATATATATATATATATATATATATATATATATATATATGTGTGTGTGTGTGTGTGTGTGTGTGTCATTTCAAAATGGCACTTATTGCATTTTGGAACTGACCTGTCATTCTTCACCCTTTTTTTCACTTTTCCTGACCTATTTTCCATCACAGAAATCTGAGACGTCCACCTAGGCCCTGAGTGTTCACTCTCCCTCTCTCTCTCTCTTATTAGACTCACTAATTCTGTTGTACACATCCATTTCATTCCTTTCCCTTTTCCTAACCTTTCTGTAAATTATATCATTATTGTAAATTATATTATTATCATTGTTGTTGTTGTTGTTGTTTTATTATTATTATTATTATTATTATCATCATCATCATTATTATTATTATTATTATTATTATTATTATTATTATTATTATTATTATTATTATTATATCAGCGTAACTCTGCAAATGGCTGGCCAGACCAACCAGTTACAGATCTTTCTTTCTTTGCTCGTTTGTGTGTCTGTGTGTCTACCTCAGGGTATTCTTTGCGATTATTATTGAATAGTGATCAATAGTCTTTGGAATGTCTACCACTTTTTTTCAATGGGTCCACTTAGCCTACAAACGCCGAAATCTTGACAATCTCCATTCTCCTGCGCATTTCCAAATAATTCAATCTCGATTTTAATTTATTTGGCTTGTTTCTAAATGCACAATGTCCTAAGGGTATGATCAGAACTTCCATGTTCAATTGTTTGATCCCTTCCCATGCTAAGTTATTTTCCAAATTATTCGCATTGGTTCATCTCTTGCTTGCAATCTGTCAACGATCTGCCTGTTCTTGTTTTCCTTATTCATGATTTTTTTTTCATTTGAACAAGATGATCGGTTTTGGTTGGAGAATCTTATTATTATTTTTTTTTCAAACCACCTTTCTGTACTTGCATGATTTGTCAAACTACCGTCCTCTGCAAAACACAAACTATGTCAAAGGTCCCAATCTGTCATCCCTATATACGTTTTGAGTCAGTTTATGCACTAAATCATTCATTGTAGGCAGCACTGATGAGTGATTCTATTTTCACGTCACCATGTCTGTGATTTTCCATCAGCAGTATTTCTTTCAATTTTCATTTCTCTATGGAGATCTTGTTCTCCTTTTCTCATGTTTCTTCTAGTATATTCCTCGTTTTTGTAAGCCTTTGTCACCTTTCATTTCTTGTTGAAAACTTTTGAGCGGTTTTCATACTTTCATCAAAATGTTGTGCATATTCTTCAAATAATAATCAACTATATTAACAAACAGAATGATAGATATGAGTCCGATTGTTTTTCTCTTTCTTTCTTCTTATAGTTTGTCGGTGTCGTCTCAGTCGTGTAAAGCAAGGGCCCAAAACCTTTTTTGAACGCTTCCCGGTTTGAAATCGACGTTATTCTTGTTAACCAGCCGACGGGACAGGAGGTGTTAATCACGACCAGAATTTAAGTAATGAGTGAACTATAAGCCACAGATGAGTGGCTAATATACTAACTTTTTTTTTAAATGAGCTTACTTAATGAATCAATTATCAAAATCCACCCAAACCCCCAATAAGAAGCGCTCAAAGGCCCATTTCTTGATGTCGCAGTGAAAAGCTATTCTTCATGAACAATTTTATAACTTATTTATTTCATAAATCTAATGAAAGTGAAATGCCATGATAATTAAAATAAGTCTAGAAAATAAACAGCCGATTACTTTCTTTTATCATATTTCGAATCAAAGGTTCAAAATCAATTCATCAGCTTTTTTCACTCCTCTCTCTCTATTTTTTTCTCTTTTTTACTTTTCCTTTCATTTTTTGTTATTTCTTTCTTTCCTTCCGATCTATTTGTTCTTTTTTTAGAGGGTTTCATCATTCTTTCTTTTTCTTTTTCCATAGTTGAACAATCTTTATTTCTCACCCTTTCCATATTTTTTTCATATTTTACCTTTCATGAGACCAAATCTTCTTTTGTTTTTCATTCTTTATCACTCCCTCCCTATCTTTAAAACATTTATTTTATTTTATTTATCCTCTTATTCTTCATCACAAAGCATGCAAAGCCAATTGTTCATTACCAGCAATACTTGGTGGAATGAAAACATGGTTACAACCGAAGGAATGAAAAACTAGTGAAACATTATCAATTTAGATAGAAGAATTATCAAAGCGATTCTGTAGAGAAAGTGTCAATAGAAACAGATGAGAAATGTTGGGTTTGCGTCTGTTTATCAAAGGAAACAAGAAAATTGGTAAATGATCAGTTACTTATCAGTTCAGATCATAGATATCTAAAAATCATTGAGTAAATATATGATATAAGAACTGAAACAGTCTACTGAAAGAATATAAAGATGAATCAATAGAAACTGTCATGTAATCAGTTTATTTTCGCCCTGTGCCGTGTTTGGATGATTAATTAAATAATCATAGGAAGAATGATCAATTAGTACATTATTTTTCACGCTTTTTTGTTTGGCACCGATCAGTGAAAAAAAGCTTGAATTTAAAAAAGTATATAAGTGGTCCAGTACTCCTCATAGTTTGCACAATTAAAATTACTCCAGCCGTTCTGGCTGGGTTATTGGCCACAAAATTCACAGCCACATCACTGGATTTGGATGGGGGTTATGACAATCCAAACACAGATACAATCCCAAAATCATCACTAAGAAAATAACCTTATACATTGACACGTACAACGTCAGAGCTCTCTCTATAGGCATGCACTAAATCAATCTTGAAAATGAAATCAAGAATATCAAAAAGGAGATAATCAGTATAAGCGAAATGAGAAAGCCCAGAGGAAAACTAATCAAAGTGAAGAGCAAATACATTCTTTACAAATACGGAAAGACCAAGCTAAACAAAACAGAGAGGGTTTTCTTATCAATAAGAAACTCAGAGACAAAGCAGTCACTCACCACATAGCCAACTGTCACCCTACAACTCTCAAAGAAGTACAAAACTGAACATCATCCAAGTTATGCTCCCACGTAGAAATCAATCAGATAACTTCTATGATGACTCGAAATTCTTACTCCAAGATACCAGAAAAGACACCAATGGCATTTTAGGGGACTTCAATTCACAAGTAGGACAAGAGAATGAATGCTACGTTGGCAAGTCTATATATAAAGTATGGAACGAATGAGGAAGAAACCTTGTGAACTTTGCAACGGCAAATGGGTTAATGAACACCATCTTCAAGAAAAAAAAACAATAAAAAATGAACTTGGTGTAGCCCCAACCGAGAAAAGGAGAACAAAATAGACTACATCCAAGCGAACCAAAGCAACACCGTCAAAGATGCCCATATCCTGAATAATGTCATTGTAGGAGCCGAGCATTGAATGGTAAGAGCGGAGAAAATGTTCAACTATGAATTTCAACCGCTGAGCGTACTAGGAAAGCTCGCCCAATCCTTCAAACTTGAAGTGAAAAACAAATATGATGTTCTTGCTGAACTACAAGAGAGCAGTACCAACATCAGTATCAATGAATTGAACAAATAACAGTATGTCCATTCGATATCGTCACTATGTTTAGACAAAATACCATACAAGCTATCAGTTGAATATAGAATGGAACCAAGAACTTCACAGAGAAAAAACATGAGAATCTCAAGCCACTAGTAGAAGGAGAGAAAATTGAAGCAACTGAACTAAATAAAACCAATCAAAATAAACGAAGAGAAGACAAAAGGAGATACACTATTCTCGAGAAAGACCAAGGCTTCAAAGCTATTAACAGAACCCTCAATACTGGATAGAAACAAATAACTAATGCATTCGAAGGAAAAGGAGATCTAACTGACAGGGACTTCAAACATGCCCAAAAATTTTACCAAAACCTCTACTCCTCCAAGCGAACAGGATGTTCAAGACGCGACCAATCAGTTCAAAGACTCTCCAGAAGTTACGCAATCAAGCGAAAAGGGAAAGATTCTTGGACTAGATAAAATCACTATCGATTCACTCAAAAAGCTGGTAAGGTCATTAACGGAAAGCTAGCAATTTCATTCATGCCTAAAACAAAGCTGCAATCATTATACTGTTACATAAAAAAGACACTTTAAAAACCTCAACAATACAGACTCATTCAAGGCGAATCATCTGCATCTACAAACTTCTTACCAAAGTTATCTCAAAAATGGTAGGCGGAACCTAACCATGGGACAAACTGGCTCCAGACACTAACCTGCAATGGACCATCATCTCCATTCGATAAATCAACTAAAAGAGAAATCAGAAGAATATGAAATGCGACTCGTAGTAGTATTTTTAGAATCTAAGAAGACTGTTGACTCAGGAGGAATTCCCTAAGATACTGATACTATCACTGGACAAGGTGAAGATCCCGTATATGTCGGAGTATTGCAATATACAAACCGACACAGTGGCTCCTATATCAAGCTATTTGAAGAATCAAAGCCCTTTCAGCTCCAAGAATGAGTAAGACAGAGCAATTTCAGCTCATTCAAACACTTTATCACCTGTCCCGAGATGATCTTTATGAACCTAAACTGGGAAAACAAAAGAATCTAAATAAGCAGCAGATTTTTAGGCAACCTCAGATTTACAGACAACATCATTTTTGCCGAAAATATCCATGACCTCCAAATAATGGTTGACAAACTGAACAAAGGAAGCAAGAATGTTGGATTTCATATTAACTTCAGCAAAACAAAGACCATGTACAACAAATATGTCGGGAAGAGACCTACAACAATCGAAATCAAAAATGCAGAGCTGGGCAAAGTAGACCAATACACCTATCTGAAGCAACAAATCTTCAGAGAATCCTCAAATGAAGAAGGAACCAAGCAAGGAAACACTCAATGGTAGCAGGTCTTCCGTAGAGCAAGCTCAACCTTCGAGAACAAGAAAATCTCGTGAAAAAAGAGGAAAGAATATACAACCAATGCATTTTCCTAGTATCCACCTATGGTGCTGAAAAATGGAACTCAACTGAGAAACTGACCCTCAAAATAAAAAGCATGCAACGTCAACCTCACATATTGCAAGACACCACAATATATCGGGGAAAAGCAAGAATCTGACACATCATAGAATCCATTAGAAGAAATGACAATGAGTTGGTCATGTTAAAAAAAAGTCGGACAACCGATTGACATCACAACTCAAAACATAAATCCCCAAAAGCGGGACCAAAGCTGGTAAAATATGAAGTAGCGAGACGAAGTGGACAAGTTAAGAAAGTATTGGCTCCGTGATGAGGTGGGGGGGGGGCGAATCCCAGTGAAAGTGTATGTCCGAAGACGAACAATAAAAGACTGATAATAATAAGATAGCGAACTATAAATAACAAGAAACAAAATATTCAAAATATCAACAAATATTCGTAGTATAGAAATATTGTCAGATGACACATCTACTTGTATTTTAATGTTGGTAGATTTTGAGCGGTTATCATCCCATTCAAAACTTTTTTGTTCCTTCCTCTCCTTCTTCTTCTCGTAATAACATATCTTAAGGAAGAAAACTTCTTATGAATTCACTGACATGTTTTGGTGGGTTTTGAGCATTTTCACGCAGAAACTCCTCATCCACCAGACTGCTCTATTCGTATGGAAGAGCATTACATAAGCTAAAAATGGATTAAAAAGTTACCTCACTTAAAGAGTGCTCAACCCTGAATAGAGGAGCATTAATTATTGAGCATGGGATTTTGAGGCTCTGTATCGCTGATGTATGTTGATATACCAGAGTGTAGACCAGCTAGAATTCATACGTATCTGAAGAACAATATCAGATGAAGTAATTCTCTCTAGTGGTGTATTTAAGACACATTTCCATGACGTGAGTTCACTTGCTGCAATAAAATTCTAAATTTCAGGTTCAATTTTTCAGACTGTCCGTCTGACCGTTGTCACAAACATCAAACTATGTTGTAATACCGCGTACAAATCATAATTGTACGTGGTACAAAAAAAAAAAACACATTGTGATCTGATCTTCTCGTTCAAGTCAAAAGCTTACTTGAGTTCTGACAGCATTCCAAGTATCACAAGAAAAAGGGGAGATGCGTCTTGAAAACACAAACACATGCACTCATAATATAAGCTTTGTAAAAGGAGCCTGATCTCACTCCGGGGAACACATCTGTTCCACACAAGAATAATGTCGAAATGAGACGAATGTGTTTAATTGTGAATCGCTGTAGAGGTTCATTATATACCTGGGAAAAATTTTTTCCTTTCACCATTCTTTTCTGATAATTCCCCCCTCATGCTTAGTTTTCATTACTTAAATCTTGCTTTGTTCTCTTGCTTAATTTTCATTACTTGGAACCTGTATAAGATTTTGGTTTGTTTTTACGTCTGCTTGATGTATGACCACTGACAATAACGTTTTTCTTTCTGCTATGTTATGCTCAAAGTAATATTCAACTGGCTTGACGTTCATCAGCTATATCCTGTTTCGGAGTTTTCGTTCTGTTTATGTTAAAAAAACAGAAATGATACAACTCTGTTTGTGGTCAACATGACTCAAGGCTCAGAAAGCGCATGAAACCTGTAGATCCTGCTTCTGTAGAGGGCAACAGGGAAATCTGGGATGCAATACATCTGGGGGACCCTGAAGAAACCATACTTATGAAAATTAGTAATGTATTTCTGTACACTGACAGACTGGGAAAAGCATTTGGCGTAGCAAAATAGAATCTTATGTTATGTTGAATCCAAAGAATGACAAAAAAGGTAATAAAACCAAAACATTTTTTTTAATCTCTGAGCTAACTGCAGTGCGAATATCTATTACCTATGTTTATAAAATGCAATTTGTATATCAATCAATTTCATATAGAGCCGCTATTTTTGACGGTATGGGTAAACTAAATGGGAATTATGGTGTTTCCGTATGTAAGTGAAGCTTCAAGACTGGAGCCCTCCTTTGTAACCTTTTATTGGATCAGACCAAAAGAATGAATATTTGAAAGGTTTCATCTCGAGGTTTTCAGACTTTTAATTGTAACAGTCTGACAGAAAATGGTAACTGCCACTTTTTACAGCATGTATATTAGATAAAACATTATAAAGTAAATCTGTGAAGATGTGTAAGACTTGCTGACGGGTTTTGCTGCCCTGAATCCGGTGTTGGTTATTTTTGTCCTTGCTAAGTGGTAAAAAGGGCCACCACTAGCCACCAAATTAGACTAGGGTTCATTGAAAACTAATCGTTGAGCGTCATGTAAAGTGCTTACGGTAACGTGATCTTATTCCTGCGAATGTTTGATTTTCTGATTACTTTTTACTGAGTGAAACTTATAAAGAATAGTTATTATTCTTTCAAAATTTGCTTTTGTGGCCGGGACAGCGAAATAGATATGTGATAATTCTTCTTATTTTATGTGATTAACGATGTACAAATTTGCCATAGTCCAGTTGAAGTTGAGTAGATATAAGATCATCGACAAGAAAGAAAAATTTGCACATTTAATCAAAACGTCAATTTCACGTCAGAAAGTCAAACGAAAAAACAAACAAACTTTAATTTTTGGAATCACAACTGAAAAGGACTTTTGTGTGACTTTTAATGGGAAATTATGTTTTTAAGACCATGTATACACTTTTATATCTTAGTAAATTACCTCTTTAGCATGTTCTATGGGAAACTGTATACGTTTTTAATAATGGATTTAATAGATTCAATAAGTAGGGCAAAAAATCTGTAACATCTCTGACTAAACGAACATTTCAATTTGTGGACTAGAAGAATCACCAAACATTTTTTTACAAAAATCTATTCAAACAGAAATAGTGTCAATAATTATAAAAATGGGCCTAATAAGTTCATTATACTGGAGTCATAAATGAATTAAACGGACGATTTTGGAACATTCTAATGTGGATAGGGATTGATCAAATTTTACTTTTGAATTAGAATATAGTGAAAAAAAAAAAAGAAATTTTCGAAACGGTTAAGGGGTCACGATATTCAATAAATAAATAAAACTTCAGGATGGTGTATATTGATCACTTTTAAAACACTGGTTGCCTATATTTTTCTGATGAGAACAGCTGACAGTGTTGAAATACCAACGGTTATGCAATGGCTATTGCAGCACGATTGCCGAATATTCAATTTGGTTAACTTCGGATAAAAATGGGTAAAAGAGCTGTCAACCATTCAATGAAAACCGTCACATGACCAAATGTTTTTAAGCAGCGTGCTGTGTTGGGGTGGGGATCAATTAAATTAGGAAAAGTAGTTACCACTAAATTTGTTGCTTCTTCCACAGTTTTTTTTCTTAGCATGCTAGTCAACATAAACGAGTGATCAATTTAGCGCTAACCCATATAGCGAATTGAACCCTAAACTAAAAATCTATTGGGGTAGGGGGTTAAGCGATGACTTTCCAGATTTCCACATCTCTAGCTCCATTGATTCGGCCCATTTACTTGATATATAGCAAGCTACCTTGACCAATTTGAAAACTGCAGAAAACTATGTTAAAAGTTGTGGTTGACATTTTTTACTAGATGATTGCAGAGTGAAAAAGAGTAAACACGTCAGATCAACTGTATATATTAATATTCAAACGCGAGCAAGCCAGTAAATCCAACTGAAGAGACTTATGTTGACAGTTTTGGTCGACAGAAAGATTTGGTACTGAATGACGTGATTTGTGGTCAATGGTAAAATAAGATTATCCATCTTAACTACTTTTTACTTTTATATAACAACTTTTATCTGATATGAAAATTGTCATTCTGCTCAGCTATCCTCTAATAAGCCTGAACAGAGAATTATAGCCGGATGTATTGGATTAAGTTATCATAAAAATGCACCGAATTGAATAATGCAACAAATCCACATGATTTGTATCCGTATGATGTTAGGCCTGCATTTTTGATCCTGTCCATCAATATTATAATGATAAATTTGACAAAGGAAAAAACTATTAAATGCCAATTATAGAGTACTCCTTTTCCATCTGTTTATCTCTTTGTCTACATGAAAATTTATGTTCAATCTGTTCACCCCAGGTTTCATTAAATCTGCTATAAAAGGTCACCCAACCAGTTACAGGGTTGTCTATGATAAAAAAATCATTCAACGGATTATTTGCTGCTTATATGCCTTGATCAATGATTGGTCTGGTTTGAAATATTGCTAACATTCGTTTTGTTTGAATATCATTGAACTATTAGAGAACTCATCAAAATTATGCCGTAGAAATTCCAACCATTTTCAGATTATCTTTTCAAATTACGCATGAAAAAAAAACATAGGACAGGGTTAATGTTGAACAGATCAATCGTTTGAACTGTTACACCGTGTTTTGGGCCCACTTTATTCAATCGACACAGCAGATATATCTCTTTTGTAACTATTCATCGAATATTACTTGACCTTCAGGCCAACCCTGCAGGAGCCTTTTGAACAGTGACTTTCAACTTACTGAACGGCATTAACGATATATCAGGATAAATGCTTAGCTTTCAAAAGCTAACTCACTAATTCCTGGAAAGAAATAAGTCCATAAGTATCTGAACAAACGGTCTTTAAGCACAGCTTTAATCCATTGTCCATCTCGTTAGATCACGGTCTTTGTTCTTATCTCGTAGAGATTCGAGGTTTCTTTGGAGACAGTTATATATGCCTGTCGGCGTGTCTGTCTCTTTTATAAATCTCTGTTCAGCGAATCTGCTGATGTTTTCATCAAAGCAGAATGGCTTGATTTCACACTCGAGGGAGAATAGCTCTATCGACTCTTCAACCTCATCGTCTTGCACTCTCTTTTTAGCCTTCCCTTGTAGTTATATTTATGAGTTGGTATATGTAAGTCCCTGCACATTTTTGGAATTT
This sequence comes from Thysanoteuthis rhombus, assembly GCA_963457665.1. Lineage (NCBI taxonomy): Eukaryota > Metazoa > Mollusca > Cephalopoda > Oegopsida > Thysanoteuthidae > Thysanoteuthis > Thysanoteuthis major. The sequence continues at coordinate 82,705,624 of OY735201.1, forward strand.
CTTCATAGAAGTATTGGTTCCAATTATGGTTGTCTGTTCTTGTTGCTTTTTTCTTCTTTTTCCAATCTCTCTATCTAGGAACCGCCAACCAAAACTGTTATTAACCTTCAAGAACAAGAGAATCCAATTAGTCTGGAAAGAAGGTTATATAACAAACGTATCTTTCATATAGCCACAAAATAGTTTTTGATGTGAACTGCAAATCCATTATTTGTCATCCTTTGCTGTAAATAGTGCCACAATGAAGCACAACGATGCATTTTGCAACATATGTGTATCAAATGTTTGGGGTTTTTTATCATCTGGCCTCAGATACATATTTTTATTCGGTAACTTTGCCATAACAGCATAATGATCATGTTCTAATCTTCAAGGACTTTACTCTGTTTGAGGCATAATTTGAATAGCATAAGTATAAGAATGGGTGATGATTATTTAAAAGAGGTTGTGGAGTATATTTGCTTTAGGAAAAACAGTAAGGTTAGAGAAATGCTATGGAAGCTGATTGAAATGAGGCATAACGGCTGGACATCATTTGGTATAAATAAAGACATATGGAATATAAACTTGCTAATGCGTTAAAAGCGTAAAATATACATACAATGCAAAATACGAATGGTGACCTACGGATGCAAAACATTGAGATTTACTAAACAAACTGATAACTTACTCAGAAGAGCACAAAGAGAAATGAAAAGTGCAAGACAGGGGTTCGCACAATTGTTGTCGTCGTGGGAGGAAATTAGGAAGGCATTAGTCCACAAGGGACTTGTGATGGCTAATGGTGATGAAAGTGGTGCTCTTACTCCCCAATATCTACGTGTATGTACAGCCCTAATCCTGTCGCTGATATCGAGAAATAGAGAAGATTTTAAACTATTGGTTAAGTATCAATAATCCATGACAGTTGGCTTTTCTTAGGTCCCTCGAGCATGATGTTTCGAATCACCTGAGGCAGCCCCCTCAAAATTGTGGTAATTTCTAATTGGAGGGCTTTTTCATAATGAATGCAGTTTTGGTAATACTCAAGGTTAATGGTTTTTACTTGATTATCATGTTAATATCCGATCAATATATTGTATAGTTTTAGAGTCTTTGGATGCTGCCTTTAACAATAATATTTTACATCCGTCAGACCAAGGATTAGTGTGATTTTTACTCGATAACTCACATTTTGTAACGTTTCAGACTATAGAAAAATATTGTTTGCTCTAAAGGCGGTAGGATGTTGGAAATTAACAATTTCTACAATAAAACATGATAATTTTTTAGGACTAGTCCCATCACCTTATTTGTACATTTTAAACTTGGAGTAGTCGTGTACTGAAAATGATACCATCAATATAAAAGTGTCTTGGGCTGTAATAATTTATAAGCTCAGTCATCCATGCATGCACTAGGGTTTGGCCCTCGTAGATGAGTATGCATGTATACGAGTCAGCCATCCCGACCAGCAGCTTCTATATGTCTCATTTCCAACGAGAAGTTTCAAAAGTCCATGAGTAATGAATTTACTCTAGTATAAAAGCAATTGAACTTCGACTTGTCATGTCTGTTCTAACATGGTGTTACTATGGAGTGCCTTGCAATATGCAGAATAAATGAGACCTTCTGAAATGCAAAAAAATAATGCATTGAAAGAAATTCACTGAGTTGAAAGATGAGGAAGATTGAAATGCACAAATTGATTTAGGGTAATCGTGGAAGACATTGACTATACACATATATATATATATATATATATATATATATATATATATATATATATATATATACAAATATTTATATATATATGTGTGTATAAGAAATTAGCTGACAATTACATGTATTACTTATTACGTCTCAACAAAACTTTAATTTTGTTTAAATAGGTTTTAGTTTCAATTTACAAAGCCTGTGCTAAATTAATCCCTCAATCTATGTCTGGTTGTTTTTTTACCGTTCACTTTTAGTGATTAATGCCCAATACAAATTACAGTAGGTAACTTATTCATTAATCACTTCATCTTCGAATTTTTTAATTGATCCACCAAACCACAACACGTTGCCAGAAGATTTGGTCGTGTGACAGTTTTTATGAAGCAACTTACCATATATATATATATATATATATATATACACACACACATATATATATATGTATATATATATATATATATATATATACATATACATACATATATATATATATATATATATATATATATATATATATGTATATATATCTTATCCATTGATTTTCCTTCACCAGCGCTTGCGATATGACTTTATGCAAAGATTCAATCGTGTGGAAACGTAATCAGCAAGATATATTATGACTTACGAGCCCGACAGCTGCAAATATGTTCATCGTTTTGCATGTGACATATTAATACGACGACATTATTTATTATTAGTTTACATTTTCCATATTACAATATTTCTCCAGAAATATTGGCAGCAATCGCATGTATGTGCTCTTCGAATTAGATAATATGATGGATTATCTTTCCAACAACTGTCCATCGTGGCCTAGAGGATAACGAGAACGTTAAACTGATAAACTGATAAAATATTTCTGCGATCTGCAAACTTTTGTTACATGGATTTTGTTTATTATGCTCTAAAACCCTCAAAACAGACTTGAAAAAATCTGGAATTATAGTATGCTGCTGCTTGAGGATAAAGTTTTTATTGAATTATGTTGAATGAAAACTAATGTTTATTTTCATTTGTTCATTTAATGATTCAGATACAAATCATCCGATATTAGGATGTTATACCTTTCTGGAAATCCCTATATCTAAACTATAACACATTACAATTTCAGCTCTTAAGAGATTGAGACCGAAACCAAAACTGGACAGAAGTTAAATTCATAAATTAAAGTTGGTGATTAGCGGTAATCAATATTTCCGCAATGTATCTAGCTGTTAATCGATTTAGCGTTTTTTGTTAACAGTGCGCACGATTGTCTCCAGTTCCATAGATCGAGGTCCAATCTTCTTTAGAGTCACACCAAAGACTTTCGACATGGTTCTTGATGCCTAAACTAGAATTTGGAAACATTTCTCCGAAGCTGAGGAGTAATAGCCAAATTGTGTTGGGTACACTGGTTCTGGTAAGCCTTGTTTAGAGCCTAAATGGATTTTGACTGGGAAATGTCAGTAAGCAGGACGAAGATTTAAAAAAAAAACAAGCCAAACGTAGTTCTTACTAACAACTGATTGTTTTTATTCACCCAGTGACATATAAGTAGGAAAGGATGACACATACATTCATAACTTCCCTACTAATGAAAATGGGCACCAGCTAGTCAACCTTCTGATCGATCCATTGTCATCACTTCTTTTTTTGTTCCCTGATAATTTGTAAATCTTTCTGTCTAGTTATCTTTCTGGTCTATGTTGATTTTATGGATTCTTTCCTGGGAAAAATCATTTGAAAATTCTAATATATTCTTGGTTTTTCTTCTCACTGATAATTGTATTCGGAAAAGAGGAAGGGTGTCTTTTGGAATGAGACACCGTCTTAAAATCTGTTTTTTGACAATGGATATTGCCATCGTCGAGAATTAGATTTAATGAGGGAGGCAATAGTTATTAAGACCCATTTCCAACTCTCCAGACTTCCCTACAAGGGTAACATCTATTTTGTTCTGCATTCGTCCATATAGCGGCAATAAGTTTGCTATTATGAGATACATTGGTATTTATTTTGAAAAACACGCAGGAAATGGAGTTACGTAAGATATTTTAAACTAAGAATAATGCAACGTGCACAAAAAACATCGTACTAAACATAACATGGAAAATTTGCATGACCACAATATATTCAAGCAAAACTGGCGTGAAAGATATCGTACATTACTTTTTTATTATTATTATTATTATTATTATTATTATTATTATTATTATTATTATTATTATTATTATTATTATTATTATTATAATCAATAATAATAATGATAATGATTAGCTATTCCACACCAGTTGCCTGGTGATTGCTGTTGGAGGTTGAGTGACAGCAAGTCCCCTCAAGTGTCCAGCCGTCCACTCCAAATTCTCATAGACCACAGCAATTAACAGTTTCACACCAGTTCCCCTCTGGTCATTGCCAAGTGCTGAATGACAGTAAGTCTCCTAAAGTGTTCAACTCACATTTCATCTCCCCCTTGCTCATCACATCAGGGCTGTGGTTTGTCCCGATGCATTTGTTTTGAGCTATAATGATGTGCAACTCCGCTTCTCTCTTCAGATTTCCTCTTCTAAGCCATGCCCATGATCCTTCGTCTGCCACATCCTGTATTTGTCATTTAAATTATTCGTATGATTACTTCTGTTCCAATCTTTTTCCTTTTTTGCTGTGTTGTTCCATTGTTTTCTATTTTTGGTTGTTTGTTGCGCTGCCTTGAACACTCTTCATGATTTCTTCACTGTTTGTTTGTATCTGTGTCATCTCTGGTGTGTGAGGCTTTATGCATTGTCATAAGCCTCCTCGTTTGCCGGTCCATTGATTGGAGTTCCTCCTTTGTCCATCCAAGGATCTCGCTAACAATACAGCCAAGGTGTTCATTCCTTTTTATCAAATTCCAGCTGTTTAATTTGATCTGTAATAGTCCCTTATCCTTCTAATGTATTCTCTCTTTATTTTCTCTTTCATTTCTTCCCGTTTTATCGTGTCACATTCAAGAACTCCCAGGTATTTATATCAGTCTTGTGCAGTCACTGCTCTTATCTTTCTTTTGTCCAGGAGTTTGATTCCTTCTGCTGTTGTGAGCTTATTTTCCTATTCCAAACTCCATCCAAATATCATAACTATATTATTTCACTTTGTTGAACAGTGTATCCAGTGCTCCCCCGCTTTCTGCAAATGATTTTATATCATCCATGTATTTAGGCGGTTGACTTTTTCTTTTGTTTTGGAGAAATGGTTCCCTTTGCTGTTTTTCAGGATTTTATTGAGAACTATCAATATTAGAATAAAAAGTAGTGAAGACAGTGAGTCTTCCTAGAAGAATCCTTTTTTTTATACCTTATAGTCTTCTTTCCAGCTACTTTCTTCTCAACGTTGGAATTTGTAAGGGTGTGGCTAATTCATACACATGAAAAGGAATTAGTTTTGCATAAGAGAACTTATTTTCATCAGAAGGGGAGAAGTGTAAATTTAATTGTTAATTCAATTTCATCTTACCTCGTAGAGTGCATACAGGTCAGAGGTAAAATAGAAACAGTCTTTTGAATCGGCAGTGGTCATTTCTGAAGTCAAAAAATTTTTTTTTTAAATCAAAATCGTGAATAAAACCATTTTAAAAGTCAAAAATGTTCAAGGTAAAAATCAGTGATCAAACTAAAATATAATTGAACAATCAAAACTAAAAAAAAAATGATCTTTTGTCAGAAGTCGACGTTTATGCCATTTCGTTAGAGCTACCTTTCTATCCTTCCACATTCTAATTGAAGTGATGCCGACCAGCGATTGTAATCCGCATATGGCTACTTTCTAACCTAAGTTTGGATTCGAAAGAGTGTGGCCAATTCATACACAAGGAATATTCACATGAAGAAGCATTAGTTTTGCATAAAGGAAGCTTTTTTTATTAGGGGGGGATAAGTGTTAACTTAATTGGGAATTCGATTTCATTACTGGAACTGGTATTCTTCGGAAATTGTGGAACTCAATGACAAAAGAAAAGCCATGATTCAGTGATACTAGTCTTTTGTTGGATACTGGGACACACCGTGAGGATACCCTGAGATCAACTGGCTATATAATGGCTTGCTAAAAGCAATATGATGTGATTATCAGTAAAATATTAATAATGTTTTAGCACCGTGATGCTCAAAAGCAAAAATAATTGGTATAATTTCGAGGAGGTCAACATCGATCAACTGACTTCAAATGGGTGATAATACTGATTTATTCCCAAAACATTTGACACGGGTCTGGTTAGTTATCAATAGACGGTATCATGCAACCAATATCTCCTGGTGATATGCCTTGTTAGGGGTAATCAATTAAAAATTAGGAGATGGGGGGATCAGTGAACAAGTTACTTCCCTCAATGAACGCTGAAAAAATCTAAATTTGCAGGAAAAAAGTGGACATAAACTTTTGGATTAATTTAGCATAAACCTTCATCGTAAATAGAAACCCTCACTAAAAGTAGCTTCAGGATAAGGAGTTCATTTAAAGAAAGAAAAAAGAAATTCTAAACATGATAAGGAGATATTTTTATATTTTCAGCCTTCTACCTTCATTGAGGAGGCCTGCACACGTATACGTACATACGCAGCCAGTCAGCTAGACCAGCTCAAAAACGGAAAAAAAGCTTATTTGGTTACAATTTTTGATTTTGATAGGTTAGTCAAATTTTTTAACCTGGCAAAACTGAAATTCTTCGAGGAATACTAAGAGAGATCGGGTAAGAATAAAGCCCGAAAAATCATTTTATCCCAACTCCTCTCACATTGTACATTCGCTGTTCATATTTGCAGGTGTTATTTGCAGCGCAGATGATTGTACTCTTAAGAGATGAAAACACTATCAGATGGAATATTTATGTTAATTAAAAACTGTTTTTCGAACGACTTCCCGTTGTTACTTGAAGATAGTAAGTGCAAAAATAGTCTAATACATTTCAAAAAAGTTTTTTCAACATACTTTTATACCTACACACCTTCAAAATTGCAAGGATGTGGACCAAGATTTCTGATTTTTTTCTTCCTACAATTTTCATCTTTGCTTCAATATGACAATGATATCCTGATGTTTTGAAATCTGATTATAATTATCATTATCCGTCATTACAACTTCATTGGTTGGCAAAAAGCCCATCTCCTTCTATGATGAACCCGCATGCACAGAGGTCTACCTTGTATTACCAGCGAACTTTTGCATCTCCCCTAATCCATCTTGTCTGGTATTTTCCTACATTGTTTACTGTCCTATGGACACAGATTAGTCAACAGTCTGCTCTATCTACTGTCTTTGTTTTTTTGTTCAATGTCTGCCCATCTCCATATTTGTTCCTTAATTTTATTTTACTTTTTTGGCTAGTCATCATGTTGATTTTATAGATAATTTTCTTGAAAATTCATATACATTCGTTTTTTCCCACCGATAATCGCTTTTTTCATAACATATTTTGGAAAACAGGAAGCGTGTCTTTTGGTAGTAGAAGCATTATTAAAATGCAAATCTTGATAATGGTTATATCTTGGGAGTTGTATCGTTAACAATTATTATTAAGACTCATTTTCGACTCGGCAGATCTACCAAAGTATCGTTCTGTGTACTGCACCTGATATTCCCCAATGAAGAAATCCATCTGACTAAACTTGATGCTGCCTAACAGTGATATTATGAGAATCGACGTATTTGGTTTTCACTTCCTAGTCTCAGATTCCTAGATCTTAGTTTTGTGCTCAGCGCACAGCGGGGAGAAATTGCGTACAAATTTTTAAGTATTTTCTATGACTCGAGAGGAATTAAATCAGAGCCTATTTAATCGGGAGGGAGCACGTAACCACAAGGAGATCGATAAAATATGTCATCAGATTGATTTCTTATATTCAAAACCTGTTTTTCTAAATTTGAGTAAATCTCCTCCCTAACAGGCTAGGTACGATGTAAAGTACAAATGAACACCAATAAAGAACGCAGGAAAATGTTCCATACAAAACCGCAGCCTCTAAACATACCAAAAGAGCACGTCCAATCTTTCAAGCTCGAATTGAAAAACAGATTTAGAATTCTTACTGAACAAGACAACACCAACATCAACGAACTAAGCAACAAAATGACAGCTTCAATAATTGACGTAGCCTCTACATTCAAGCCAATGAGCAAACAACCCATTAGCAAAATCTCAGATGAAACTAAAAATCTCATGGAAAAACGCAGAAACCTCAAGCCACCAACAACAATGAGAGAGAAAATTGAAGAGGCTGAACTAAACAAATTGATCAAGAAGAAACGATGGGAAGACAGAAGGAGATACACGACGGCAGTCATTGAATCATCTCTTGAAAAAGGTTGGGGCTTCGAAGCTATAAACAAACTCCTCAACTCGGGATGAAAGCAAATAACTAGCATACTCGAGGAAAATGGAAACCTAACAGCAGACAGAGACAGGATTGTCGAGCGTGCCAAAGAATTCTACCAAAAACTTTATTCGTCCAAACAAGGACTACAAAACAATGAGCAAGATACGCAAAACACGAGCAATCAACTTGAGGACTTCCCAAAAGTCCCCCGTGGGAGGTGAAAGAAGCTATTAAACAGACGAAGAAAGGAACTGCCCCTGGACCAAATAACATCACCATCGACCTACTCCGAAAAGCAGGTAAAATCATCACTAGGAAACTGGCCGTCCTCTTCAACTTGTGTCTAAAACACAGTAAAGTCCCAGACGATTGGAACACTGCTATCATAATGCTTTCATTAAAAAAAAAGAAACCTGGAAGACCTCAGCAACTATAGGTATGCAAGCTTACTCAATTGCTTATACAAATTTTCACAAAAATCATAACCAACCAAATCACAAAAACACTCGATGAAAAACAACCACGAGAGCAAGGTGGCTTTAGAAGAAGCTACTCGACCATGGACCACCTGCACTCGATAAATCAACTGAAAAAAAGCAGCAGATTATAAACTACCACTTGCCATAGCATTTATCGACTTCAAAAAGGCGTTCGACTCAGTAGAAATCCCTAAAGTCATGGAGGCAAGGTGTAGATCCAGTATATGTTGAAGTGTTGAAACATATATACAATCACAGCAGCTCATTTATCAGGCTACATAAAGACTCGGACCCCTTCCAGCTCCAGAAAGGAGTAAGACAAGGTGATACCAGCTCACCTAAACCCTTCACAGCCTGCCTCGAGATGATCTTCAGAAGGCTAGACTGGGAGAGTAAAGAAATTAAAATAGACGGCGAGTATCTGAGCAACCTATTATTCGCAGACGACATAGCCTTTTTCACAGAGAACCTACACAACCTTCAACTAATGATAGATGAACTAAATGAAGAGAGCAAGAAAGTCGGCCTACACATGAACTTTAGCAAGACAAAGATCACATGCAACAACCACATTGGAGATAAAAACACTAAGATTGAAATCGAGGACACAGAACTCGAGAAAGTAGACCATTACATCTACCTAGGGCAACGAATCTCCATGAAACCCTCAAAAGAAGAAGAAATCAAGCGAAGAATCACACTAGGATGGCAAGCCTTTGGCAGAGCTAGCTCAACCTTCAAAAATAATAAGATCCCATTAATCCTAAAGAGAAGGTTGTATAACCAATGCATCCGCCCAATAGTCACTTATGGAGCTGAAACATGGAACTTGACCAAGAGACAGACCCGTAAGCTGAGAACCATGCAACGTGCATATGAAAGAATAATGCTGGGCCTCACATGGAGAGACCACAAAACAGCACAGTACATCCGGGAAAAGACAAGAGTTAGAGACATCATACAATCCATAAAAATCTCAAATGGCGGTGGGCTGGCCATGTTGCAATAATGGCAGACAATCGATGGACATTACGACTCGCAACATGGATTCCCTAAGACAACGTGCGCAACCGAGGCGGGCAAAATGTTAGATGGAGAGACGAGCTAGACAAGTTCAGGAAGTACTGGCTCTGTGATGCCCATGATAGAGAAGTGTGGCAAATCCTGGGGAAGGTCTATGTCCAACGACGGACGCTAAAAGACTAATGATGATGATGATGATGATGATTGGTTATACACCCTTCTTTTCAGGGTTAATGGGATCTTCTTATTTTCTAGTGTTAGGCTTGTTCTGCCAAAGGCTTGCCATCCTAGCGTGATTCTTTGCTTGATTTCTTGTTTTTTTGAAGGTCTCCCTTGAGATTTGTTGTCAAAGGTAGATGTAGTGATCTACTTTTCCAGTTTCGTGTCCTCCACTTTGATCTTTGTATTTTTTTCATCTCTGGTGTGGTTGTGTCACATGATTTTTGTCTTGCGGAAGGTTATGTGTAAGTCGACTTTCTTGCTCTCTTCATGTATTTCAGCTATAATTAGTAGGAGGTTGTGTAGATTATTCATTCATTCTAAAATGAAATTATATCATTTTATAATATAATTTCATTCATTATGAATACAATACAAAATTTGCAGAGATCAAGAGTACAGTTTGACTTGTGCTGCTAAATCTACTATGAAATATGCCTCCTTAGAATAACACAAATCTCTTCGTGAGTTTCACTATGTCATTGTTATGTGATGTATTCATTTGAAAACGTCAAGCAAAACTACCACAAAAAATGTAAACATATCCTTTTTTTTTCTATTTTCAAGTCGGTCCAGCAGTATCCGTGTATCACATGTAGAAGCCACACCAATGGAACTAGAGGGTGGAAAATTCCAGCCTTTTACTCGTTATCATATCTGAAATTTTTTTGGTTGTTTTGTTTTTTTTTTAATTCCCTTTAGAAGTAAGACTTAAGTGGTGGCTTAATTCTCGTTGAAAGTTCATGTTAAACTGTTACCTTTCTTCGTGCCAATCTTTTCTTCTTCCAATTCAGCATTCTTTTTGGGATCACTTGCCAACGTAAATCAAATGTATCAGTTCGTCATTGATCATGCCATTTTCCATTAAATTTAATCGATCATCCCAACATGGCATGGTGTGATAAGGCATTGGGCACGAGACAGTTTCCATTGAGTGGCTAAGCAGACCTATTCATTGATTTAGTCCGCAAGTTAGTTCCCTTATGCTGTTTACGGCAGCAGCTGGCCTTGACCAGGGGTTTCATGTCAAAACATTTTTTTCCAACTTAGCCCAAGTTTGCAATTGATGTAAAGGCATCAATCATCCGAAATTGCATCGATCACTTCAACGCCATTTCATGCATAGTAGATGTTGATTTATGTCTTTTCAGGGATGTTAGCGCAAAATGCACACAAAATGTCCCGATCGGAGTTTGAACATAGCTCGCCAGGTTCATTTTCCTTGTTGTTAACTTTTTGACGCCCCATGCTTCCTGTAATACGATTTAGTTGCCTAAAAGCATCCTTTTTAGAGAGTTGGAAAACTTCATCTTCAAATGCAGTTGTCAAATGCTCACCTCGGCAAGATGAGAAAACCGGTGATTTGTCACCTGCTGAAAATTCGATAATGGGAAATTTCAACAAAAAAACTTCTTCGTCCAAAAAAATAAAAAAATAAAAATTCACAACAAAGGCAAAATAGAAAGAAATGACAGCTGTAAACGAAAGATTGATGACAAGAATAACGGGTGGCATTTGCTACCGAAAAAAACTACGTCGAAGTGTTCAATGTAACAGGATGATGAGGGGAAACTGCATTTATAATTTAAGTTCGACTTTTCCGTTTGATTTAATATGACTCATTCAAATATAACTTGGTTGTGTGCGGACTTGTTTTACTACATTGAAATCTCTCAAATCTATCAGCTAAGGGACGAGAAAGCTGGAATGGAACATTTCCTAGCTTGGAAGGAGATCATATTTATGATTGTTAGAGTCAAAGTCACTCGTTCAGTTCTTAAAAATGTGATTGCGTCAGGTACCCTCTTAATGGATGTCTTTATTATTAAAGAGAAATTAAATGCAAGTATTGTGTGGTGTCATATAGCTTATAGAAACGACTTGTGTAAAAAAAATCTTCATTCAGTCAGGTGAAGAGTTGTACTCACAGAGTGTCACGTGTGCTCTTGGTATTGTCCAGTTGAAAAATACAACCGTCACCGTAGAAGACTATTGCTCTGAAAAGGTATGCCTTGAGTTCATTGTTGTCGTAGGGGATACGTGACAAAGTAACTCCCACATGAAAGATAAGACCCAGTGTGATCCAGCAGAACATTGTCCAAATCATCATTCCACCCAATTTGTTGCTTTTTCCTCCACTCAGAGGCCATTTTAGTGCCACTGCTACAACAGGATGATGACATAAACTAAAGCTGCCGTCCACTTTATCCATGAAAAAACGAAACTCATCAATCTTATTCCAATAATACAAGTCCAGTGTTGATGCTTTGAGCTATAAACATAGATTACTATTGTTACTCTGTCTGGCCTGTGGTTATGCAGCCCTATACGCAACAAAGATCGAAAAATCAGTCTCATCTGAAATTTGTGCCGTAGTAGCCATTGTATTGGCTCGTACGTGGGGGAGTTTCCATTAACTTTTTGCTGTGATACATCTTTGCTGCAAAATACCTTGCTGATGGATGGTGATTTCATACTACAGACCATTGCGTAACATGTTCAAATTGAACATGACAAGCAGAACAATTTCAGGATTATCACCATTCATTTTCATCACCATAACAATCAGGCTTTTATCAAAGTCACTCAAATTCTCTTTCTTGTTGAAAACTGCAACATTCAGTGCATCAAAATGAAGTACTTACGAAGAGTTTACCAACTTACATATCTCTGACCTTTACCTATGCAATCATCATGATACAATAGCTGCCATTTCTTCCATATGTCACTGATCATATTGTTTTGGCACACTCACACGAATACACATACCGACATATGTGAGTGTGTGTGAATGTGTGTGTATGTGTATGCGTGTGTGTTAGGGCGTCCGCAATCTCTCATTACTGTCCGATGCTTTGCTAAACTCAATTTGGATGGATAAAAAATGTTAACATTAAAGGGATCTAGTAAAGACGCACGTCCCTAACAAACAGAATTTGATACGATTTGTCTACAGATAAAACCCGGGGATAAAGCGATATATATATATATATATATATATATATATATATATATATATATATATATATATATATATATATATATATATATATGTGTGTGTGTGTGTGTGTGTGTGTGTGTGTGTGTGTGTGTGTTAACTGTTCAAGGCAAACATAATGGATAGAGTAAAAATAAAAACGATTGGGAAATTAACTGTTGATTTGGGACTATCCATCCGATGCCTCAGCAATCTGCAATGACGTCGATAAGCAATAAAACAAACTTTCGCTCTCTTCCTTTCCCTACCTTTGCCACCATTTCTGCCTCCCTGCTTCTCTCTATCTCACCCTGTCTTCCTATCTCTCTCTGCTTTTGTTTCTCCTACAAAAACTCATTCTCACCGTCTCTCTCTCTCTCTCTCTCTCTCTCTCTCTCTCTTTCTCTCTCTCTGCCTTTTCGCCTTTCTTCAAACCGTTGCCCTCGGCCTCTCTCTATCTGTCTTTGTCTCTCTGCCTGTTTAACTCCCACCCCTATCTCTCTCTCTCTCTCTCTCATTTTTCTCCATCTCACTGCCACCTCATCTGCCTCCCTACCTATTTTCATCCCTGCATGTCTCCCTAATTTTCTCCCCCTCTTTCTTTGCATTTCCCATTCTCTACAATAGTCTCTGGTTCTGCTTGTCTTTCAATCGTTCTCCAAATTTCTCTATCTCTTTGCCTCGCCCTATGTATCTCTCTGTCTGCCTCTCTCTCTCTCTCTCTCTCTCTCTCTCTCTCTCTCTCTCTCTCTCTCTCTCTCCTTTTATTGTCCCACTCTTTCATACACACATGTCATCTCAGAATCAAAGTAAATGATTTATTTTAAGGTAGATGCGATGAAGTTTGCAACATGCAGAAAAAGCCCTTTCCAGCGAAAACCACGTTATCTGATAGGGCTGGGCATATATGCTATTAGAGTATTGAAAAAAGATTAAAGAAAATTAAGGAAGCGTTAATAATCTGAATAAATGTAATATCGAGAATGAGATAAAAAGCTGACAGATAAGAAAAGCGATATCTGCACAAGTGAATTATCTCAGTATAGATAGAAGCAGGTCTTTTTGATCACTCAACAAAAACCATCACATGATCAATGTCTTTTCGCAGCATGTTGTGTTGGGATGATCAATCAAAAATTGGAAAAGAAGGTGATCAATAAATAAGTAACTGTTTATAAATTTTGTTGCCTTTTGACCAAATACAAAAGATCAATTTAAGAAAAGCCTACTTTGAAAATCAACAACCATCCAACAAAGAATTTTTCTAGACATAAGGAGTAAATATTGAAATTTTCTGCTCTTTAGCTCTGTCGTTGTAGCATGCTTGCATGATCTATCCATCCATTATCATCTAGTCGGACCAGCTACAAAACTCGAAAAACTTAAGTTAAGATTTTTAATCGCAGTTTTGTTTGACGGTTTCTCATCGTGACAAGATTAACGAGTCACCAACTACAGATAAAAATGATTAGTGAATTAATGACTCTGATGAAGATACCAGTGCTTGAATATGACTCCAGAAGGATTAAGATAGAGGGTTGTATTTGAACTTTTGGTTTTCCAGTGCCTGTTACACTCTCTCCTGGAGCCTTTTTTATTCCAGATCTCGTCCCTTTACCAAGTGACTTATATTGACAGCACGCGTTCTGTTATGATAGAAGTGAGGGAAATAGTAAACACAAAATAATTAAAATGGTTGAACAGAGTAAGATTTTACCTTTATGGTTGATATATGTTCAATGGTTAAGCTTTTCAGACTTTTGTTTTGCAAGAGAGCACATCATATTAGTAAACAAACAGGTGTCAGTGATATCATAATAAAACTCAAAACTCAACTGGTGATGGACCGGTAATGTTACTAGAATATATATTCTATATCCCCCAAAATTATATAAAAAAGGGAGCGTATCGAAGAGGAAAAAGTTCAGAATGTACCGGCTGTGCGTCACTCATTATCGAAAGGTCTGGCAAGTCTCAGGGAAGGTCTATGTTGCTAATTTTGTGAGGATGATGATGATATGATGATGTTGATCATTTGACCTTGCATTTAACATAAAAATTTGCATCAATATAGACTAATTTTCTCTTGAATATAATTTTTTTCATCCCATGCTCCAAAGGATCAATGTAAAATGATTCCAGAACTCAGCATTACATGACAGACATAGCTGGCGTAAAAGAAAAGAACGATACAGCTGTTGATTCAAGTTATATACTTGTATTCCCTCAAGTCTGTCCCTCTGTCTATCGCTTTGTCCACACGATATATCGGAATGACTTAAATGAATATCATTGAGATTTTGCAGTAGGAGGCACCAGTGCTACGGAAAAATTATCTGTTTTCAGGGCAGTTCCAGGTATAAGTTTTCAATTGAGAGATATTTTATCTTTCTTCAGTATAAGAGAGTAAAAAAAAATAGAGGCCACATAAAAATGTTGGTGCAAAAACCATTGCAGTTTTCGTTATTTTGAACATTTACACTTTTTTTTTAGAATAAAGTGTTATCTGAATATCTTCATGGAATATATCATTTCAAAACAAAGATTCCGTTATATTCATGGGTCTTGAACGATTTCTTTCCTCAATCTATCCTGATTTATTTGAGCTTTTCGAATCAAAGATGAGAAATTTGAGCAATTTTGTTGTATGAGTTCAAAATGAGGTGACATTCAAATTGATGGCCATTATTGAAGCAGATCCACGCGAATCAATTGTACGGGTTGCCTGGGTTTATGAAGAATGTGACCCTGTACGTAGCTATAATTGTGATTTAATTAATGCATAAATCATATCTTCGGGATTGTAAGTGGAACATATATTGGAACATAAAATTTCACCGAAACAAAATCATACACATAAATATTAGTGGCATGACAAGTGAAAGTTTGATGGATATATATAACTGAGTATAGATGACATCAATGCTGCTGCGTATAAGTATATGTAAATATGTGTTTCCATATAGGTTCTTACTCAAATTTTTTTGCGTTTTACATCCAACCCATAAAATACTATGTCCGTCATAACAGATATCAGGTCAAAGCTTGCTCAAGCTGGTACAAAACGCAGGGGCTGCCACCGAATTGTTAACAAAACAAAAAGTTTCACTCACCAGTACTCAAAAAAAAACTCTTCGATCCTCATCAGCTACCCAATTACCATTATCTTGTGCAAAATCGGTTTAAGCTTATTGACATTTTCTAATTGATATTGTTCTTTCCTGGTGAGCTACTGATGATCTTCTGCTGTATCATGCAAATCTTAATACATGACCCTATAAGAGCAAAAACATTTTATCTACAGGTCCAACTTATGTCATTATTGCGTCCTTTATTCCAAAGTTTGATCTTATTCTGGAAATAAACTATCATTCAACTATGTTCATGTGCTTGTTGGTCGTTTCAAGCGCCATATCACAGAAACATAGTCAGTTGACAATATTTCCACCGTGACACTTCGTAGACAACATTTTGAAAAATTATATTTCAAAGACTTCGGTTCCGTCGAATACTTTTTTGCACTATTCAGAAGTTTAAAAGCATAAACGAATCAAAGAAAACAGTGAATTTTGTGCTTCTCAGCCATAAGGAAAACACTGAGAGGATAATAAAACACTTATAATATGAATTAATTTTTTCACATGTGCAGAAATAATCTAGCAGCTGTCGACACCGTATAATAATTAAAATTCAACAATTCATTGTTGCAGCATCCCAGAACTCTATGTTTCTGGAATAAAAAGATTTGCGCTAGACCAACACCATCCTTTATACCTAAGTTTTTGCATCCTATGGTCCATCAAGGTGACATGAACAGGAGCAAGGTCAGTAGCTTGTATGTTAGATATACATATAAATGTCCTTTTCCTGGGGTAGTTAAGTGGATTTGCTCTCATCTTGCATGAATATTCTGTCAGAATGACTGACGTGGGTATCAAACCGCAATATGTGATGAACTGAAAACACAGGGAAACAGCATTGATGATATAATGAATGCTCTCCCACAAATGGAACGCCCAACTACCCAGCTAAATGGTTTGTGCATTCTTATATTCTTGTTTGTCTATGTGTGTGTGTCTGCAGGCAATATTGGCCGCATTTTTGGGCTATAACCTAGCATAATCTGCATTAATGAACCACTAAACAACATCTAAATCCATTCTTTCCTGTTGTTTCTTTTTTGACGGGGGACTCTATGGTCACAATGCCAAGAGCTTGTGCTGGTATTATTTAGATCATTTTAGATAGAATATTGGGGGTGATAGTTTTTTTAGATAATTCTTTGTTTTACATGCAAAAGCTTGAATCATTTGTATGAGGTCAGGATATCGTTATCTTCTTTTGTCACTCATCAATCTTTTTTGCGAATGAATAGAAGAAAAAGTGTCCAAACAAAAATCATTAACAATAAACCTTTCACGAGGAGAAAGTCGGACGAGAACAGCATGAATTTCCGGGGAAAACTTTGAGAAAGATAATGCTTTGAGTCGAAAGTGTTTTTTTATGTAACCTGGACCATTTCCTGTCGCTTTTATCTGATATTGCATTCTGTTTAATGTGTATGCACATATGAGTGTATGTATCATATAAGCCTTTAAATTCTGTTTTTAAACATGAAAATTCCTCAACATTCGCCAGATCTCTCTGTCTTAAAAATAGTGTCCTTTTCTATTGCTTGGTAAAATGTTGGATCTCATCGGCGTAGGAACCAGAAAAACATGACACATTTTTTTTACAGATAGTATAATAGAACTTTGGAGCACTCAAATGCAGTCAGCCTCATATCTATAAAAAAGAACTAAAATATAAATAATCTTGCGTTTTCCTAAGAAGGATAAAAGAGATTGCATAAATGCTCGCTTAATGTATTGACCTTATGCGGAGACTGGGACTTAGGAGTTATAAACTAGTAATAAAAACAGATCTATGTTTAGAGATAATGCGAAGCTGAAACTTGAGTCCAACGACAAGAGTTTGTTTTTATGACGCACTGAATCTCTTCTATTCTCGAGACGACGTCAAATTCACGAGATTTTCTTACTTTGCATTTTATTTAGTTTCCTTTATTTTCTTTCTGAAATATTTCTTTTTTTATTGTGATTTTTTCCACGGTGACGATTTGTTTTTTTTATATCAGCCTCTTCTTTTTTTTACTTCCTCGATTTTCTTTCTTTGTTTGGATTTTCTAACAGCGAAAAAAGGTGTTCTCTTTCGTAGCTCACTTCCTTTCTTTGAATTTCTTGTTTTTCCCTTTCTTTCAAAATTAGGTGGTTATTTAGATTAGTTTAACACACACACACACACACACACACACTCGCACACACACACACACACACACACATATATATATATATGAGTGTGTGTGTGTGTGTGTGCACGTGTGTTAGAAACTGTCAACAAAAACTGTCCAGAAAAACTGTCAATATAGGTTTTTTTCAGTTTTTAAGTCGGTCCAGCTGGCTTTGTGTGTTTGTATCAACTGCAAAGCTCACAGCTTTGGAGTTAAAGGGCTGGAAATGTGGACATTCATTCCTTATTATATCATAAAAAACGTTTATCAAGTTTTTTTCTAAACTGTCTCCAAATACTTCGTTGCCATGAGAGTTATACTAAAGTAAACTAGTTATTTATTTTTGTCCTGTATTGAAAACTATGTTAATAGCTCTGAAACCCCACGTTTTTCGAGAAGTGTTTCAATGATCTTTTATCGTCTTTTCTTTGTTTCTTTTGAGATCCCTACGTTTTTCCTTGAGATTTTTTGTTTCATCTGAGATTTCACTGATGGTTTGTGTGCTCTTATGCTTAAACATAGAGGTGTCGATTGGAGAGACAGTTTCTTCATTATTGAATTTTTTAATGTTGGTTAGAATTTCACATCTATCTTTCAGTTCAAGTTCAAGAAAGTAGAGTGAGCTCTTTTTGTATGTTTAGTGGTTGCAGTTGAATGTGGAAAGTTTTCCAGTGTTCTTCCAATTTGTTAATTAGCATTTTACATCTAACCACTCTGTGGTCGCTTCCTACGTTTATTTGATTTAGAACCTGAAAGTTTTTGATGGTGTCGCTTTTTTCTGCTGGGGTGTAGTCTATTTCATTTTCAGTTCCGTGGTTGAAGCTCTTCAAAGTCTATTTACATTGGGTTTCTTCTCGAAAGAGGACTTCATTATTTTGAACATATTTCTGGTTGTAAAGTGAACAAGATTTCCACCTCTCTCACTCCTTATTTTTTTATCTGAACTCACCGAAGCAATGTTCTTTTCTTTGCCCTGCCTGTTCGTTGAAGTACCCCATAACATTGAAGGATTTTGGTTTCTCTGAGTAGAGGGATGTTTATATCTTCTTATGCTGACTTCAAAGTTGGAGAGTAGACTTGGGTGATATTCAATTCGTGCTTCTTTGAGAGATGTATGGTGACAGTGGCTCCGCGGTCACTGACAGCTTTGAAGTCCACTACATAGTGTTTGAGTTACTTATTGATGAGGTAGCCAATCCTGCTTTGTTTTACAAACTGATTACCGTAGGTGTGAAGAGGACACTTTAGTTCTATTAGTTCCTGTTAGGGTTCCCTCATTTTGCAAAGGCCGATTATGTCCCATTATGGTCGCACAAAGGCAACTGACTCTCCAACAACAAATTATCACAGTAAAATCCCCCATATGCATGCAGAATCCAGTGTGATCATCCTAAGGGAAAGAGCAGATAATTACTGACCTATCTTCGTGTATATCTTAAAACAAGGATGACCACAAGTTGGGCGAGTACATATTTTCCATAGACATTTCGTAGGAATAATCCTACATCTTCAGCTTGATCAGAAAAATGAAGATATGAAGACTCCTTGGTCGTGAATATTGTGGTAACGTGTTTGAAATCGTTACCGGATGGCTTAGTCAAAATTGTGCGAGCAGACGCTTGGGATGAAGTTGTTCGTATGTCTGTCATCAGCTATGTTCAAGAAGGAATAGGTATGTAAGGCATTGGTTAGAATGGGTTTCTTCTGTCTCTGTAAGGGAGTAGAATATGTATGTATGTGTGTATGTGCGTGTGTTTCTGATCATGCTGAAGATATCGGGTCAATCCTACAAAAAGTTCGTAAACAAATGCCAATTCATTTATTGTATCTCTTGTTGTACATAATTTTCACCCTTTCTCCGGATATAACTGATCCATCAAATGAAAATATGCAGACACATATATGTGTATATGTGTATGTTAGTATGCATGTAATTTTCGTTAAGATTTTATTTGTTAGTTTTACATTTGCTTTTACCACTGTTATAATCGCATTATCTTCATTCTCTCGTCCATTACGTTCTTGTCATTCTTATTACTTTTTTCAATTTATCCTCTGTCTGTCCGTCTGTCTGTCTGTCTCTCTTTCTCTTTCTCTCTTTCTCTTCACTTTATTTTATCGCCTATTCCAAGTCGTTTCCTGTCTCATTCTTTCTTACTTTTACTCTATCTCTCATTCATTTGGTATTTCTCTGCATTGCTTACATCGTTCTATCTTACTGCCATCTTTGTCAGTCTGTCTTCATCTTTCTCTCTCAATTTATTTCTCAATTCATTCATCATCTCACATCTCTAACTCACATTCACTCTGACTCTGTCTCTGTCTCTTGTTATTATTGAAATTGTATAATCTATCCAAAAACAGGATGCATTCTCAGAAAATCATTCAGCTTTGACGATCATAAACATATGGTGGCGTTTCGCCAGCGTAGACAGGCTCGAAAAATCAGAAAGGCTCTAAAAAGCATCATCTTTTATTAGAATATATACCTAGAGAACATATCCATCAGAGATCAGCACAATTTTGAAATCAAGCACATATATTCATCAGATTACCCGACATGAATTTTTATATTAGATGCACTGTTTCCATTGTACCTTGACGAGTTTAATGAATGATAAAGAAGCGTTCAATTTTACCACTGATTTAATTTTTGATGAATATAATTTTCGATTACGCATTCTACCTCTAGGGTCTTTGAATGGCTTTTGGGTCCATTTGATGCTGGTTAAATACCAATCATTGATTTATGTATATCAAAGCAAGATTAACAGATGCGTCCAATATGATTCCAAACACGATAGCAAAATCATTGCATTGAAACTACATTAGTTGATTTGTAAATCGGAAGTTATTAAAAACAAATTAATCGAAGGCAAATCGATCGGAGCACATCAAACCTGTCATTGCAAAATCATAAAGTGACGGCTTTTGTGTCTAATTCATTCGATTAGCGTTTTGGATGCACTGGTTTCTAAGTAGAACCGAATGGAAAAGCTTTTCTCGTCGAAGCTGAAAGCCTTCATTTTTTAGGATTTATTTTTGTTACAGCCATTTTTGTCTTGTTTTCTATGTGTAACTGACGTTCATGTGATTTTGTAGTTGTAATCCGTAGATAGAATGGCACTGAAAAAAGGTTCAAATTATTAGGCCTCGTCAACCAAATCTGTCACCAAAACTACCAACATAGGTTTCTTCAATTTTCAAGTTGGTCTGTCTTTCTGGCTATATATGTATGGGATAATTACAAAAATGTTCCTGTAACAACTATATTTTTCTTGGCTCCGAAGTTACTCGATAGCAAATCGAGTTGCACCAGGTCATGTAGAGAAGAAACAAATGAGCGTCGAAAACAAACCTACGTTCATCAAGGAACAGCTTACATGCGGCTCTACTGCTAGCTAGGCAGTGATTCATCTAGCCTATCTTAGAGATAATGATATTTTTAGATGTGACATCATTGTTCTTTTCCAAAATTATTCACTTCCACAATTGTGGAGCGTATGTACGTACGAGTCATGTATACATGGCAAACCAATAGAGTTATAGCGCTCGAAATGTAAACATTTTCTCCTTGTCATGTCTTATGTTTGCTTTACTTAAGTTTGCTCTAGTTTTTGGCCGGTAATGCTTGCGTTTTGTTTTGAAAATTCAGACTTTTTTTCGAGATTGTTGTCTAAGCAAAAGACAGTTAGAGTTAGAGCTAGACAAGAGAAGTTATGTTAGTTGATCAGCCCTTTTTTCTATCTTTTTTTCCAATTTGTTAATTGATCACCCCCAATGCAGAATACTACTGAAAGACGTCAGTTGCACGGCAGTTTCTATCGAGTGAATAACCAGCATGTTTCTGAGTTGATAGATTTATAGATGTCTCCGTCTCATCCAGCAGCCATGCCATGCATTGAACTAAATGCTAATGCTAATGGAAGATAAAAGCCCCGCAGTTCGGCAGGCATGGTTTTGAATTAAGATCGTGTTTTTTGATGTTAGTGAAGTGAAGAAAAGGAGAAATAATAACAACGATTAACGTGATGGTTGAAATTTTTGGCAGTTAGGGTAAAAGCGATGCTGCAGTCATTTTATGTTGTACTGTGTATTCTGAAAAAATACGCATGATGATACGTTTTTTGATAAAAAAAACTGTTTTTCTACTATTGACTTCCGTCTTGATTAATGTTGCTTTTTCTTTAATCCAGACTGACCTCTCTTCCACAGTAAGTTAATATATAAACGGAGCAGATCAGAATAAATAATCGAACTCACAGCATAGAAGGAACAGAAGAAAAAAAGCTGTATTCAGATTCCCGTTTGTCACTGCGTTCCAATAATTTGATAGTAAGAAAAGTCGAACATTAAGCAAGCAGCACCTCAGTGTAGATAGTTATGAATAATTTAAGTACTTACTTATGAAGGATACCAAGCCGGAGCGTTGGTTGCAAATAAAAGTAACATTAATTAAAATTCATGTAGATAGTATCAAAAATCATTATAATGATATACATCAATGCATCTGATGAAATTAATAAAGATGAAAAAAATATTCCATTGAAATTTTGAACAGAAATTTCAACCCAAGAAACCTCAGATCCGTTGAGATAAAATTTGAGTTCTTTGGCTCCAGTTGTATGACCACAAAAACGATTTGGAAGAAGTTTTGTTCCAAGGTAGCTGAATCGACTTATGTACATCAAATCCAATCAGTCAATGCATTGAAAAAAGACACATACTCTGACTGTTTCCAATGTTTGGTCCAAATGCAGAAGAACTACACACTTCCATCAATGTGTTGACAAGCAAAAAAGGAGAGCCACTTCAAATCATCTGTGTGGACATACAATTTTTGTCTAAGAAAGTTGCATTGCAACAGTAGTTTCCGCATTTAAAGTTCAAGCTCAAAATAAGAATGAAATAGAGAAGTTATCCAAGGATTTCATGTGAATCAACTCTATTGGATCATGGTTGAAAAATAGAAATAATGACTTGGAGAGAAGATGGGCTCGATTATTGCATGCCAAAGTTGATTCAGTTTTTATCGTAAACTTGTAAATGAAGTTGCCTCACA
Organism: Thysanoteuthis rhombus; assembly: GCA_963457665.1. NCBI lineage: Eukaryota > Metazoa > Mollusca > Cephalopoda > Oegopsida > Thysanoteuthidae > Thysanoteuthis > Thysanoteuthis major. The sequence goes on from OY735201.1 coordinate 82,728,701, forward strand.
TCCCTCAATACGTATTCACACAAGAAAAGAACTGCCACAGAGTCTAATTTGCATGCTTACTTTTTTCGTGAGTAATAAGCAGCAAAGGTAAATTTTGAAAAATGATTTTATGATCCACTAATTGACTAATGAAGCAAAAACACATTCAGAGAAACATTATCCTTTCCCGTTAGGGTAGCCACTCCAACGTAGCACTACAATCACAATTGAGCTAAACAGCACCCGAGGATGCGAAGACAGAAATAACCGTCTCAACTTCTATTCTTTTTAAAATTCTCGGTCTATACGTGCTCTATTTGTTTCTTTCAAATAATTATGTTATCAAGAAATGGATATATGATCCGATAAATTATATATTCAGATGAAACAGCCCGACACCAACATGCGTGTAATAACAAGATATCATTTCAAATAAGAGCCTCAATATATATATATATATATATATATATATATATATATATATATATATATGTTTTTACTCTTGTTTGCCATGAATGCTAAAAATTTCAGATTTTGTCCTCTGCTGACTACTATTCAATTGATACATCCTAAACTTCTAATGCATTCATCAACTTTTGTATTGTGTAATATCCTATCGAATATAACTTGAACAATTTTGATTGTTTAGTAATCCATTCCAACTTCGAAAGACAATGATCGTCATACTTTTTTCGGTTTCGTGAAAATTCAGTCATAATTTATATACATTATTTATCATACTCACTGTGCAATAATATTATTTATTTTTCATTTTTTCTTTAGTGAGCTAGCCACACCACCTTATAATTGGAGAGGCAGTTTCAATTTACTGTTTCTAATACTGCTGCCAATTTGTAATAGTCAATGGTGAATGAGTTAGGATAATTATGGATGACATAATGATAACACAGACATTGTTTTCGATGAATGTTAGACATTCTCCATTAATGCAACTTTTAATGTAATTGAAAATAGAGTTCTACTAGCATATACTATCTACTCGTAAAAATAATTTATTTCAATTAACGATGAATTCGAATCCTCAAAATGATTCTTATTTCATTCATAGCATAGTCCTATATTAGGGAGAAAGAAAGACTAAGAGTTTTCACTCACAGAACTATCGAAAAATATTTTAGAAAACAATTAAAACATTCCTGAAAATACTTTCTTCCTGGGATTACTATCAAACAAAGTCGAATAAAAGACAAAACGTAAACTAGTTTCTGACATTTTTTTCAATAGAATTAGAAAGTTTATCTGTGTTTGTCAACAATGATACAGCCGCAAATAACTGAAACCTGTCCCTCCATCGGCCTCAATTACGTCTTACTCACTAACACCAGAACATGAATCCCTTCTTCGACTCACTACAATAAGGGCCCAACCAGCAGCATGATCGGGCGTTATGCTATACATCGAAATGTGGGGTCGAACTCATCGTGATCGTTTCGTTGATCACTTACAATATTGACACGTCTTGCTTGTACATCTTTTTTTCACTCACTCACTCACTCACTCACTTACTCACTCACTCACTCACTCTGTTGGTCTGTCTGTCTGTCTCTGTCCATCTGTCTCTCTTTCTTCCTCTCTCTCTGTCTGTCTCTCTGTCTGTCTCTCTCTTTCTCTCTCTCTCTCTCTCTCTACATATATATACATATATATATATATATATATGTATATATATATATATATATATATATATATATATATATATATATATATATATATTAAACAAGTAAATATTCGAACAGTCGACCACGGAAATGAATAAAGAAATGAGCATTGTGCTTGACTTGAACCTGTATTCAACATGAAGTATTGAAAACTTCCACATTTCTGTCTTGATTCGATGAATCATTTTTAAAACATCAAGACATGGGTTTTATAGAATACATTATTGATTGAATATAACTAAATGTATATGAATGCGTGTTTGCCTCATTTTTCTTGCATTGATCTTGCCTTCCATGTTCGCAATGATACATGACCCAGCTCTTGGTATATATATATAAATATATATATATATATATATATATATATATATATATATATATATATATATATATATATATATATATATATATTGTATCATCCACAGACAGCTATTTCGTTGTATAACAACTCTTCAGTATGGCAATAGACTATCCAGTACCACGAGGTAGGATCAAAACCTAAGTTTCAGGCTGGTATCCTACTTCTACTCCACTGAACTGGACGGTCAGTAAATTTGAATTCAAACGATACATTTATTTATGCATAAATCCCCCATCCACCAGAGTGCTGTATTCCATGTTGGAAGAGCATTGCATAAGCTTACAATTAACGAATTACTTTATTTGATATATATATATATATATATATATATATATATATATATATATATATATATATATATATATATATATATATATATGCGATTATCATCCATCAAACTGGAACATGCATAAGCGCACAATAAACGAATAACTTTACTTGATATATATATATATATATATATATATATATATATATATATATATATATATATATATATATACGATTATCATCCATCAAACTGGAACATGGAACATAACCAAAGGATCGACTCTCAAACTGAGAACCATGCAATTTGCACAAAATTGAATCTTGCTTAACATCACGTGAAAAAATCACATGATAGAACAGTATACTGTGAATGTACTGGGTCAAGGATATCGATGGGATCATAAGAGAAATCCTAAGGCTATGGTTTGGTCATTGTGAGAGTATGTGACGACTGCTGGACATCATAGATACAAAAAAAATTTTCGGACAACTATTGACAGAAGATGACAGAAGCCAGAAAGAATTATTACACTGTATACAAATAGTATATAAAACTTCAACAAGATGAAGTCAATGTATGTAAATAACAATAATGATCTTAAAAAATTATTTTCATATGCCATGCATTGAGTATATAATACTATGAAGCATAGACATGTCGGTAACAACTACACTTGTAAAAAAATATTGATCAGCACCATAAGAGAAATAAAACTAACATATTTTGGACCTCTAATGAAATTGAATAACATGTACAGAAAATTATTATAGAGATATAATGACGTAAAGGGGAACAATGTACGACCATGTAAAAAATTTATAACTACATCAAAGAAATTGCCGGTTTGCAGTATGAACATCAATTAAGGACAGCAATGAACATCGAAAAATATGGAAATTAGAGAAAAAGAATTATAAGTTCACTTTGGAAAAGGTGCTTGACCTCTGCTCTGAATAGCAGTTTTTCAGAATACATCTGAGCGGTGTCGGTTTCTCAGTGATTGAATCAGACAGTAAGGAACAATTATCTGGAACCGATGGGAGAAAATTTTTATGTATTTTTCTAGAATCCTCTCCCCATTCTTGAACAAAATTTTTAGTGGTTAAATCTGAGTTGGGTTTTTTTCCTTTCTAATTCTGTTTTTAAAAAAAAGTCTGCATGAAATATGTTAGTTTCCTTATCTCATTCCTGAGGATTTCATTCATTTTGTGCATTGTAGAACTTTTATTTATCCTCTTTATCTCTGTGATGATTGTGTTCAAACAGTCCTTCATCAATCGAGATGGTTTGATACCGAGATTCTTGATATGCCTCTTGCTCTTCCTATTAGCTTTTTTTATATAGTTTCTTTGAGTCTATTATCTGTAACGACAGAGAAGTCATCCACGGATGTCGGGTATGCTGTTGACGATCAGTCAGAAGCATATTGTGTCACTCACTGAAACAGAAGTGTGAATATCACGCTGCTGTAAACTTTTTTTTTATTTAAACGAAACATGGATTAAATGTAGAATTCAGATCTTCTTAACTACATAAAAAATACAGCTAATGAATTAGAAATCTTTAGTCAAAACAGGGACTGTGTCATGAAATAAGAAAACATTATTTTTCACCATTGTGTTGAATACCAAAATGTACTGCTCAACTATTTGTTTTGCTGAAGGAAAATTGGCATGCATTCTATAGGATGAAAGATAAGATTCCATCTGTGACTCATCAGGAAAGCTGATCCATGAAAAACAAATGTTATCTGCATGTGGTCGCTATTCACTTATAACTGACGATATCAACGAATGCCATCGATCATGAATTTCAAAAATTAGCAAATAAATTTGAATTTATCAAATCGAATCAAATATTGGCCTTGCACAAAACATGGAAAAGCTGACCCTGCTTGGGTATCAGGTATCGACAGTTTTCTCTACACTCATCTGCAGTAGCCAATTTAGCTGGTTGGGGGGGAGGGGGGGTTCAATTTTTTTTTTTTTTCATCTAGGATTCCAGCGTTGTCAACTGTGATGTTAGAAACCGTTAACTATAACCATCACCAGAATATTTTTCTCAGGTTGGTCCAACTGGATAGCTGGTTATTTATGTATTTACGTACAGTCCGTACCCATGTAGGTAAAGGGATGAAATTACCAACATTCACTCTTCGTTATGTCTATGGAAAACTATTTTTCCCAGATAGAATTTTAGTGTCGTTCTATTTGCAACGTAAGTTTATCCTAAATTGATTCCTCGGTTCCTGTCCAGCTGCATTCACGTTTGTTTTTTGATAACTCAGACTTTCTTAGTGATCGCTCCCCAACGTAATGTGAAAGAAATGATTTTTGTTTATCAACTCCATTACATTTTTTAATTGATCATCCCTCTCAAGGCATGCTTCTGAAAGACGTTGATCATGTGACATTTTTTTCTGTTGTGTCAGTAAATTTTTGAATTATTTTTTATTTATTGTATGGAAGTATTATTTTACATTCTTTTGTTACAATTTTTATAACCATAAAAAAAAGTACACCAAGTAGATGTTATATAAAGCAATGCAATGATGCACTTTTTTTGAGAAACTTACTTAATTTGACTCCCTAGCAAGTAGTTTTGTTGTTGAATCATTTCTGTAGTGGGATCATTTCTGTCGTGGGATTCTTTTCATTTTCCCCAGCAAAGCCAAATATCACTGAAATGAAATGCTTTTTTTCCCAATTTCAAGCTCAATGTCAAATTTGTTTTTAGGTTCTAAAATTAAGTCAAATACTTGAATAAAAACATTGTTTGATGAAAGTTTTTCTCAATTCCGACATCCAACCGGAACCCCAAAACATCTAAGTCTAAATATTGATGGGGACATCTGAACAGTAAATTTGAATTATCACCCCTATGTCGTTTGATTATTTGTTTCGAAATTTGACAATGTTACTGCCTTGTTGTAATGATAACTTGTTGACTGTGTGAAACACAAAAGAGCTATTCTGTTGTGTGCTATAAAATGGTGATAACGCAGCTACTACTTTTGCTACTGATGTAGATGTGTAAATTGTGTTTTTCTCCCAAAAGGATGCAAGAAATTTAGTTAAGAATACCTCGTTTACTTTTAAATTATGTCTAAACATACTGATAAACAACATAGATTGGGGTATACCGTAGCAAAGCAACGGTAATTTGCTTGTAAGTCTTTTCTGCAATCCAATTATATCTGGTCATTCAGTTCTGTCGACAATATCATCAGCTCGATCTCTCATAAAAAGTCAGGAGTCACCCGATAAAAACTAATGTATGTCTATAGTAAATCAAATGCCTTAATCGAACACATCTGAGAAAGCTTTTCCCTAGATAATCTCCGTCCACAAAGTTTTATCAATTATCTTTTATGTGGAGACGATAAGATGATAAGACCAATAGTGCACACAATGCAGAATTAGAAAACCAGAGAGTCGCTGTTGCATTGAAGTTCTTTAATTAGATAAACCGAGTATCCTAAAATGCAGACTCTTTACTGGTTTATAAACCCTGCCAAATTCTCAAAATCTTGCCAAGTTCTCTTGCGATCATGATGATGATTGGAATGAGGAGAAAGATAGATAGAGTAATAGATAGATAGACTGGTCAGTCATTGATGGAAACCCTCACGTAACCAGTGTCTTTTGGAATTTTACCGAGTTAGGGGTGATCAGATGGAAATTTATAAATAAAATAATGAGTTACCATTGTCGCATAGTGTTGGACACAAACTATGGAAACATTTAGTACGAAATTACACGATGGTAATAATACGATGCCCACTAAGCACGTGTTTTGGGAGGAATATTTTATAAAAGAAATAACGTTTTTTCTAAATATCATCATCAACATCATCATTGTCAACATCATCAGCTTTTAACGCCTGATGTTGGATATGAAATTTCCCTTAAATTCACTAAACCTCTCTATTGCAGGCGTCACAGAGTCAGCACTTTTTAAACTACTGTCGGCCAGTGACTACTTAGAGGACGCATCGGTTGTATACCGTTTTTTAGGACCTATGGGATTTCCTTGTCTTTCAATATTGAACTAAAATCTTGCCAGAATTAGACTTCGACTGATTCCCTGCTCCATTGAGGACTTCATGGAGATTTGTTATCCCAGGTAGATATAGTTGTCAACCTCCTCTAGCTTTGCGTTTTCGACTCTAATCATCATGTCAATATATTTATTGTTGATGATAGGTTTTGGAAGATCATATCAGAACTGAGACAAGCTATGGAGAATTAGAGTGAGCTACCATCTCCTTGTTTCCCCCTTCTTCGATCTGGAACAAATCTGATGAAGGAACTGCTTGTTGGCAATGCTTTGACATTTACAGGGTCTACACCTTGTTGTACGATTGCATCAATGTCATTGGGGGTGTCCATTCGGTTGAAAGTGTTCTTGAAGTCAACAAATACAGCAATGAGTGGTATTTTATATTCAGTTTTCTTCTAATGAACTAACCGAATGTAGATGGCCAGTGGTCGATTATCTATTCCTAAAGCCAGCTGGTTCCCGTGATTGGTTTTTATTCGGCGGTAAAAGTTGTGTAGACGTAGTTGAGTAGACTTATTGGCCAGTTGTCATTCATGTTTTTGGGGTTCCTTTTTTTATATAACAACATTATGTTTTTGGTGTTCGAATCTTCTGAAACTGTAATTTGTTTGGAGTATGTTGAATAGAATAGCTACTTTCTTAGTGATGAATTTACAAGCTTTATTGAGTAGATTGATAGTGATGTTATTTGGTCATGTGGCCTTTACTTTCTTTGTTTGTTTGATGGCTTGCTCCATCCTCGGTAGAGAAATCATTGAAATGGGTATTCGAGAAGTGTACATTTTATTCATTGATCTGTGTTCTTTGTTAAGCAGAGTAGGTGTTTTTTGTAGAATTATTTGGCACGTTAGACGTTATGGTCCCTATCCGTTGTAGGTCTCCATTTTCCCCGAACAAATTAGTCAACTGCATCTCTCGTTTACTGTGATAAACCCTTATCTCTTTCGAGAATGCTATCAATGACTGTTGTTGTGTACCTTCTTTTTTCTCATCGTCTCTTTTAGAAGGCATTGTTTCGATCCTTTCACTTATTGTTGTCGGTATTTCAAGGCATCTATATTTTTCCAAGAGATTCTGATGGTGGTTTGTTTTCTCAATGGCTTAAGCATATTGGCAATTTTAATTAGAAAGGTTGTTCTTTTGTTTTTGAAGTCGTTGATGTTCCTCTTCTGTTTCGACGAGAAGCTCAGTCCGAGCTTAGAGGGCCGAGTGAGTTTTCTTTTTTTATTGTAAGGTCAGTTGTTCTGTTCTTTCTTGGTTTTATTTTACATTTTGCATCTCATCATTTCATGGTTGCTTACTACTTTGACTTGATTTTTTATCTGAATATTTTTGAAAGTGTTGTATTCATCTGCTAGGATGATGTCGATTGAGTTCTTGGTTTTCTGATTTGGGCTCCTTTGATCACTTTCTATAGTTTTTTTTTTTTTCTTGGAAAGGTTGTTCATAATTTTGAATTTTCTAAACATAATGAAGTGTATATATTGAAATGTCCAGCCCTCAGCTCAGTAGATGGGGTCTGTTTGCGCAATACATACATGCATACATACATACATACCCAGTCAGCCAGACCAGTTTAACAACTGAGGAAACCTATATTTACTTTTGCTTACATATTGGTTGACGATTTCACATATCAAATATGAGTCGACGAGACTGATAAATAGATATGAACAGACTGATAGATAGATAGATAGATAGATAGATAGATAGAGGGATAGATAGATAGATAGATAGATAGATAGATACATACATACATACATACATACATACATACATACATACATACATACAAGTAAATTGATAGCTAGAATGAGATAGACAGATATTAACAAACTGCGATGGATAACAAAACAGAAATGTCATTTTTTTGAGTGAATCGTGTGAAGTAATCGGAAAAGGAGTCTGAAAATCATAAAAGCGAAACTAATTTCATCGACCAATGATTGTAAATGCTTCTGTATAATCCAAACCGATACACGATCAATGTATTTATTACGTGAAGCCTAATGCCAGCTAAGACAGCCTCAGAAATTGATTTACATCATTACTGATCTTCACTGCTTAATACGAACCGCACTATAGCAGAAATACATTTAAAAAATGAAAGATATATTGTTATTTATCAGCAATAGTTTTGATTTTCTCTTTTTGGTATTTACATGGCTCTATCATAAATATGATTAAAGTCACTCCAAGAGTACATAACCTAACCTTTCCACTAAAACTGGATGAATATCAGCTCATATTTGTGGGAGGTATCTGTAAAAAATCTTGGATCCGTCCCAAATTCTTCCTCAATCCACGCTACACTCTGTCACGAAATATCGATGAAATCCATTTCAAACTTTTACAGGCATATAGCTACAATACAGTAAAAAAAAGGTTTATCAATTCTTTTTTGACCATTTGCTCACTTTTCAACAATATGTCGTTGAGATTTATTATGAACTTTTTGTGTGGGTGAACAGAGGGCCGACAGGCAGACAACAAACAGATTGATAGATGCGATTGACAATGTATATTCCTTCCAACGTCACTGACAGAGGTAAATATCATAAAATGTGTAAGATACTTTGAAGAAAATAATAAACATAGATCAATTGATGCTGAAATAAAATAAGTTTTTTTTTCTCATAAGCAGGCAATTTACTTTTATTATGTACAACGTGGCTCAATGGCAACTACAATTTGCAGTTGCGTTGCAAAATCTGTTTACAGAACATGCCAATCTTATTTGAAATGAAAGTTAATTGTGTCAGTTTGGTTCGAATGCACAAAATCTCAATACAATGATATAAGATTTTTTGCTCTCCTTGCGTTTATATTTTTCATTTTTTTCTATTTTTAGAGTTATGGTAAAACTCCAACCCAGTAGTTGATTATAGTTCACCATTGCAACAGCAATGGCAATGACATCAACAATGACCCTCACTAAAATTAGAACCTTTTATTCCTCCAAACGAGGGACACATGATACCAAACATAAATAACTTATGAGTAAACAGTTCGAAGAATTTTCTAAGTCGCTATGGAGGGAGCAAAACAAGTCATCAGACAAACAAAAAAAAACAGCCCCTGGACCAAATAGGATCATCATCTATCTACTCAGAAAAGCTGATTAAGTCATCACTTGGAAACTATCCATCTTATTCAACTTCTGGTCAAGACAAAGTGAAGTCCCAGTAGATTTGAACACTGCAATCATAATGTTTTTGCGCGAAAAGGGGGGCCCGTAAGATGTGAACAACTATTGGTTCATACGCTCACTCAACTGCATCTATAAACTTTCTATCAAATGATCACCAATCAAATCACCGATGAAAACTAAACGTGAGAACAGACTGAATTTGGAAATTAAGAAAAAAAGCCACCAAACCATCGGTCATCACCGTTTAGTATATCAATTAATGTAGCTGAAATATTGAAAAAATCACTGGCTGTAAAATTTGTCGTCTTTGAAAAGGCTTTCGACTGGAAGTCCCCAAGATCAACAATGCTATCATGAAACGAAACGTAGACGTACAGTCACCAACACAGTAGTTCATTTTCTAGGCGACATAAAGCCTTTTCAGCACAAAAATAGGTAAGAGAAGGTGATACCAGTCCGCCCAAACTCTCCTCATTTTGCTTCGAGACTATCTTCCAAAACATTAATTGGAAAAATAAAGGAATGAAAAAGACGGCTAATACATAATTATCCTCAGATTTGCTGACATCGTCCTCCTTTAAAATGAATCTTCATGATCTTCAAGTAATGCAAGACATTCTGAACCAAGAGAGCACGAAAGTTGGACTTAACATGGACTTCAGGGAAAACAAATGTTAAGTACAACGTTGACGACAAAGACACAAAATTCCGAATCCTTAACGCAGACATGAAAAAGGTAGACCATTGCATCACAAAAAATTTTCATGAAACTCTCAAGAGAAGAAGAAAACAAGCACAGCCTTTAAGAACACAAGAGATTCCCATTGATCTTAGAAAGAAGGGTCTACAACCAATATATTATATCGATAGTCATCTCAGGAGCTGGAAAATAAAACCTGACCAAAATTAAACCATGCAAAGTGCACATGTGATAATCATACCTGACATCAAAGATATTACAAGGCAGTACAGTATCTTAGAGATAAAATAAGAGTCAAGGTTAACATAAAATACAATGTGCTTGTCATGTTGCATGAACGTCAGGCAACCAACTCACAACGTGGATTTTCAGAGATCATATGCGAAACTTTGGTTGGCAAAATATAAAATGGCATGACGAATTAGACAAGATCAGAAGGTATTGGCTATGCGATATTCGTTGGTGAATGCCGTGGAAGGACTCTGTACAACGACGGATGCTGAAATTTTGGAGTGACTGTCTCTCATACTTAGACGGATTATGTTGACAACAGACTGGGAATGGATTTTTATAGGAAGGGAACCTATATTAAAGTCTAGATCACATGAGTTGGAGAGCCCACCGTCCTTATCAGGCTATAAAAAAAGTGTTTTTCTCAGCGATAAACAATACTTGAGGGCAATCGTTCTGCCCCAAAAGATTGGCACGGCAGTAAAAATGCTCATCATTTGTTGAGGACCTATCTTCATTATTTAGTCTAAGACTCACACATGCGTAAGGGACAAATTTAACATAAGCTTACACTATAAAATGAACCCCCATCTAAAACCAATGTGGACATATTAAGGAGTATATGTTTCAATTTTCAGCCTCTACATTAATTGGTTTGACTTGTAGGCGGGGCACACATATATAGCCATCCAGCTAAAACTACCCCATAATTATGTTGAATTACATTGATAATTCCAGCTGATGGTTTTTGATACATGAATGCCAGGTTTCCACTTCCCTTAGTCAACATTTTCTATGAAAATCTCCAACGGCGAGTCTACAATGTCCGGCTATTGAATTTCTATCAACTGACCATCGTATTAAAATGAGCAAAAAATTAAATTGTTAGAGTCTTGTATTTACAGTAGACTGTTATATAACATGGATTTGTAAGAAAACGTGGTCAAAAAAAGCTACTAACATAAGAAAGATCCGAGGTAAACCAAAGTTTCTATCATTAATCTGTTATACCCCGATGAAAAATTACGAAAAATTACCAAAACTGCCTCTATCCTCAATTTCTTCGTATCTCAACATCTGAAACACATCGTCCGTATATTACGACGAATTCTCCATCACAAAAAACTGCTGTAAAACGGATGTAAAACAAATAATCAAGGCTTATGGAAGAAATACGAAAAAAAAACATCTCTGTCGACTATACAAGTCCAACATGAGATGCGAAGTAAAGCTGGGTTCAACTCTCTGATGACCAAAACAAACAGAGCTTAGGATACACTCTTTGAATAATGCTCTTATCTCTGCAAACGCTGCACAAAATCTAAAAACTGAATGAAAATGAGACATTTTCGAAAATGAAAGATACGAACATTGATTTTTTCGTTCGTTTTTAACTTTTCTCAATGCGGAATAATGAGAGTATCTTTCAATCAAAAGTGAAAAATCGGAGTTCCACCCAACTCTTTCTTAGTTCCTTTCCACATAATTTTATTGAAATTCGTTGAGAAAGTTTGGAGATATCACCTGAATAGGTATGAGTGAAAAAGAATGATAAAATATCAATTAGGAACAAATTCCTTGAATTACCCAAAATCTTCAATTCATCCGTAATACATTGTTTCACAGAATCTCATTGAAAGATGTTGGATACATTGTCTAGGTATATAGTGTGCTTATTTCAACTTCAGTGTTTGGAACCACGTGACATCCAAATATCGACGGAGGTAATTGAAATTTACAAAAGTAAGTATCAATCGCTTTTGTATTATATATTTCCGAAAAAGAAAAGAACATAAGATAATTGAAAATTAAAACTCATTTATTTTAGAAAGTTGAAAACCAGGTTTATTCTAATTTTAACAAAGACCCTTCAAATCTCAAAACGAAAAGTAACTACAACATACAAGGATTGGTAATAAATCATTGGGTACATAATATTATGGAAAGGCAAAATACTCAAAATGATTGAAAATTAAAATCCACATATATTTCATTTCCAATGACCATCGCAAAAAGCATAAAACAAAGAAAAACAAGCAACGAACTATCAATTTGTTGTATTTGTTTCTCTCCCGCTTTAAATTCTGTAACGTTTGATGGAAACACTTTTTTGAGGGTACCAACTTACCAAACTAACTTGTTTTTTGGCCCCCATCCAGGGTATTTTTGATTAAGTTAGTGTGTTTGGTACGGTCATGTTGGAAGAATAATCACATCATGTTTATATATGAAATTTCCTATACGACAATTATTTGCTTTCAAGAATCAACTATCTGGAATGATGCGAGTTCTTACAATAATCCAATTTTCAATTATAGGAATAGGGTGTCAGTGCTCTTCTATCCGGCTTGATGCGGCAACATCGCCTAGAATCGCGTACAATCAATGCAAAAACCCAATTTCTTGGTTTTTGTTATCTGCGATGATATGTCTTGTCACAAGATTTACTCTCATCAATCTCGACAACTATTCATTCCCCGTCTGTATCACCTCATCCGTGTTTTTCGAGTATTTTCCGCATATATTCCTTGCAAATATCTTTATTGAAGTTCCTTCAGTCAACGATTGTTGACAATGGTCGTCAACAATTATTGGGCTGCTCACTTCTTCGTCCTTACTCATCTGTTCCTTGTATATTTACACCACATAACTAGGATAAGCACAAGTTGACTTCGCGGAAAAAGTTTTCATAAAATTGACACATGGTTATCATCATCTATGATCAGCAATAACCTCTTCAAACTTGTTCAGTCTGCAACGTTACATTCAGAGCAATGTAATTTCGTTTTTGATTGCTTGTTCGTTTTTTCTCAAATAATTTTTGGCCATACATTCCAACGGGGGCATATTCTCTTGCACAATATATCAATGGATCAATGATGTTTTTCGACTGATATCAGCATCAGACGAAACTAAATACAATTTTAGTTCCAGCACGTGTTCGACCAGCTGTTCAGCAAACTTCTTCGAAAATGAAAGAAATAAAAGTCATGCGTGGATTCATCCCGAGTCTTTTGTCTATAACATAATTTTGATTAAGCATAGAACAGAATGTTTCAAAGAAACGGTCATTAAAAAAAAAACATGTTTCTTATATCGACCATAGCCATTTCGTGAATGGAATGACATGCATTAAATGAACTCATTAAGTCAACCCCTCCTTTAATAAAATGCAGTTGGCTAAATGGCAGATTCAACTGCTGTAAAACTTAGTCTATTTAAGATACATTGAATAAATACAGTTGATCAAAGTTGAATATAGCACTAATTCTCATTACGTCCCTCGATATTCGAGAAGTCACGAAGTTTGACAAGATACAATGGAAGTATCAGTGAAAGAAATTCCTGGATTTGCCAAAAAACAATTTTTTCCTTAACCCATTATCTTAAAACAAAATATGATGCAATTCTTTGAAAATATCATCATGAAAAACTTCATTGGAAGATGTGCAGTATGGACGGATACGATGCTGTCATTGAATCACAAGCATGTTCCGACCAGAGAAAGAACATGTTCAATTTTCAGTTTAACTGATGATTAGCACTTTTGTTTTTAATAAATGGATTAGAAACTGATTGCAATGATTACCAAATAGTCAAGTTCGATAACCTGAATAGAAGAGAAACTACAGTGTAAGTTAATGGCCGGACTAACTTTTGAAAAGTAGCATAGATTTCCCTACCACATACGGGCTTATCAAATCCCCAGTGCTCTCCATACTAATGCATAAGTCGAAATTGTGGATACTGCTGGTAAAGGCAGAAATAGGGTTCTATGTGTTTGTAATGCTGCTCAGAATATACTTAGAACTCGATGCCAATAAGTTCGTGGAGAGCAAGGATAAGAGCCTTGTTGGGTCTCCAAGAATCTTTTCCAACCATGGTTGAACAAGACTATCATAGAAGGGCAACGTCAGAGAAGCCACAGGTAGGAGCGGCAACGGAAGTGCTGGTCTGACCACGTTTGAAAGTGGGAGGGGAAAAAAGCATTTCAAACAATTAATTTAAAACGTACCGAATCCACCATAAAGTATTCAATAGGGAGAAGAACATTTTCAATAGTGTATTGAGACCTTTTTCTCACTGAACACGTATTTTATTTACCAGGTATATACGGCCATAACGAAAAATCACGAGATTTCCGATCAATAGAAAATTTATAGAGCTCTTTCTACTTACACCAGAAAACGAATTATGTAATGTGATAATATTTTTATGCAATTATTAGCATATTTGGTACGGTTTGACTAATTGTTTCGATTGTCTTTGCTTTACTGCATGTATTGAGATAAATCAATAAAAGAAACATTAAATTCAGTTATTGTTTTTGAGGTTGAAATATCTTTCTTATTATCATTTAATCTTTTTTCAAACAAATAAATTAAGTTACGCCAGCGAATCGACCATTAATTTTATTTTTCAAATTTTTTTTCTTCACACGCGTCGTTATCACATCTCTAATTAAAATTCATTTCAACATAAGAATTACCATCTTACTATCATTCGCCAAAAGTCAGTTTCTGTGGATGAATGTAAACACCTTTCACAAAAACTATTTTATGTAAGTCCATAGAATATTCGGTTAGTACGAATTTGATTCCTGGGAAGTCATTTTGGATAATTATTTTTCAAGGCCCTGCTCCTAACCCGAAAAACAATGTTTTTAGAGGGTTTCAAATTAGGGAGAGTCTCTTCATACGATTATTCATTCATCAAAGGTAGAAATACTCTTTGGTGACGTAATACTTGTTTTGTTTACTTGATTTTACAGGTCAGTATGTTTTTACATGTCAAATGGGAGGGAGGATATTCTTTATTAGGGTTCAAAATTGAGAGGGGATATATTTCAACTCTTAGCATCAAAATCAAGGGGTGATTTTCCTCACTTTTAGGTGATTTGTTTTTGTTTTTTTTTATTTTGTGAGGAAGATTCTTTTTGTTTTTACGTTTAGCGGTAAAAATCAGTGGGAAGATTTTTTTATCACTTTTAAAGCGTCCAAATGGATGGGTAGTTTTATTCTATTTTTATGGATCATAGTTGACGTGGGATTTTTCTCACTTTTAGGGCTCAAAATCAAGTGGAAATTTTCAACATCATGGGATGAATAACTTACGGATGAACCATTGTAGCATGGAGATATTCTTGTCTACGATACAAATAGAAACTATTTACCAAATATGCCATCAAAATTGTCAACTGATAAAAGTAACTTGTAAGTTTAGTAAAAGTAAATACACATTTTTTCATCATAAATTTTCTGGAGTTTCCGTGTATAGTCATTCTATTTTAAAGGATTATTTTCAAAATTGTTAGCAACGTAGCATGAAATGAGAAAAGTTCAGCTGAATTTAGCCATTTTAAAGAGTTTTAGCTATAAATATCAGACAATACTTGGCAACCCAACATGAATGGATTCTGCACTGTTTCAATAGATAATGGAACATCCTCTCCTAGGTGCATGCCTGGGTGAAGTGTACAGATATCCTGAGATAACCAGTCTTGTTCGTGTAGTACAGAAGACAGAAGAGAATTATACGTCTGGCATCAACTTGGCTGTAGGTGATGCCGGAAGGCCTTAGCTTGAGGGGTCTCCACTCCCTGTTTTGGAAATTAGAGTCGTCCTTCGCCAAGACTGATTATCTTCTAAAGGCTAGAGATCCCAATCTGACCTGACATTATACTCAGAATTGTGGAGGACTTTCCCCAGGGGCATTAATGTGAAGTAAATATAAACAACTCTTATTCCATTATCTGCATCGTTACCAAACGCAAAAATCGCACCTCCTCTAATAATACAGGAGTTGAATACTGGTATTCGATTGATGCGCTGATGGAACCGCCAACGTAATTGATACAGCAACTTCAAAATCGAAGCGAGGCTGTTTACAATAACTTAAAAATAAAGCTTCCCTCTGTTTTACTCTGTTTTTTAATTTTGAGAGGCAACCAGTCTAGGAGAAGATGAACTCCGAATTTAATACCTGCACACCAGAAGAGAGTGGAAATAGAATAGTTCAATAAGCCAATGACCCCCCCCCTAAAAACCAACATAGCCGTACAATTGTCTTTGGAAGAGTTGGGAAATGCTTTCACCCAGCAGTTGTCTTGAATCGGTTGCTATCATTGCTGCTAATGCCACCATTGCAGCTGTTACTACAGATGATGATAATATTTGAACTTGAAGGAACATATTACAATTTTAATGTTTTGAAAGGAAAAGTAATCTGATAACAGGAAAGTAATTATTAAAATTTTTAATGACTTCAAGACAGAAGTCAATTTTGGTAAATAGAAGAATAATCTAGCACCGTTTAGAGATTAAAAAAGACCTTCTGAAAATGGGCACAGCTGGTTTCCTCGAGCCTCAGTGCATTTATGTTTTTATCCGAGTGTGTATGTGTTTGCATTACCCAAAATATGGATTATGACCCCACGCTGTTACGAATGTCTCTGCTTCTAAAACAACGAACGCTTTTACTTGATGCACATTTTTTTCATTTTGAGAATGGATTAAAAAAACAAAAAACGACATTGTGTGACGTAAAAAGAAAAAAAATTTTCCTTTAGTTTGCCTTGTTACTCTTCTCTTCTTTTTATCTGAAGGCTTTTAAAAAATTAGTTTGGTCTAAACAAATGTGATATGGGTATTCTAGTACCTGTACACGTTCATCGTAGGGAAATGAATTATATTTGCCACCCACCTTCAACATCAGCTTAGAATTGAATATTATATGGGTGAGCAACAGATAACAACGAGAATTGTTTCCTCAGAATAAGTTGGAATGCATACCTTCAGGATGGCTACATTTCTCAGATACAAAGAAGGTCTTATATTTTCTGCATTGAAAGAAAGACAAAGAGTATCATTCTTTGCACAAAATTTAATAAAAATAATTATTCTCCAAAATAAACAGGGAAAAATGTCAATAATGTCAATTATAAAGGCGGCTCGAAAGCAAGATCGATCGAAGGAGTTGATAGTAATGTTACAAATTTCACCCATAAAATAAATACCTTTCGTTCCAATGATTGATCTTAGATCGAAATCTTGTGGAAAGATCTCAGTGGGATGAAAAGTAATTGATAATATGGAGTTGTATTTACAAAAACGGACATTTTTGAACAGGAGATCTTGTATTTCTCATAATGAGGGCACGTACAAAACTCAGTCAATCGGACTTTCTTCGGAGAGCACTTTTTTGTGATAAATCTACTTTTATAATGAACAATGTGATTTTCGGATGTGTCTGCACATCTCTAAGGTTTTGCGGTTGGTCTCTCCATTGATGTTTGTAAAAATGGCTGAATTAGCTAGATTTTTAATTTCCACGTCACTTTATTGCTAAAAAATTGTGCAACCATTTTAAGCCCACTCATCAAATAAGATAACAATGCACCAAGACTTGGAATAATTGATAAAAATTGTATCCCTATTTTGATTTACTTCATCATCTTTTTTATCGAACAGTAAACGCCGGAAAATCACATCGTACTATATATCTTTAGGATCTTGAACTGAAGTGTGAACACAACGGACTGCAAGAAACGTTCTTAAATTTGGATATTAAAATCTGGGATGGAATCTGTATTCCTAGATTGTTTGATAAACGGGACCCATTTCGGATCCATATCCTACGTATACCATTTACAACAAGTAGTATTGAAGTTAGTTTATATTTACAGAACTATATTAATGCAATATGTAAGGATAGCTCGAGCAACTCTTACATTTATTGACTTTACACTTATTATTGTTCCTTTAGATGTAAGAATGGTCAATCAGAGCTGCAGAATCAGTAAGATAGACTATTTGATATAGCCAGAACTAAACATCCTGATCCCTATAAAAATTTATCTTCTTCACCATGAATGAAAATAGTTTATCAGATTTTAAAAAGTTGCATTAATGTTATGGGAAATAAGTAACTAAAAGAGTTGAACTCAGTCATTGCCAGTGTGAAATATTATTGTACTGACTTGAACAAGAGGAAGGGAAAAAATTTTTCGTCTTGTCAATTTGTCTGACAGATAGGTAGTTTGGTGGGATGGTAAATAGAACATGGAATGCCAAATGATACATTGTTTGAACATATTATTGGAATGGTCTATTGAGGTGTTATTACTGGCTAGAAAGTGATTCGTTTCCATTCTTACCATATGAATAAGGATAACCTATTACATGATTCAAAGAGGAAACAAATTGTTGGAAGTATGGTGGTATACAACGTGACAAAATTGACTTTGAGGTTAATGGGTAAAATAGTAAATTTCTTCGGTTGAATACTGATATAAAATCAATTCGGAAAGGCTTTTATGTGTAATTTTTATTATGTGTAGTATTTTAAAAAAATGTTATAATACGTTGCTTTGCATGCAGTCTCATAAAACACATTTTGATATTCACACGGATGAACACTCAATATAAGTTTCATGAACAACGAGTCACGTCTATTGTTATACTCACTCATCTATAATCGTTAAATATGCTTTATGAGTTACCTATGTAAGTAAGTACTATTTTAAAAAAAATTGTGCAGTGTCAAATAACATCCATATACAATACATACCTACACCTTATATAAAATGACAAATGTGTATGAAATGAGATATACGTTAGAAAGAAAGGAATGTGGTGCTTGGTCAAAACTGCTCTGGTACTTTGTTAATATAGTTGTTATGTTTTTAAAATCCCCGAAACAGTTACATGGTAAACAATTGATGATCCCAACAAAGAAAATACACACCAAGAGAGAGCTGAATTTGCATGAAGTGATAACAAACTAATTTTGGGGTCGACCAATTTGATCTTCCGTTCTGTTAACTTCTGGTTCCTGCATCTCCGATTCTTTATCATCACCAGCAACATCAAACTTTGAAATCTATCATCTAACTTAGCGTGTGTGTTACACTGATAGAATCTTCTAAACTTCTCTAAATCGTCACCCAGTGACGTTTTACTACATGCTCCCTAAGGATACAATATTGTGATCTGTGATACCCAGTAGTCATCGGACACTCTTGCAACACGGACCACTCATTGCCATGTAAATTTTCTAATGGATATTGAATCATATCTGACCGTTGTTTTTTTCTTATATTGTTTTGCTGTCCTTTGATCTTTCCATGTCATTATGGGCATGGATTTTCTGTGTGCTCATTGAAAGATTCTTAGTTTTAAAGCCATTTTTTCAGTTGCATTCCATGTATCAGCTTCATAGGTGTCCATCGAGAGGAAGCTCTGATTGCCAAACCTTATTTTTTCTAACTAATTGGATCTTCTAATTCTTGAAGATTGAACTTGCTTTGCCGAACTTGCAAACGTTATTAAGGAATAACAAAGCAAATACTCTCAAAAGTAATTTTACATCATGTGCCAGTGCTTGTTTTATATTCTCAGTAACCGCTGAATGATACTGTTATTCAAACTAAATAGTTGCATTAATAACTACATATATATACATATATCAGACTGAATGTATGTTTCTTACAGTTTTACAATATTAAGTGCTGAATTCGTGGAAAAGAGAGAATTTGGAATATATCGTGATCGGTATCCTGAACTCATGAATCCATATCTTCGCTCCCTTCCCATGCTCATGATAAATAGCAACCTTGTTCAACAAACCAGTTTAGGAGATGCACAGCTTTGAATTCAAAACAAAGTAAACTAAGACCAATGTCCTGCGTGATTGGAGTTGGACAATTGACCGAGTAGGGAACGGACTGGAATCCAAGCCCTGTCAAAATCCACTTTTTCCACCAGGGCCTCTAAACTATCTTTGTCTTTAGCAATTTTTTTTCAACACTCCACACAATTTTCAACTACTGGTAGACCAAGCAGTAATGTTTTTATTAATAGATAAATTGTATCGATTTGGAGACTTCTATCAATGGTTCTACCAAAGAAGCCCTTTCCTTCGGCCCTGGGGGGTCCGATGCAATGCACCAGTTCAGAGGCCCTGGTTGTTATACACAATGGTATGAGTCTACACGGATCGATCGAGTAATGGAGACAAAATCATTGTCTCGTGTCGTGCAGCACGGGAAGTAACTTTGCTCTGTGTACTAACAGCCATGTACCAAGCTAAGCTAAACTTAGTGAATACACATACACACACACACACACAAACAGACACACACACACACACACAAACAGACTCACACACACACACACACGCATTCCACTCTAAACACCACTAGTTCAACCACTGAGAAAAATTTTCCCAAAACCAAAAACTGAGAAAAAATTAAAAAAATAAAAAAAAGGAGAGAATTGTGGTAAATATAAAGGAAAAAAGACAAAAATTGATAAATTCAAAATAGCAGCATCAGATAATTCAGTCTAGCATTCATAACATTCAATTTTCTTTTTCTCCTTTATTGTTTCTATCCCCTCTTTCTATCTGTTTTCTTTTCTTTCCTCTTTCTCTCATTCCCTTCTCTCTTTCTTTCTTTCTTTTTTTTTGTCTTTTACTTTTTTCTTTGAGAATATGTCTCACCATTTGGGAAGTTTCACTTTTTAGTCTCAAACAGAAGACTTGACTTGCCATTGTTGATAGGCGAACAAAGTGTATTCAACTCAGTAGGAGTGTGACAATAAGCACGAAAACTTTGTTGGTACGATCTTATGAACTCTAGAACAATTCATTTATATGCTGTTTTTCCCTTGAATTTCGATTGTTTTCTTTTCCAGGTGAATCTCAACAATCTTGTAGAATAAAATTCTATGCTTCTCAGGTGAGTGAAAACACATTTCCTTTTCTCTAGACTCATCTATAACGTTGATAATCGTCACTGTCTGATTGGTTTTTATACCAAAACACCTCGTCCAGATTATTAAGCAACAAATCTAAAACCACCAAAGTCAAAATTATTTTTATTCATAAGGTTAGTCCTGATTATACAGTAGGTACGGCTCTCTCAAAGAAAACTATCAACTGAAATCTTGAACAACAGACGTATCTTTCGCATCAATACTACATTATATTACATTCGAAACTGAGAAAAGTTTATTTCTCAAAATCGGCCACAAAACCAAAAGTTCCGTGGAACACAGTTTGTCAAACCCAGTGTTCAAGTACGCCTTTGAAGTAATTGAAAAAGCCCAAAGAAACTAAGATATAAAGTCGATCACTTCTATAATTATTTCTTTTTTATCGAACAGCAAACGCCACTTTTTTATACTGAGCCTGAAGACATACCAAATAAAATGAAATTATTACCTGTTTTTTTTTATTATCTGCGTTTAGAGGACAAAGAAAAGAGATGGGAGAAAATGATTTCATTCAATGAGCATTCTTCTCAGAACCTGAAGTACTGGCAATACATTACCATGCACATAAAATCTGACGGATGCAATAGAAATTAAAAGGTTTTTGATTCAGATAAGCACCTATTTGAATGAACTATTATTAAATCCCAATAGCCCACGAATAGTCTGCAACACCAACCAAGCAAATTAGCTTCAGATTCTTCTCTCCTTGATCGCCTGTGTGTGCGTGTCTCTTGGTACCCTTAGTCTCATGTTCTGGGTTGTAATCCCTGGGATCCACGTTGTGAGCCGTGGGGAAAGAGGCTAACATCAAAAATAGCTCCAGCCGACAGGACTTTGGTTGCCAAGTGACTGTAGAAGCTAAAACAACCTCCGCCACTTTAGGACCTGCTCCTCTTAGTGCAATGGAGCAGTGCTGTCTTGGGGCAACGGATCTCCTGGAACGGGGCTAAATAATAGTAGTAGAGCCCAAAGACGATTCCAAAGGCTCCCAATGAGCGTATCAATGCACAGCTTCAGTATAACATCATTGGCTGACGAATTGAAGCAGTGCACCCGGTCTTCGATGCCAACCAAAACACAACCTCCTGCCCATTCCAAAAGCAAATGTCAGTAGCGGTACCTCGATCTCTGCCGTGGAACAGATACTACACTTTAATTCATGACAAAAAAGCCAGAATTTTTTTATCTACTGTCCCACCACAGCGGGATTTGACACAGCGGACTTCACGTGGGAAGAATAGGCAAACCCTTCAAAAAATGGCTCCAGCCGACGTGACCTCGATTGCTGAGCGACTGTAGAAGTTACAGCAACCTCCGTCACGAACGCATCCACCAGGGGACCTGCTCACTTAAGTGCAATGGAGCAGTGCTGCTCTGGGAAAACTGACCCCCTGCAGCTGGGCCGAGTAATAATAGGAGAGCCCATGGACGAGTCCAAAGGCCTCCAGAAAAATTGGGGCCTCTTCTTTACACTCCCACAGGAGCAAAATGTGAAACAAGGTCGGGGTTTAACGTAAGGAAAATAGGAGACCCCTAGAAAAATAGGTTAAGCTGACGTAACTTGGGTCTGATAAGCAACAGCCACCACGCAAGCGTTAGGACGAGCCCAACCCGTTCCAGTGCAATGGAACAGTGCTGCCCAGGGTTTCCATATTCCCTGCAGCTGGTCCGAGAAATAGAAAGGGTACCCGAAAGTTCCCAATGCGCTTGGCAAGGCGCAGCTTCAGTAAAACTTCATTGTCAAACGCATTGCACCGGCCCACTTACTCTTTGATACGCACCTTCTCTGGCAAATTCAACAGGCAAGTGTCATTACCGGCAACTCAGACTCTGCTGTGGAACAGATACTACACTTAAATCCATCCCCAAAAGACATAAAAAATGGGGGCTTATCTATTCACTCTCCCACCACAGCAAAATGTGACAGAAAGTCGAGGTTTTACGTGGGAAAAAAAGAGACACCCATCCAAAAGGGCTCCAGCCAACGCAGTTTAGCTTGCTAAGCAATCAAAGCAACCGCCGCAACAAAAGCGTCCGGATAATCCCGACTTGTCTGTTAAGTGCAATGGAACAGTGCTGTCCCAGGGTGCTATTTATTTGCTGGTCTCACCACAGCAAAATGTGACACAAGGACGAGCTTGGCGCTGGGAAAATGGGAGCCCTCAATTCAAAAATGGCTTCAGCCGACGCGACTTTGATTACAAAACGACCGTTAAAGCTAAAACAACCTCTGTCACGAAGGCATCCACTTTGGGACCTGCTCCTCTAAGTGCAATAGAGCATTGCTGCCCTGGGGTGCCATATTCCCTGCAGCTGGGCCAAGTGATGATAGGAGAGCCCAAAGATGAGTCCAGAGTCTCCCAAATGTGCGTAGCTATGTAAAACCTCATTGGCTAACGCATTGCACCGGCACAATCGGTTTTTGACACCAACCACAACCATATTCTCCGGCCCATTCGATGGGCAAGTATCAGTACTGGCACCTCGGGCTCTGCTGGGGGAACAGATACTATGCAGAAAAAAAAGGTGGGTTTGTTTATTTGCAACCCCAATCAGCAAAATGTCCAAAGGCCTCAAATGCACGTAGCGAAGTGCAACCTCAGTAAAACCTCATTGGGTAACGCTTTGCACCGGTGCACTCAGTTGTTGATGCCAACCACAACACAATCTCCGACCCATTCGACCTGCACCTCGGTCTCTGCAGCGGAACAGATATTACACTTTGATCTTGGAAAAAAAGCAAGAAAAAGTTGGGGAGCGGTCTTTATTTGCAGCCCCATGGCAGCAAAATATGACATAAGGTTGTGGGAAGAATAGGAAACTTTACGTCCAAAAATGGCTACAGCCGACGTGGCTACGGTTGCTTTGCAACCAAAGCAACCTCCACCACGAAAGCGTCAACCAGGGGACCTGCTCTTTTAAGTGCAATGGAGCAGTACTGCTCCGGAGAATCTATTTATCTACTATCCCACCACAACAGAATTTGACACGAGGTCGGGCTTAACATGGGAAGAATAGATAACCCCTACCAAAAATGGCTCTAGCTGACGCGACTTCGATTGCCAAGTGACTGTAGAAGCTAAAGCAAACACCGTCATGAAAGGGTCCACCAGGGGATCTTTGCAATGGAGCAATGTGCTCTGGCCCAGCTCCGGGGAAACTGACCCCCTGCAGCTGGGCCGAGTAATAATAGGAGAGCCGAAGGACAAGTCCAAAGGCTCCGCAATGCGCTTAGCAGTGCGTTGCCTCATTAAAAATTCATTGGACACACACTCCTTCTCCAGCCCATTCGATAGGCAAGTGTCAGTATCCACTCCTATGCCGGGGAACAGATACTATACTATGATCCTGAAGAAAAGGTCAGAAAAAGGGGTCTGTGCATCTATTTAATCCATGTCCCAACACGGCAATATTTGACACAAGGTCGGGCTTAATGTGGGAAGAAACAGGAGCAACCATTCAAAAAATGGCCCCAGCCGACGCGGCTACGATTGCCAAGCGCTCCGTAGAAGCTATACAACCTACGCCACGAAAGCGTCCACCAGGGGACCTGCTCCTTTAAGTGCAATGGAGCAGTTCTGCCCCGGGATAACGGATTCCCTGCAGCTGGGCCAAGTGATAATGGGAGAGCCCAAGGATGAGTCCAGATGTACAAATAAATATGGTCAAATTAAGTTTTATTTATGACATCTAATAAAGAATTTTGAAATGACAGTGGATTCTGGAGATTGTAGGTATTATCAATAAACCAGTCGGAATAAGGACCCAAAAAAGGCTTTTTTCAGAGATTAAAAAAAAATATTTCACGAAAGGTCTCTTGGTAATGATGCCAATTTTGAAGTCTGTGGAAAAACCCGTACGCCCAGGAGCGCTAGAACATACTAACTACTGAAGACTCAAACAAACACCTAAACACTTGCTCATGTAAAGGAAAATGATATAACTATTTGACATCCCTGGTGACTACGGTTGATCAATAGTTGCTTTCCTGGCATTAGCATTAAATTTTGAATTTGAACTTCTGCAATCAAAATTCCTGTTGTTCAAATGGCTTAGAGCAGCTGTTACAAGGGGCGTGATTTTGAGTTTTCTCTGGGATCCCATTCTTCATTTAAGATCTGAACTTTTCACTCATTGATGCAGATTTTTGACCTGGGTGTAGTTGCAGTGAAAAAACACCTAAAAATAAAAATGAAAAAATCTGTATAAATGCCTAAAATATTTGAGATGATGGGCGTTGAAATATCAATTATTTTGCTTTATTACTTTCAAAATTGTCAGAAGATAGGTTTTTTCTTCGTATCTCGTAACGATTTGATATTTGTTACATAGTCAGTGGACTTCACTAACAAGTAGCGAATGAGAGCTCTATCACAAATGACGACTGACACTGGCCCTCAGTATGGATATTGTAAAAGGGAGATGACAATGGCCTGCAATGAAATATTATCAGATCTTATTTATCATCATTTTGAACACGTTTTGTTGAATCCCTAAAAATGCAACTTAGCACAAAATAGGGACCTGTTTACCAGGGACATGTATTGGAGATGGGACCCGTACTATGAGAAAAAAAATATTTCTAAACTCAATTAGGATAAATGTCTAGCTTTTCAGCCTTAAAGCTCTATTGATGAGGTCTGTAAGCATGATGAATTCATATCTAGCCAGCCAAACCACCAAACAGATAGACCAACGAGAAAACTGGAGAAACCTATTTTGACAGTTTGGGTGATAGTTTCAATTGAAGGATTTTGATATGCATAAAGTTTTTAATCATCATTTTTATGCGTACGTCTTCTTCATGGTATATAAATAGATTGTTACTGGCAAAGTTGAATCATTTTATATTCAGTCATCATATCTCTATCTCTGCCGTGCGCATGTGCACGTGCAAACACGTTTTTGCAACCAGTGCATATAGAAAACTATTCTGCGCACAAAAGTTCGTTACCTTCAATAATGTAGTAATCGATGATTATGTTTATATTGTTGAATACAATAATTATAATTTATCAAACTTATACTCATTAAAGCATCCAACAATCTTTCAGTAAGAGGATTTTCAAAGGTTATTAGTAAATCACAGATTTCCTAATATCTTGCATTCAATGCACACATAAATTTTAACTGGACGATAATTGCCCAACATGAGATTTTCGTGAATGCAGACAGCAAACAGAGGGAACATTGTTTATTGTAATAATTCTGTGCGGACTTTTCACAATGTAAGAACATCCTTACTATAATTCGTGTATTATGTGTACCTGTGTCTGCGTACAAAGATAACTCGACAACAGCCATATGTCAAGTTTCAAGTCATGGTTCCTGATATGAGTGGATGCTCGATTCAAAATAGAGATTAAAAACTGAAATGAATATACGTTTTTTGTGACTGCAAAAAGTAACCTTTTATAGATGCAATATGCGTCTCCAATCATTTCGTTAAAGAATTGAGTGAGGGAGGGAGAGAAAGTATGTGAGGGGGCAAGAGAGAGAGAGAGAGAGAGAGATAGTGAAAAAATTGTAAAGAAAGGAAAACAGCGAGAGCATCGTTTTTTCTGTCGAATTGTTCTATGGAACGAAATTGAATAAAATTAAAGTCAGGTGACGTAACATCATTTTAATAATAGCTTTGATTACTATTAGAATCAACAACGATATTTCTATGCTGGCTGTCGTTACTGATGATATCATAAATAAAGAACAGCGTCTTATTCACGTTTAAACATCCAGGAGACTTCCATGAAATAGGGTGTATCTTTTGAATAGTCTTGCCCTGGTAATATTGATTTTAGTTTTGGTAAGTGACGCACGCTTTATTGTGTCAACAGAGACTCAGTAGCTCGCACTTGCTTACACTGCAAATGACGGCGAAAGCTGCAACTTTTCCATTCGTGGAATGCCCATTGTGTAATAGGGTTACCGATAAGATATACTCCTAATATAGCCACTTGCCCCAACCATGAGAGTATATGATTTGAACACCCCTGGGCGCGTTACAGTGGACGTCAAAATGCTGTAGTTTATTCAACTGTTAACGAGCAAGTAGAACACTCTTCCAACTTCCTATGCACCCACACAGTTTTGTTGAAGCTAATTTAGCGCTGGCAATACAGAATTAGGGTGGAGATGGACACGCCCAATCACAACACGCAAGATAACACTCAGGATGTCTTGATACAAAATTAGTCAAGATTTTTTTTCTTAAGGACATCATCGATTCCTCACCGATTTCCGGATTTCGATATGGCCATGCACAGGCCGAAGGGAAATCAATTACGTAAAATGTCTCCGGTACATTTTCTATCATTACATTCTAGATAGCATTAAATCAGTCATATAGCATCAAAATCATATTAATCGAGGTCAAATTTAAAATTACCATTATTAGCAGATGCACGGTCGAACATACAAGCCTGGGGACAAAAAAAGTTTTGAAGATGAATCCATGAAAGTTTCTTTCGACTGACTTATCAGAAGATGACCCATCAGGAAATTCAAAGTTTTGTACCTTTAAGAGACTTTTCATTAATATCTTATTTCTTTGTATTTGTTCACTTTCTTTGCAATATCCAATGAGCGAGAGAGTGAAACAATGTCTCATAGAAATAAGGATTTACCATCGGGATCATCCTCTACTAAAATCGAGATCTATAGAAGTAACAATTTTCAAGTTGGTTGACTGACTGGCTTGATCCTTTTTGTACCAGTGTTTGTTTTTGAAAGTTTTTACTTGAATGATCACATCTTAACGAAAGTAAAAAAAAGCATGAGGAGCAACTGATCCATCAATCAATCCCTTTTTCAATTCTTTAAATAATCATTTCAAACACAAAATACAACCAAGAAGCGTTGATCGAAGGAGGGGTTGTATTTAGTGACTAACTAAACTAGTTTTCTCAAAGAATGAAGAAAATATGTGGGTAATAAGTGACAGTAATCTTATGAAATGCTATAAAGCAAAGTTGCTCAAGATATTTTAGGTGTCAACACATCTGTATAAGACGCTTTTTGGTGGCTTTGTTCATTTAAACAACAGAAATAGAAAGGATGAGAATGTGGAATGTCATTGGAAGAACATCTATTTTGATGAATAGATGACAGTGTTTGTTTTTCACAGTGTGGTCAAGTATCGTTTGTTATCATTAGCTAAAACTGGCATAAAAATCTCTTCAATTGGCTAAACTTTTTGATTTCAAGCTAACCTAATAGCAAAAAATGTTATATGTACTCATTTAAAGCCCACTTATCAAATTAGATGAACACGATCTAAGACCTCGAAACAAATTATTGATTAACATTGTACACTTACTTTGATTTACACTTACTAATTCTTTTCCTGGTGAATCAACCTTACTTCCCTATCCCCCTCTTCCTCTCCCTTCTACTTCCACAACTGGTAATGCTGCAACTACTAATCCGTTTAGAATCCTAGTGGACGTAAAGATGGTGGACGCATCGTTGAATTCATGGTTCCTGTTTTTTTAGAGAGATCATCAAGTCTCAAACTAATTAGGATATGACAATGTAAAAGCCTAGGGGAAATTAATTCCGTGAAATTAATTACACTGAAATATAAGTATCAAGATTGGATTAAATCTGTCTCATAACATACAATTCATAACCGATTTAGGTCAACGTAAGACAAATATCAGCCAACATAAGATTTGTGTTCACATTTCATATCAGGAATTGCTTTAAACAAAAGAGGAACATGTCTAGTTTCTCATTAGGAACCGTCAGACCACCGAAGTCTCATGGCAGCATGTCGTGTTGGGATGGTCTATTAGAAAAATAGTTCGAAGGGGTGATTGAAGAATAATTTACTTCAGATCACTTGAGTTTCTTTTTTTTCAAAAAGGACACAAAAGAAAGAGATATACTAAAGAAAGACCAATTCAGTATAAATACATACTACAAGCTAAATCATGTTTTTGAAAAAGTGTGCGAATTGAACAAACAAAAAACATTTTTCTGAATACAATACGGAGTATATATTCTAATGTTCACCTCTCAATCTCAATAAGTGCAGTCTCTATCCCTGATACACACATATACATATACATGCATAGACAACGGGTCAGTCAATCCAACTGGAAAACAGAAGAAACTTATGTTGACAGTTTTGGTGACACTTTTGGTCGACAGCTTGATATTACAAAACTTCAAAAACTGTATACACAGTTTTGTGCTTCGTGTACTGGCTGCACTTGAGGAATTGAGTGCTGAAAATTCATGCATGTATTCTTTATGATATTTAAGGAAATTCGAGTTTTTTTTCAATTTCCTCGAAATAAATTTCAAGGATATTTCAATTCATGATGTAAGTTTATGCTAAATTGGTCCCTAGTTTTCGCGTGGCGACGTGCTAGCTTAATTTCTGGAAATTTGGACATTTTTTATGACTGCTGCTCAACAGAAGGCAAAGGAAGGAACTTATTCATTGATCACCTTTTTTCCGATTGATCATCCTCAGCACTGCATACTTCCGAAAGGTGTCGTTTATGCGACTGTTCCTACAAGGTAACTATCATGACCTGTTCATATTCAATACAATGTCAGCGTAAAAAAATTTTACTCTACATGAAATTGATTTTCGAGGAAATGAAATGTCGAGAATTGCCAGAGACAAAGGAGGAACAGCTCTGTTAAGTCACTCAATAGAAACAGCCACGTAAACAGCCACAGGAAGACCATTATAGATCTTCAAACAAAAAGATTTTTTAGTTCTAAATGGATTCTGCCTGCCTGGCATCTTGGCTTACCATCTATTCACGTATGTGCAGATAAGAATGAAATTTCATAAGACCCCAATGTTATGCAAATGACGTTTCTTTTTATATTTCACCTTTTCAACACTGTTTACTTGCTTCATCAAGATAGTATAACGTATATATCTACGTGTTACAAGTGCAGATCTTACCAATGGAGCAAGAAGTCGGAAATTTATACATTTAATTAATTTTTTGAATTTTATTATGTCTAGAAAAAAAAGAGTTTCCAATATTTGAGTAGAAATTACCCATCACTATTGGTTATAATTGGTATTTGAATTTACCATCTGAGTTTATCCTGTGCTTTATGATCCTTTAGTTTGTGTTCCGCAAAATTCATGCTTGTTTTTTTTTTAATTTTTTCCATTTGAACCTTCCAGTAATCAAACCAAAGATGAGAAAAGTAGTTCATTCATTGATCATACCTTTTTCCGATTTAAAAATCAAATATCTATATCTTGTCAAGTGAATTATTGCATTTCAGCAAATACCTAAAAAAATGTCACGCCTTTGTACAGAAAAGCTTCCTCTAGAATCTGAGATATCAAATAGGCAAATTTGTCTTATATCCAATCATGTTTGATTGCATTTGAAAATTAACGATGCCAAATATTCTTGTAATTCATAATTAAATCGATTAATATACCTATTTACTTTGATAAATATTTGGCACTGTGATTAAACATCATTAACAACGAAATCAATTTTCTATAAATTTCTTTTTGCATTTTTACAAATTAAAAAATACATTCTCAACCATATATGCCGAACTAAAGTTGAAGAATTGAGAAAATTATTGAAACGTATTTCCCATCTCGGACACCTGAGTTTGCATGATTGTCAATTCATCCCAAAAAAGTAAAACAACTTTAAACATGTTGAATGATAGGTAGCCTGTTAGCCAGCCAGATCAACTTGAAAACCGAAAAAACTTATCATTTTTTTGGTAGATGACGATAAATAGGAGTCAAAAAATGATATTAATAAGATATGATACCAAATGTGATAAAGCACATTATAATACAACGGTTTTTCTTTTTGAACGGATGAAATAAATTGAACTTACCGGATAACAGCATGGCTTCAACAATAATAGCAAACATGAGTGTTTAATCCCCAGTAAGGTTTGATATTCAGCAAAGAATATGCCTTTTACTTTCCCCATGATTCCAATCAATTCTGACTTATGCATTTGGCTTGGCAATCAACAAAAGTGGGATCCAGCGGTTCTGGCCACAAATTTGGGCAAGCCTACATTTGTCCCCCGAGGAATAATCACAGCCGACTCAAAAACCGAGCTATTTATCTTGATCATCTATCAATAAACTCCCAATCTAAATATATTGATATATCTAATTAGAATATATTTAAATATATTCATGTATGGATGGATGTATGCATATGTCTGTCTGTCTTTCACTCCATATATATATATATATATATATATATATATATATATATATATATATATATATATATATATATATATATATATACATATGAAAAAGGTAAAGAGAGGTAGGCCAAACATTTTATTTTGTTTTTTTTTTAATGATTTTAGCTCCTTTAACTTTTTAAGGATTGTAAAGTTGCCTGCTGAACATCCCATGGACCTCTCAACAAACCTTCCTTTCAAGTATATCCATTATAAACTCCCAGCCCTCAATCACATACCATCACATCCTCCTAACCATGTCCTCCACACTTTCTCATGCACATCCATATTACAACCTAATGCACTGACTGGCTGACATCTATAACCTATCAACAATTCAACTATACTGTGAATATACACACACACTCTCGCATACATCCATACATCACCCCTTTACCTCTTCCTTCATTCACCTACTCCCCTATCAAAACACTCACCAACAACTAGAAAAACATGACACCCAATGAATTTGATTTCAGATGAAGATTAATGTATAGATGACATGAATTTAATTCCCTGTAATAGCCAATTGAAAGTAATGTCCAGAAAAGGAATCATATCAGCCTTCTTACTAAATCCCAATACTTTAAAACCATAACTAAACAGTTTTGCTTCCTTTTTTTCACTTCTTTAAATTTATTCAAACGTTATTGCAGAATCTCTCTCCCTTTTACATGGCCATCGTTGTTCATGTTTAATTCCCTTAATACACTCGATGAGCATCTGTATATTTTAGATAATCATGAGAAGGTGATTAAGTTGTGCTAAAAATTGCCTGAGAATAATGATACTACGATTGATAATATTATTAATGCAGCTACCACCGATAATGACAGTGATATTTACCTGGCAAATGTCAACATTTCGTGTCGTATGCACTATTCCACAATATCCAATATATTTCGTTCTGGTAAATTATGAAAGTAAAAAGCCAATTTTCATTTAAATAATGCATGTTTGTATAATTCAGATTTAATTGCTTTTGAAGATTAACTATTCTAACAATTACGACTATGCTTACGGACGATACATCAAAATTATTCCCCTTTTCTCAAACAATACTGATAGGCCATCTTCAATCTCAACAGTTTCCCTTCTCTTAATTTTTTGTTTTTTCTATCTGTCTCAACATCACATGGAATGCAAATTGTTGATACTGTTATAATGTATTTCATATCTTATTCTAGCATGGAATGATTTTGTGAAGATTTTACACACACACACACACGCACGCACACACAAACATTTATATATATTTATATATATGTGTGTGTGTGTGTGTGTAATAAAAAGTCCAAAATGTGAACTGTGTTATATGATGTTGAAACTTATTTGAAATGATCCCCCGTCACTACATGGTTAATATTTCACTCAAAATAATTATTTATTCTATTTACGTTGTTTACGTTTAGTGATATGTCAACCGTGTGATGACGGGGGATCATTTCGAATGAGTTTCAATACATTCCTTCAATCAACCAAAGAAGAAATAAACAACTTCGGTGATGACTTGAATTCCCTATAACAAGATACCAAAAATACTTCAACATCATCATGGAAGATTTCAATGCACAAATAGGCTAAGGGAACGAACGCTGCGTTGGATAATTCAGATACAAAAGACAGAATGAGTGAGGGGAAGACCTTGTAAACTATGCAACTGCAAACGATTTAATAATCATTAATGCATTCTCCAGAGGAAATCAGAGTAGAATCTCTAAAGACTGGAACACAGCTAGCATAATGCTTCTACACAAAAAAAAACCCCAAAGGCCTCAAAAACTACAGGCCTATGAGCCCACTCAACTGCATTTATGAACTGTTCACAAAAAGGATCGCCAATTGGACCACTAAAACACTTGAAGAAAACCAACCACAGGAACAGGCTGTATTTAGAAGAAGCGACTAGAGCATGAACCAATCTCCATTCAATAAACCAGCTGAAAGAGAAAGCATCAGAATACAAAATGCCACATGCTGTAGCACTTATAAACTTCAAGAACGCATTCAACTCTGTAGAAATTCCCACGGTCATGAAAGGTGTCACTCTACAAGGTAAAGACCCTGTACGCATTAAAGTACAGCAACATATTTACAATTTCTGGCTACATTAAGACTCTGAACCCTTCCAACTTCAAAATTGTGTAAGACAAGGCTATACCAGCTCATCCAAACTCTTCACAGCTTACCTTGAGATGATCGTCTGTAATCTTAACTGGGAGAATAGAGGAATCAAAATAGACAGCGAATATCTGGGCAGCTTCAGATTTGCAGACGATGTGTCTTTTTTGTAGAGACTGCTACAACCTCATACTAATGCTAGATGAACTAAACGAAGAAAGCAGAAACAAAGTTCATGTGTAACAAGCACATCAAGATTGAGGACATAATTATCAAAATCAGAAGTTCAAAATGGGGAAAGTAGACCACTACATCTACATGCAACAACAAATCTCCATGAAACCAACAAAAGAATAAGAAATCAAGCTGATAATGAAGCGGATAATAAGCAGATGGCAAACTTCTGGCAGAGCAAGATCAACCTTCAAAAACGAGTTGATCCCAATAATCATGAAAAGAAAGTTATACAACCAATGCATCCTCCCGATTATCATTTATGAAACTGAAGCAGAGGTTGCATGAGAGAATCATGCTTAATGCCACATGGATAGATTACAAAACAGCGCAATATATCTAGGAGAAAACGGGGGTCCAAGACATTATAGAATATATTGAAAGGCTCAAGTGGAATCGAGCTGGTCATGTTGCGAGAATGAAAGACTACCGATGGATATCACGACGCACAACATAGATCCCCAGAGACCACATGTGAAACAGAGGCTGACAAAATA
The DNA here is from genome assembly GCA_963457665.1 of Thysanoteuthis rhombus. NCBI lineage: Eukaryota > Metazoa > Mollusca > Cephalopoda > Oegopsida > Thysanoteuthidae > Thysanoteuthis > Thysanoteuthis major. The sequence goes on from OY735201.1 coordinate 82,762,974, forward strand.
CAAGATGGAGAAATGAACTAGAAAAATTCAGAAAAAAATCCTTCCGACACGCCCATGTTAGAGAAATGTGGTGGATCTTGGGGAGGTCTTTGTCTAACAACGGATGTTGAACGACTGATGATGATGATGATAAAGAAACGCAATTTATATTCATTTTGTCGGATCATATATATATACATATGTATACATATATATATATATATATATACACACACACACACACATATACATATATATATATATATATATATATATATATATATATATATATATATATATATATCTTCATCGTCAATTAACGTTTTTACTTTTAAGTCGGATATAATTGTTCCATCCAATAATGAAAAAGAAATGATGAGGAGATGAAAACCAGTTCGAAGTTTTCCCAGAGGTTACTCAGTGGAAAGGGAATAGAGTCATATTCCAAAACCTAGACTGGGAAAACAGAGGAATCAGAATAAACGGCAAATACCTAATCAACTACATATCGGCAAACAATGTTATTTTCTCGCAAAACCTTCATGAAATCCGTGTAACGCTGAATAAACTGAATGAAGGTAGCAAGAAAGGGGGTTTTCACGTGAACTTCTGTAAAAAAAACATATTGGGGGTAAAGACACACAATTAAAATCGATGACACTGAACTGGAAACTGCTTCATCTACCTATGACAACGAATATCCTTGAAATTCTCGAAGGAAGAAATCAAGCGAAGACTCACTCTACGTTGGCAAGGTTTCGGTGAGACAAGCTCATCCTCCAAGAACAAGAAAAATCCCCCCAGGGAAGCAAAGAAGGATATATAACTATTGTTGGTCATTTATGAAGCACAAATATGGCACCTAGACAAAAAATTGACCGTAAAACTAAGAACCATGCAATGTGTTCAGAAGAAAAGCATGCTGAACATTGGGAGATCACAAAACAGCACAATATATTAGAGGGGACACAGGAGGAAATGATGCCATAGAATCCATAAGAAATCTTGAATGTCGATAGGCTAATCATGGTGCAAAAAATTACTGGACAGCACACATCACAATGTAGATCCTCAGAGATCACATGGAAAACCAGAGCTGACAAAAGATAAGATGGCCTGACTAAGTAGATAAGTTAAGAATATACTTGCTTCGTGGTGGCTGCGATAGAGAGGTGCAGCGAATCTTGGGTAATGTCTACTTACAACGACAGACAATGAAAAGCTGTTGATGATGATGATGATGATGATGATGATCTATCCATCCGGCTATTTTTTTAATATTTACCCACTATATATCTATCATTAAAAAAAAACGAAGCAAGTCGGAATTGAGCCTTACAAACAATTCCTTGCTTGCACCTAACCCTGCAACAACCTTAATGAGGGTATACGCATATAACCATGATACATGCTTATTTTCGTTTTTGTTTTTTGTTTGTTTTTTTTTCCTGCCTCATGAAGAAGTGATCTTCCTGGGAATTAATGTAATTCACTGGAATCCATGGACTTTTTTTGCTGAAAGAAAATGTTTATTTGGTCACTCAATAGACGCTGTCACGTGACCAACGTATTTAGGTAGCATGCTAATCGATCAAAAAATTGGAAAAAAGGTGGTCATTAAAAAAGTTACTTCTCTCTCCTTTTATTGAGCAATGATTATAAAAAAATCTTAATTTTCGAAATCAAACTTGAATGCAGCTTGACTAAGGGATCAGTTTGGCAAAAACGTAATTTGCAAAACAGACCCCTAAAAATGATTCATTTTCGTAGAGTAAACGTTTAGGGAAATGGAAACCTAACAACCGAGACAGGATTGTCGAACGTGCCAAAGAATTCTACCAAAAACTTTATTCGTCCAAACAAGGACTAAAAAATAATGAGCAGGATACGCAAGACGTGAGCAATCAACTAGAGGACTTCCCAAAAATAATCCCGTGGGAGGTGAAACAATCCATTAAACAGACGAAGAAAGGAACAGCCCCTGGACCAGACAACATCACCATCGACCTACTCCGAAAATTGGGTAAATTCATCACTAGGAAACTGGCCGTCCTCTTCAACTTGTGTCTAAAACACAGTAAACGATTGGAACACTGCTATCATAATGCTTTTATATAAAAAAAAAAAAAACGGAAGTCCTCAGCAACTATAGGCATGCAAGCTTGCTCAATTACATATACAAATTTTCACAAAAATCATAACCAACCAAATCACAAAAACACTTGATGAAAAACAACCACGAGAGCAAGGTGGCTTTAGAAGAAGCTACTCGACCATGAACCACCTACATTCGATAAATCAACTGAAATAAAAAGCAGCAGAATATAAACTACCACTTGCCGTAGCATTTATCAACTTCAAAAAAGCGTTCGACTCAGTAGAAATCCCCGAGGTCATGGAGGCCATCACTCGACAAGGTGTAGATCCAGTATATGTTGAAGTTTGAAACTTATATACAATCACAGCAGCTCATTTATCAGGCTCAGACCTGTTCCAGCTCCAAAAAGGTGTAAGACAAGGTGATACCAGCTCACCCAAATTCTTCACAGCCTGATGATCTTCAAAAGACTAAACTGGGCGAGTAAAGGAATTAGAATTGAGAGCGAGTATCTGAGCAACCTCAAATTTGCAGACGACATCACCCTTATCGCAGAGAACCTACCCAACCACCTACTAATAGATGAACTAAATGAAGAGAGCAAGGAAGTCGATCTATACATGAACTTCAGCAAGACAAAGATCATGTGCAACGTCCATATCGGAGATAAAAACACTAAGATCAAAATCGAGGACACACAATTTGTGAATGTAGATCACTACATCTACCTACGACAACAAATCTCCATGAGACCCTCAAAAGAAGAAGAAATCAAGCAAAGAATCACACTAGGATGGCAGGAATTTGGCAGAGCAAGCTAAACCTTAAAAAATAAGAAAATCCCATTAATCTTAAAAAGAAGGGTGTATAACCAATAGTCACTTATGGAGCTGAAATATTGAACCTAACCAAGCGACAGATCTGCAAATCGAGAACCATGCAACATGCACATGAAAGAATGATGATGATGATGATGATGATGATGATGATGATGATGATGATGATGATGATGATGATTTGGCATTGAATGCAAATCCTCATATCTTACATAGTTTATCAACTAATTATGCCAATGGTTATGTGAAGAAAAAAATAGCCAGCGAAGCTTATAAGCCTGCTCACACATGTATGTGCGCTCATGCATATGCGTCCGGGTGCACACTCTATTTGAAAAAAAAAATAACAAAGTAGTCGCTAAATGGGGACACAAAAAGAAATTCGTCTTGATATAAATATATAAACATCAGTACTTTCTCCAGACAATAACTTTAATGACTAAATGATTAAAAAAAAACAAACACTGCGTGATAATGAAAGTATTTTCTTATATGAATATTACTTTTTATACTGTATATATAAATATTAAACCTTAGAGTGTTTGTTGTAGGCAATTATGAGCTGCTGATTTCAACATTTCCTAAAGTGAGCGCCCAGTTTTGCATTATGGCTACAATCAAAATAAAACCTCCTTCTAAACCCTGAAAGTAATTATTTTATCAAAACTGAAAATTCTCAGCTAGGTTCGAGTATCAAATAGTTGGAAAAAATCTAAAATCAAAGGTAAAGAAAAGATTTATCCCATTTGAGTTTGATCTTTGGCCGTCATTGGAACTGAGAATTACGGCTCAAAAAGATTTTTTTTGGATAGTATTGAATCCTATTCACATAGGAGTAGCTTCAAATAAATGATGAAAAAACGTCCTGAATTTTGCTGATTGATGATATAAATATCCATCCAAGTCGAATAGTTTTTTTTCTGAAAATCCTAGATGGAAAAACACAAAGAAAAATATTATTCGATTGACTCGTTTTCCATGACCCCATAATAATCAACTATTTTCTCTTTGTGAAATTCGACCTACAGTCTGCTATAAGTAAATCTAGATACTTCCCCAAGTCTACCAGATGATACCTGACGAAGGCCGTAGAGTGCAACGGCCGAAACGTAGTATGAAAAACCACCAAGATGAGGATGGTCCGAATATCAGTAGAAATGATAAAATATACGATGAAAAATATTTGTAAAATCTTATTTTACAATTTTAGATACCCATATGTACAAGCAACAATAATTAGATATTACGTACCAATGCATTAATATTGTTTCAAAATATTCTATGTTGAAACATCCTTGTTCGGTGCTTTTAAGTTTTTACAATTATATTAACAGGTACGCATTCTTCAGGCTAATTTAGAAATGGACCTCAAATTTCTATTGCGTCGGTCACAAAAGCAAAGTTTGAGGGAATAATTGACAAGTTTTATATAGATATATACAATGCATAGTTTTTTAATAAGATGAAAAGTTCAAAACTATAATTTGGTTTTCAATTTAATTGAACATGGTTTCGAACAGCACTCTTCTGATGAAGTTCATCCTGACTAATTTTGGCCCACTGAGAACGGACATTATGCTTAAAATTGTTGATTAGCTCTAATTTTCAATTTACAGTACTGGATCTATACGAGTTCCTACATGTGCATGTGTATTATGTATACTAGTCTCACACATTTTTATCGTTGTTTCGGCTGTCGAACAAGTCAGTTGTGTAGTGTATTGCTCCTGGTCGAAATAGCCTCAAACACATAGAAGAAAAAATACAATTTTACTATTCATCAACGATATAATCTCCTGTGTATACCATATACATTATACATAAAATGTAAAAAAATACATTCTTATCAGAAACTATAATCAATCGGTAATTTCAACTTAGCACGTCAAAATGCATGATAAAAAGAACATTTTATCTCAGAAGCATACGTCTTTTGGAAAAATTATAGATCAAAATGAAGTGAATCTCCAATTTTAGCTTACATATCGCGAACCAGAGCCTACACAGAAAAAACTTGTGGTATGTAGAGCCTAGGCGGGGACTGCTGAAGCTGCACACAGCATAAGGACATTTCTTCTATTTGAATCAATAAACGTTTGACGTAATGGAGAGAAATCCCTAGATCTTAAATTTTTTTCTTCGTTTTTTTTTCGTTTTTTTTTTCCTGATATCAAAAAGTTATAAAAAGGTCAGGAAACTTGGATATGGCATAATCTTAGCGAAAGTTGATACCAAAGAAATTATTCCAAGTACATTGCGCAGAGGCATAAGGGTTGATTGTTTTACATGCTACTGATCACTGTGACCTAATGCCAGAGCTCTCAACTCTTTTTTTTTTTGTCGGTCATGGTTGTAAAAGACCTTCAAAATGCAAATAAATTGCCTCTCGGTTAAGCACTCAGTGCAAGGAGTCGGGCTCGAAGGGTTACAGCCAAATTACATTGGATACACTAGTCCTCATAAGATCATCGAAGTTAAGTAACGTCGAACCCAGTGAGTACCTTGACCGGTGTCCATTGGGAAAAACCAAGCTCTGTAAGCAGAACGAAACTTCTTTTTTAGCACGGATGCTTGGTGTACATAGTGATCCTAATGCAGCAACAATGTTGTCACTGTAAAATTAAGATGAATATGCCCCCCTCTCCCAATATCAGGGAATAAAATAATTGTAAAACCGACTATTGCTACTGCGAAAACAACAATGAAAACGTGTGATTCTGGTGTAAATCGGACACATGCGCAGGTGGGTATTCGTAAAGAGACAGTAACGTAAATTGAAAATTAGAGCTAATCAACAATTTTAAGCATAATTTCTGTTCTGAGTGGGCCAGAATCTGTCAGGATGAACTTCATTTGAAGGATATGGTTCCACATCATGATAAATGCCATTTGGAAAATAAATATGTTTGATTAGGTTAGGATTCGAATTATTGTTTTGAACTTTTCATCTTATTAAGAGTTTATACACAGCATTTACATGACCTTGTTGTAATTAGATAACAAAAAACTCAAATGAAGAATTTATTTTCCAAATGGTTTTTATCGTGTTTTGGAACCACTCTGCTTTTCTTTCTGTAGCATTTTAGATGCAGATCAGTAAATTGGCGGGGTTGGAAATAAAGTAATGTGTTTCTCAAAGGAGCTGCAAACTATCAGGGTTTGAACAAGGCTGGCCCAGTCAGTTTTCTGTGGCGTTAACCGCTCGGTTACCCCTGTCCCTCCCATGCACCAAAAGCCAGTGCATAATTCCTGTAATATCGACTTCCTATAGGATTATGTAATATGTCCCAATCCCCAGCCTTTTCCGAACTCTTTTGATTTCATGTTATTCCCTCTACATTAAACTTTTAGGTGCCGTCAACCAAAACTGTCACCAAAAATACATCAAAATAGGCTTCTTTCAGTGGAGTTGGTCCCGTTGGCTGGCTGGCTGACTATGTATGTATTACACATACAGATTACACTAATGGAGCCAGTATTTTCAGTATTTACTCCTTACGTTTAGAAGTTTTTTTAATTACATTTTCCCCTATAGGTTTTGAGTTCCCTTTGTGATGTAAGTTAATGCTAGATTTCTCCCTTTGTTTGTGTCCTCTTGTTTTACTTCAAACAGCTCAACAAATGGCGGGAGAAGCAACTTATTCATCGATCACAACATTTCTTATTTTTAATTGATCACCCCAACACCGAATGCAGCCAAAAATCATTAGTCCCGTGACAGTGTCAGCTGAAAGGCTAACCAGACAGGTTATTGATTAAAACTTGAATGGAAATCGAATAAATCTCCCGGAAAATACACGAAATCCCGCCAACTGTTTTTTCCAACAATTAATACCCATTGCAGAAAGTGTTTTCTTTGTTGAGGTTATTCCTTTTTTTTTTTTTTCATCACTTGCATTTTGTGATGGATTTTCTTTTTATTTATCTGCAAAACATTTTTATCAATCAAATGCGGAAAAAAACTCTTGAATAACAAAGATATCGAAATCGCAATTTACTTTTTAGACAAAGGTCACCGTTTTCATCACTTTTTCATAAATGAATAGATAGATGTGAATATGAATAAACGGAGACATATGAACATAGAAAAATGGATAGATAAATATGGATAAATAGATAGATAGATAGGTATGAACAGAGATAGATAGATAGATAGATAGATAGATAGATAGATAGATAGATAGATAGATAGATAGATAGATGGACGTAAATTATATGAGGCAAGGGAATATTTCCTACTTAACTTCAGTTTTAATCGTTGCCATCCAGACATCTGAACTAGTTATTCAAATGACAAACTTTGTGAGGAATAAACAAATTTATGACTGATTAGAAAAGGAAAATTTGTTTTTTTTTTTGGTTGGAAAATACATTTACATTTTCATCTTTTTTGGCATTGCCTCATTGTTTAGGATTAGTTTTCGTTTATTCACAAACATTTCCAGCGATCAAATGAAAAAATGCTTCTTAGATTAAAGAAAATACATTAAATCCCCATTCATTCATCATCGAGACATTTTTATGTACGAAAGTTTCAATCATTTTCACTTCTGTTACTCGTGTACATGAACAATGTACAAACATGCATCCAGGATAGTAGTTTTGCTTTTGCATCAGAAGAGAATAGCAAGTCTGCATTCACAATCTCAGTAAAATGGTTGAAAGAAAGCAACATGTCACTCCATAAATACAACTTTGAACTACTGCCTCATTTACCTTGACGAACACTGATGATGGTACCCCCACTCACAAAGCAGTACATTCAAATATGAAACAGAAAGCCTTCGTTCACCACCAAAGATCAGTGACATCCAATCGCTTGAATGTGTGCAGAGGCAATTTAGTTGCAGAATCAGCGTCTACGTTGATTTGTCTTACTGGAAAAGACTTTTTAAACTGAACTTCCTGTCTCTTCATAGGAGGAGAGAATGCTACAAATTTATCATGATTTTCCAGCTACTGCAATAACGTGTACTCAACGATCTAAACATCTCATTTCTCCGTAGTGAATGGAGGGGTTATTGTTGCATGATCACTGTTGCAGCTTTTGCCTAAGGTGTGACGATTATGAGTCGTTCTCTGAGCTTGGATAAAAAATCAGGAAGTATACTCTCGCTAAGACTATCCAAATAACAGACTTGGTGAGGTTCAAGACTTCTATGGGAGAGATCCTCGTGCAGATCCCAGACAACCCACCGGCGAATGGATACACATCAGCAAACGGCAACAGTAAGAATACAAAAGTATACTGTGCGTGGTTGACATTCCTAAAGATGATTTTGTAGAGCCCATATTCATGACGAAGTCATCAAAGTTGGTGGTGCATAGAGAAGATGAATTCAGGAATGTCGTATAGCAATTCTCTAACTATCATTGTGTACGTGATTTTTCATAAAATAGATTTTGTTGGATGAAACTGAATTTTCTGATACGTCTGTCTTGTTTAATGTTTCTGAATTAGGTTCAATATTGAAAAAAAGTATATCTATCCAGCATCACTGACAAAAGCAGTCGATGTTCTTTGAAGCTCTTCTAAATCAGGACTGAGAAAAAGTTCCATACCAACCCTAGAGACTTGAGCATTTGAGAATTAATGAACATATTCTAGGAGACTGAATCAGTGAAAATATTCGGTCAAAGATATGGGTCTGTAAACATTATTAAATCAGGTCTGGTTAGCCACTAAGTAGAAACTGTTCTGTGATCATCATTTGGTAGCATACCGTATTGGGGATGATCAAGTAAAACATCGGGATAAGGAATTATCGATGAACAGATTGGACAGTGATTGCAAAAGAAGTCTGAATTTTCAAAATGAAATGCTGCTAGACACAGACTTAAATTAACAAAAAATTCTGTGCAACAATTGAAATTTTATAAATACGTATATATTGAATCGAGATCCACATCTAATTATGCTCATGTAACAAATACTTGATATTTTCTCTGTGTCGATAAAAGATGGTTACTATAGTCTCTCCTATCAATCAATTGACAAAGCAAATAAAGCACAGAATAACAGTCTTTTGTTTCGAAGTTTTATAAGAAACTGCCAACTAAATCTGTCTACGTAATTCGCATTTTGAGTTATTTGAAGAATTAGATGCATTAACGAAAAGGAGTGACCACTGATTTGTTAGTTTGAAGAAAATGGGGAAGCTCGCAGAGACGAAAATAAAATGCAGTGCTCGTAAATAAAATTGTGTCTTTGTTTATTCCCCCATTTTTTTTTATCGTTACACAACTCTGGGGCTCCAAGGCTTACGAAAGATGTCAGAATAAATCCACACATGTATGATTCAAGGAAAACGGACCTGTCTTTAGTATAACCCCGTGGAGCACGCATCCATGGTACACAAATTATAAGGAAAGCTATTTTGTATCTTGGTACCTAACTGGTTCGACGAGATGTTTTTGTTTTTTTTGTTGTTTTTTTGCTAGATTAACAACTCTGTTGGAATCATAAGAACAGCCACGGGAAAAAAAATGAATACTGCATGCAAAAACAAAAGCCGTTCAAAGATTTGACGAGGGAAAAATATGCAAAAGTAGTACGGTTGAAAGGAAATTTTTCTACGATTAGATTTAAACCTATCCGTTGTTGGGCCAGTCAGCTGCTGGTTGCTCCCCTTACTGTCATTGCGTCTTCACCTGCAGGTCTGCTGGTGAGAGAAGTGTTCGCTTTCCGTCTTTTTTCACGATCTGACAACATAAATTCAAATTTTCTACTGCAGCCGCTTCTTGTTCTCTGTGCTTGAGGAAATAACCAATGAGAAGCAAGAGCTACTCTTAAGTTTACGCTGATCGGCTAGGCGAGCCAAAATTCTTCGCAATGGCGGTTGCAATAGGCTGGCCGACCCAAGAACCAATTGCCGCTAAAATTTGCTTATGTCAATAGGAGAATACATGTTTCGCTACACTGCCTCTTAGGGTGTGAATGACGATTGCTGCCCTAGGCGCCGAACCTCTGTTTATGGGTAGGCACTTTGATCAAAATATTGATAACATGTATCGCGTGGTTGGGAGAACCATGAAAACAAGCAAATGTTTTTTCTCCAGTGACAAAAAGGTACTTGTACAATCGTTTTGACCGAGGAGTTCGCGTTCAGCTAGTTCTTTTTCTAAGGACCTGTCGCCAGTGATTAGACTGAACCTGTTCAGCTTTCTTTTTGTGTTGTCAAGTGTACGCAGTCGTCTTCCAACTCATGGGTTTACTCAGATATCAAGTTGGTCCAGCTGGCAGAAGTATAGGCCACACAAATAGAGCTAGATGGAAGAAATTTTTAACATTTGCTCTTTATCATGTCTCAATTAAAAAAATCATTACTCCTACCCCCATCCCCACCCACCAACGATTAGGTTTTTAGTCGGGGATACATTTTGCAATACAAATCTATTCCAAATTGGTCCCTTGGTTTGTGTATAGCAGTGTTTGCGTTTGTTTTTGAAAATTTCAGACTTTTCCATTGATCACAACTAAACAAAAGGCGATAGAAGTAACTTATTCGTCGATAACCTCTTTTTACACATTTTGTATTGATCACCCCGACACAGGGTGCTGCCAAATGATGTTGGTCACACAACGGTTTCTATTGATTGACAAACCAGAATTGTTTCAGTTTTAATCAATTGCGTCTAATCAAACTCTTATCACCTGAAATGACTTGTTTGAAAGAGATCGATTTCAACGGGGTCATCTCTCCACAATACTTTCACCTGGAAATGAATTGCTGATCGATGAATTCAATATTCCTATTCAAATCTGTGTTTGACTGGATCATGCATTGTTAAGGAAATCTAGATTTAATCATGAAACCATTCAGAAATTCTCATTCATCTTTATTCGGAAATGTGCACTGAATTAAACACAAAGAACCGCTTCACACAACACTTCAAAATGGTTGTTGCTTTCGTCTGAGTCATCATTGTTTGATTGTTACGTAATCAATCAATATTTCCGGAGACTTGACATCGTACAGTCATCAGGTTATTCGTAATCTTATTATATTGTTATTTGAATAATCTCAATATTACTGTAATTTATCTGTAATGTTAAAAGTGAAGGTGTATATTGGATACATCCATGGCAATTTATGAATGTATCAGATATTTGCATCGGAACTAGCTTGAGAATAATATTCCATCGACCGAAAACATTATTTGCTTTTTTTCTTTTGCTTTTCTTGATGTATCTGTTTCAGGTGTTTCAAAGAATAGAACAAATACCATGACATCAACCCGCTTTGTTAATCGAACATAATCCAGCAAATGTATTTCATACATCAATCATAAGTACGATACTCAGATTTTCTTTTGGATAACATTTTCTTGTCTTAATTTTTCCAGACCATTATATACAAATTTATTTTACGGTTATTTAATAGATGAACTACATGCTTTGGATTAACTTTTACGATTTTATTCAAATCATGTGGTTCATATATCGGTATTTTTTTTCTTGCATTTTCATACATACATTAGATGTGAGTTGTTTGTTTGCTAATTCGATGTGATGGGTTTCATCGTAAGGGGTTTATTCGATCTATGCGGACCATCTATTCAACTATATGCATCCAAAAGTTTGATGTTTGGAAATGTGCGTTTGTGTGCGTTGGTCTGACTGGCTGATAATCTTAGCATGTGTTGCGCATACGGGTTGTACCAACAGAGCTGGGAAATTTAAAACATTAACTCCCTATTAGGTTTAGTAAAAACGTTTCAATTATATTAAGTGAGAAGTTGAATTTACGATGCCACATTAAATTCTGAACTTCTAGTGATCAAACAATTGGCGAGAAAAGGTATTTCATTGATCACTCTTTTCTCAGAATTTTCAATTGATCATCCTTTATACGATATGCTGCCAGAAGACGTTGATTACGTGATGGTTTTCTGTTTAGTAATTGATCAGATTTTTCACAGTTTTATTACAATTATAATTTTACAAGCATCTTATCCGTCGAAATTTATTTCTTGTCTTCTGTACGGATAAAATATAGAGACATATATTTTAGTATAAATGTATGTATTTGTTCATCAGGATAAAATTAACTAGTAAAAAGTATATTAAGAGTTCACTGTCAATTTCTAATGTTTGATTACTCGGTTGTTTCTCTACAATCATCCATATTTTCATGTTTTTTGTCTAAGTACAAAACGATAAAACAACAACGTTGAGTAAAAATGAATTCCTTTTTTGATGTGAGAAGAACACCAGTTTTATTCATGGAAAGTCATTGAAGACAGCAGCGGTTTCAGTAGCATTTTTTAGTAGTAATGTAGAGACAAAAACATTTACGCAGTTTGATATGGTGTGACAGTAGCACAGACATCGTGTAACAGGATAGTAAATCAAGATATCATCAATAATTTCATTCATTTCTTCGTTTAATTTTGATATAACTTGGTTGCGTGCAAAATTTTCTTCCCACATTGATGTATCTCCATATCTCTCTGCCTAGGCCCAAGCCGACCCTCGCAGATTAAGCTGGTGCCGTAATACTTGTAAGCGTCATAAAGCCTGCTTTAGATTTAACGACTCGATGTTGTCAAGTATGTATTTGACACATGTCTTTTTCAGCATGAAAAATGATTAGAAAAGTGGGATAAGTCTCAAGGAGTCATGTAACCAATGAAAACAGTTTTTTTTTTTAAATCTGAGTGATTTCCTAGTATACGCATCATACACATTTCAGCCCCCACCCCCGGGGATCCGGATTAGATGCAAGGAAGGCGATTTATAATGGCAGATGAGGAAAACAAAACGGCTTATCTTATCTTAGACAGACTATGCTCACCTGTCCTTCTTCCCTTCCCAATTCATCTGTCAAGTGGTAAAGTCAGTTGTGTATGATAAGAAGTGAGGAAGAAAACGCTGAAACTTCAAGGTCCACATTGATAGATTTCTCTCTCTATTTGTCCCGGGCGAGGCAAAAACTGCTGCGATGTTCTGACTGAATGTATTTGCTATATTTGAACTGTGGCTACGCCAACCACACTGAAAAAAGTTAAAAGTTATAATTCTTCTCTTTGGAAGCACCCTTGTATAATTCTTCGACTGTCTATTCTGTTACCAGATGCAAAACAGAAAGTACGTACCGGAGCAAATGGACAAATAAGTACCGCCACCAGTTATATAATGTGAAAATATTCATACTGAACGATCATAGCCATTAAAGATGGCGGAAGGTTTTATCTGCGTCTGCATACTTGGTATCAGCACACCACCCGATCACTTCTAAAATTACCTTTTTCTATTTTTTGAAAATAAAAGAACGTTTTTTTTTTCTCATTGTTGCATTCTCACCATCTAGATTATACAGAATCTAGATATCTCAAGATAGGTTTTTTTCTAGAACTTCAGATGTTTTCCACTGATGTCTTAACGAGAATTTATCATGACCGTATCTATTCCTCTATGAATTTGTTTCACATGACTTCGAATTTCAATCGTACGGTTGGTCTGATATTGACTGTGCTAGCGTGTAATATTGTAATATCAATCTTACTACGTTAGTTGTTATTTGTAAGATTTTTTTTATTTAATCAATCAGTACTTCAGAAGCTTCTGCAAATCACAACGTCAAAATACGGTTATATTCTCAATTTCTTTCAGGAGATTAAAAGATTCCACATGCTTATAATACCCATTCAGTGAACAAAATAATCCCAGAAAAAATAAAATGAAATTTCAGTATACTAATTTCCCACTTGTTGGTATGAAATGATGTTACTGAGTCGGGAAACGAAATCAGCGAGCTGATAGTAATTTTGACCCAAACCTTTCACGTTTAAATCGCAGTAATGGCCTTAGGAAAGACATGAATTAATTTCTCCTCTTCCTCCCCGTCCGGGGATGAATAGCAGTTCAGTAGGAACCTGTTAGCTCTATAAGGCAGCCTATCTAAGACGTTGGGCTAGCAACTCCAACTCGTAAAAAAACTTCCGAAACCATAGCATGATCCTATGCACCACAAGGAGTATAAAAGTATGAAAATCTGACACATGGTATGAGATACCATCAATGAAACCGACACCGAAACTGTAAACATAGGTTTCTTCAGTTGTTACGGCTGGATGAATGTATGTATCTATCGTGCGTACTGGCCATAACTAAGTGGTTATTGGGCTGGATTATTCCCCAGAAAATCACTCCTTTGGTTACGTTTTTAATGAGTTGGTTATATTTGCAATGTTAGTTTATACTAAATTGATCATTTAGATGGGTCTGTGCTTACTTTTGAAGATTCTGACATGCTGGAAATCTTGCCTGAAAAAGTAACTATAAACTGATTCATTGAATACCCTTTCTTCCATTTTCATTGATCATCCTAATGCTGCCAAGAGTCGCTAGTCAAGGAATGGTTTCTATCAAGTGACTAATTATTTCATATCAATTGATGTTCTTTTTAAATGCGAACGAAAATTTTCTTCACTTTAAAATCCATGCACACACACGAAAAGTGTTACAAAGATAGTTGTGGATAAATTCTTATCCCCATAAACCCGAAGCCAGTGCCAGGGACCTGCAAATCCTTCAACTGTATTGGGTACAAAATAACTGAGGAAACCTAAAAAAATGTATTTAAAAAATTATCAAGAAGAATCTGAAACATAATGTAAAAAATCTTTAAAAAACAATCTGTAACAGAATTTCAGGAGGATGCAGTTGGACTTTGCACGATCACTGACAAACTTAAATAATAACCATTTTAAACTTTATTCCAACTGCACTAAAAGATCTACAAAGTCATACTACTCATGTTCACGAACAAACCACTTTTATCTCGGTTTATCTAATTTTTTCTCAAATTATATCTAGAAAAATTTAGATTTCCAAGCAATTTAACTAGCAACATATTCAGATACCAATTTAACTCGTTCCTTTCCATGGCCAAATTTGAGGGTATTTTTACCTAACCTTAACCCTAACACCTAACCCTAACCCTAACCCTACAGAGAAACTGTTTTCACAAATATTGGAATATTTACAATACTTATAAGCGAGGTCAGACCTGAAGGATCCTGTCTTTTCTTGCGTTTTACATCTCGGTAAACGATAATACACCTACACATCACTATCTTCATCATTACCAACACAAGTGTTTTAACTTAGACTTTCCCCAACATTCGTCAAACCTTTTCATCATGGATATTGCGGAGCCAGTACTTTCTGATTTTATCTATATTGTCATGCAATCCCATTTTTTTTAATGTTTTTATATCTATTGTTTTTTTTTTCTCTAATGTGATTTTCCATGTGATCTTGGGTATAATTCTCTCCTGTGCACGTTACGTGGTTCTCAGTTTGAAGACCACTCTTTTGATTAGGTTCTCAGCTCTATAAGTGACTATCAGGAAAATGCATAGTTTGTACACGGTTGTACACTTTTCTCTTCAGAACTAATGGGATTGTCTTGTTTCTGAATATTGGGCTCCCCCTGTCGATAGGTTGTTATCCTAGAGAGATTTTTGCTTGATTTCTACTTCTGAAGGTTTCAGAGATATTCATGGTCTTAGGTTGGTGTAGTTCTACACTTTCGTCAACTCGAGTTTTCTATTCTGATCCTTGCGTCTTTGTACTCTACATGTTTGTGGTACATGACATTCGCCTCGCATTGTTTATAGGTTATTAAGGTTCACAGCAAAAAGGATGTTGGCAAATCTGAGGTTATTAAGGAATCCACCGTCAATTCTGATTCTTTTTTTCCTTGTCTAGGTTTCGGAAGATCATCATAAAGAAGGGCATAAAGAGTTTAGATGAGCAAGTGTTGCCTTATCTTACCTTATTTCGATTTGAATACGTTCCGAATTTTTAAGTAGTCTGATGAACGAGTGATCAGTAAATAGTTTGACATATACAAAGTATTTGCCTTCTTGTGCGATAGGTTTAATGACCTTTGAGATTTCCTTTGGGTTAAAAGTCTTCTTGATATTTACTAATACTACTGTGGGTGACATTTTATATTCTGCTGCTTTCTCTTTTAGTTGACTTTCCTAATAGACATGCTGAAGGGTCAAGTAGCTTCTTCTGAAACCAGCCTGTTCCTGTGATTGGTTTCCATCCAGCGTTTTGGTGATTTAGTTCGTGATCACTTCGATAATGATGACTTTATAAGCCTTTACAAAACACTCATATGGACATCGAATCGTTCCTTGAATTATGTACGACTTATGTCCATCTGAACATTGAATACTGTGTATAAGCCTGGTCACTGTACTTGAGAAAATCTTTTAGTTAATCCAGAGACAAGTATCAAAACTGGAATGAGAATAAAAATGAATTGCTATAAATGTCGGGAAAACGTAATAATAATATTGAACATAATGCATGAAATCGAATAAGTAGATTCTAATTTTTTTTTTTTTCACCAAGAGAGATTACAAGGGACTGGGAGGCCATGTAAATACGATGGAAGTGAATAGTAGTTGATTGAATATCAGAAAATTCTTTCATACCAATAAAGTGGTTGTATTATGTAATAGATTACCAGGATATGTAGTGCTATCAACAAACATAAGCGAGTTTAAAAATGATTATTATGATGTTTATGACACCATCACTAACGCTAATAATTAATGACTCGGATACAGTGTAAATATGATTCTATGATTGTGCTTTTACGAACAAATCGTAAACATCTGATTGATATTAAGATAAATGTTTCAAATACAATGCATGTACGTCATGTTGATAAGAATGGCAATCATAGTTCCACCAATGAGAGACAGACTATTTGAATAAACAACGAAGGAATCGAAAAGTTTTAAATTACAACCGTTGATAAAAAGATGAAGATTGAATGTAATCAAGATTCGAATCGTGACTATTAAGCAAAAGTGCTGCATGATATAAATCTTTCACAATCAAGTAAATAGGGTGATAAAAAGATCATGATAATTGGAACTGGAAAAAAATCACGGGAAAGTGAAACAAAAACAGATTAGATTTTAAAACTTCGAATAGAATGGACAAGACGACGTTTCTGATTATTCTAGTATTTATCTGTCGACCATATTCTGTCATCAAAAAATAGGTTACATCACTTTTCTAGTTAGTCTGGCTGGCTGGCTGTGTGTATCATTGGCCTTTGCCAAACAAAAGAGAAGAAATTAATTTGTTGGTCATCTTTTTTTTCAATTGTTTCAATTAATCCGATCCAACTGGGCATGTTGCCAAAAGACCCTGATCACACGACATTTGCTACTGAATCCAAATAAACCATTCTGTTTTGCCTTTCTTTCGGGATGCGGGAGGGGCAAGCAGTTACTTGCACAGAGAATAAGTTCTGCATGTTTCACAATAATGCCCTTGGACAAAAAACTGAATCCATATGCTAAGCCGTAACAACGGGTAAAATAGCGCAGTGGGTCCAACTCAGACGCTTGTCGCCTTTCGGCCTGTTCCACACATCGCATTCTGATTCGGTGATAAATGTGACATGCAGAATCCGAGCATGAATCTCTGAATATGTAGTGATCGTAAGAGCACCAAGATTGAAGAGTCAGTGGAGGACAAGGAGGGTTCTTGTTGAAATGATTACTCTTTCAATTATGAGAATTTTTTATCGTTTAATCCGTTTCTTCGTACTAAGTTCTTGTCACGTGACACTATTGCATATTTGTCACGATTTTAAATCTAAATCACATCGAATGTTTATCTTGTTAATGGACAGCTGCAATTTAAACCTTTCGGGTGCATGAATTATTTATATATTTGACGGGTCAGTCTCTCATTAATAGAACTACAAATAATTGCCATCTTTGTCTACGTGACACACTCAAATATGTATGGTTTTATGTGTGTGTGTCTCTCGGTCTCTCTCTAAGAGCCTGTGGTTGCGCATGTGGCAGCGTGTATGTATGTATTGTTGCAAATTTGAAAGATTCTCGTAAAGCCTTCGTTGTACATTTCCTCTTGATAAAAGACAATCGTTTGAAATCACTTTAAAACGAAAGTAAAGTATAAGAATACTGTAATTTTAGCTGTACAGTATCAAAATTGTGCGAGTGTGTATTTTGAAGCAAAGAGATTTTCTCATGATACAACTGTGTGCAGTCTACAAAACCTTTTATAAAATGCCCCCTGGGTACGCACTAAGGATCAATTTAGTGCATATTGATCCAAGCCCCGTTAAATCCGTTCCTTTGCATATATTAAGGAGTTGATGAATCAAGCTTTATTGGTGCGACCTCTACTCCTGATACATAAATACAACATATATACATACATAGCTAGCCAGCAGGACAAATTTGAAAACTGAAGAAACCTACTTTGATAGTTTTCGTGTCAGTTCTGTTTACGTTCACTGCCAAAATGTATATATGTGAGTAGATATTTTAATTATGTATTAGCTTCTAAATTTTTGATGATTCATTTGATTTCTTATATCTATCTAAATCAAATGAAACCATGAAATTTTGTCCATCAGGTTTTCCAGCTCTGTTTATCTGAAATGGAAAAATAAGCGTCATTGCCTGCCTTCAAGTTCTGCTGATATAGAAGAAGTATTTATCCTAGAAACATAAATAAACTCCATATATTCACTTCGGGTTTTACTTGATAAAATTGAGACTAAACGCCTTAATTTTTATGCGATAAAAAAAATATAAAAATTCAAGTATGTGAAAAATGTTTGGACGTAAATCAAACGGAAAAAGTCGACGAAATATGAGAAATCGGAAGCAATTACGTACAGTACATTAAAATATCAAGGATTCGTGGCAGATGTCTTGGGAGCTAAATCTTGTAGCAACTCAAGTTGCTTAAATCCACTGATCAAAATTAGCTGACGTAATCCCCTAACCCCACTCCTAAAATGGGCGTGACTTTTAGGGCACTGTTTCTGTGATGGCTGAAGTTTCAAGTCTGAATCTCACATTTTGCTAAAATTCTAATGGATAGAAACATGTTTGCTTCAAACGTGGTTGAGAGTTGGAAATTCACGACGTGCATTTCAATGCTTTGCTGAAATGTATCAGGGGAAAATAATTATGTATTATTTTGCTATAAATCATAAGCCAACCAAGGCAAGAGCAGGATTAGATAGTGAAATTTAGTTCATAATCTCTTCTATCAAACAGTGTGTGGTTTATAGTGTATAGTTAAATTTAATGCCATGGAGGACAGAGACTTCAAAAAGGAAAAAACGCAGAATATTTTCATTAGTTACCCCGACAAAGAATCGAAAATTTACCTTCCTGCCTAGTTGCCGTCATTGATGATTATTGTGATTACATGACTGATAAAAAAGGATTTGATTGATCTTTGTTGGCATTTGTGTTTATCTCCTTCTCGAAAATACGTAATCTCCTAAACACTTACCTCTTCACCTTGGTTATTAGAATATCTTTGGTCTCCTTCAGGTGCCTACCGTAGTTGATCCCGGCATATTTGATCGATTCTTCCTTAGCTACAATTCTTTAAAAATTGTGTGGACAAACAGACATAAAGAGATACACACAAGTAAATGATATGGAAAACAGGTTTGGTTTGTCAACCAGTAGAAAACGTCTTGTGACGATTGCATCAAGCCATGTTGGAATCAATCAGTTGAAAAGAAATATTTATCTATTGTTGTTGCAGGAATCACTTAGAAAACTTGAATATTCAAAAAGCAAACATGAATACTTACATAAATTGTGGACAATTTTATCATAAACACACACAGCAAATTGATCACCCCACCTAAATCCTACTTGGAAGGGGGATATTCTTTAAAAAAAGAATATGGTGTAAATGTCAGTTCCAGCTCCCCCAATTCTTTTGGTACAGCCTGTGCACGTGATACAATCATATAGAGCCAGCCAGCCGACCAACTCGAAAACTGTGCGCTTGAAAGATTGAATACCATGAAAGAAAAATGTGGAAGCAATTTCACCGGTAAACTGAGACCGGAGAAATTTCTATATCTGGCACAAATAAGAGGATAATTCTTGCTATTTTGGTGAATTAATTTATGTATACATTGCTGTTCTCATTCATTTTAACCGATTTAACAGGACACTCTTTCGAGATATTAATTATGTTAACCCTTCTTAGAAAAGCAGTTTGGAATTCCCCCTGCTGGGAGTCTTATTTCGGTAATTAGAAAACAGGGAAGTTGAGTAAAACATTTTCTTCTTGGCAAATGTTAGAGTCTTATTTGCTTGAGTACAGTTTAGTCTTCTGATCTGGAATTTACATATTAATTACTCATTAGTTTCTTTTTTCAATTTTTCGTCATTTTTATCACTTACTCTCAGATAAAGCAGTTTCTGAGCTCTTTTCTAAAAAAGATTATGGAAAATAATCTCAAGAGATTCGTTGTTGATTTATTGAGGAAGTAGTAAACAATCAATAAACTTTCAATTTCAAACCTGATGAAATATTGTTCATTTTAAACAAACGCCATAAATCTATAAATTTTTCCAAATTTTGTGATAATCGATCAAATTTATTAGACTATGTCAATCAAAACTGTTCAAATAGTTTTCTTCAGATTTCAACTTAGTCCGGCTGAGGGGTTATGTATGTATGTATGTATGTATGTATGTATGTATGTATGTATGTATGTATGTATGTATGTATGTATCAAGCAAAAAAAGTGTACCAATGAGTGAGAGGGAGGAAAAATTAAATATTCACGAGTGAAAGGGAGGAAAAATTTAGTATATTTACTCGTTATTATGTCAGCAAAAAGCATGTCCAATCCCTCCATCAAATAGGGTGTTAGTTGGGGTTAGATTCATTATGTGTGTTTATGCTCAGTTGATCGCTAGGTGACAATAATCCAAAAAACAGCATGCAGCCAAATTACGTCATGACAGTGTCTACTACGTGGTACGCTAAACACACACGCACACCCACACACATACACACACATGTGTGTGTGTGTGTGGGTGTAACTGCTGGGATTTTTTTTTTCATTTTAAACAACAGCAATTATTCCATAAATTTCTCCAAATGGCATGATGGCTTCGATCCAATTTGTTTGGATATTTAACGAAACCAACAACTGATGTATTTTAGGAGTGACAGACATAGAAAAGAATTATTGGAAAAGTTTGGCTAAAAAGTATCTGTAAAAAATGTTCAAGTAACGATTCGTATCAGAACGCAATCAGTTTGCAAAAAATATTGATGCGTTCTTTAAGTCAAGGAAGACCTTGTATCGATCCTCATATGATGTATATATATATATATATATATATATATATATACTATTATATATATGTATATATATGTGTGTGTGTGTGTGTGTGCGTGTGTGTGTGTGTGCGTGTGTGTGTGTGCGTGTGTGTGTCTGTGGTTGAAAGAAAAAATTGTGTTATTTCATTTTGAAATCACCCGTTATTGCTCGGTGAATGTTTAATTTGGCCTAGGCAGCGTAAATAGAATAAACCATTGAAGAAAATAGGACTGTTGCAGGAATTAAACCGACTGACGATAAGATAGCCACTTCCATGTAGTGTTGCTCTAAACATTGAGCTAAACAGGCGTTCATCATCATCATCAGTCCTTCAATGTCTGTTGTTTTTAGGATTATTGGGATCGACTTGTTTTTGAAGGTTTAGCTTGCTTTGCTAAAGGCTTGCCATCCTAGGGCGACTCTTTGCTTGATCTCTTCCTCTTCTGAGAGTTTCATGGAGATTTGTTGTCCTAGGTAGATATAGTGGTCTATTTTCCCCTGTTTTGCATCTTTGATTTTGAATGTTACGTTATCGTTTCACATGATTTTTGTTTTACTGAATAACTCCAAGTTCCTGTTTTTGTTTATTCATAGTCTATATCCGTTGTATTTGTTTGTTTCTTTGTTGTTGTTTTTACAATTCTCATTTTGTTCATTCACTCTCATTATTCATTTTTTTAATGATAGTATTTTCTGCGGTGAAAGAAACAAATAAAGCTGATATAAACGTTGGTCCCCGTTGTGCATCGAATTGATGGATGTACATGTTACGGTTGTTTCAGCCATTATCAACGTCATGATCAGTCTACATCAAATACGCTTTTGTTGGTTGTAATAGATTTTCAGTGATTTGTCAAAATCATTTCTACTAAAACCGATCAAATTTCATCTGTTATAGGAGCCTCATTCGTACCTATCAGTTCATAAATACATATGCAACTCAAAAACGTCCAAATTCTGTGCATGCAATACTTCTTTCAGATCCATACCATGTTTAGTGCTTGATTAATCAACAGAAAATAGAAATAATTTATTTGAAGGATGAGCCTGAATTGAAAAATGGTGAAAAGGACTGATCAACAAATAAGTTACTCTTCTCACTTTCTATAACGACCGCATGTGGCTACGAACTGCGATGGTGTTCTATCGCCTGACGTCTCTGTCGTGAGAAGTTGTTTCAACTTCTTTTGCTCAGACATTAACAAGTTCTTTCTATAACGACCTCTTTAGGCTAGTTGAAAGCGCTTAAAGTTGGGGCGTTGTTAATGAAATCTTTTACTCCCAGAATCAGCGTACCAGGTAAAGTGGTCACAGTGAAGAAAAACTTCGGTTTCCGACCGCTGATTCCTTTCATCACCATGTGTGATTCGTTTCGAAGGAACTCTGACTTGGGGTCACTGTTAAAAAATGGGATCCCGGTATCAAATATTGCAAACATATCGTGAAGGTCTTGTGAACTCGCGATTATGATTAAAAAATGGAATGAACTGTATGAAGAGAAGAAACTAACATCTTGTATTTTTCATCGGGAAAAGAAAAACAAATTTGCGCTTAATTCACTTGAGGGTCACTGGTTTGGGGGCTGCTTTAGATATTAGCCCCCGAAATGATAAATTACCAGGATTGATCTAAGAAGATAACTTCTGATAAATAGCATGTTCACTGGTTAAGCACAAAAACAAGGTTAGTACACAGTTAGTTTGATTGTTACAAAATACGGAAATAACAACGAACGAATTGGTCAACAACAGTTTTAATACAGGGGTGAATTGAAATAAAGGAGGACTGTTTGGGAGAGATCTACCGTGATAAGGATGAGTAAAAAATGAATAATCAAAGGGAAGGAATGTCACTAACTAAATACAAGATAGAGTCATTAGGATGTCCGTCAGTCTTGGACATCTAAATTGTAGCGACTATAAAGTTATCTTTAGAAGTCCGACCTAAGTACGATTAGAGTGCTTAAATTAGATAAGATGTGTTCTTTTAAATGAAAGGAGAGTGGATTACTTTTTATATATGATGATGTGTTTTTAAAAAGTAAGTGTGTGTAGAAACTATCCTATCAAAAGAGAGAAAAGAACAAGCTTATCTCAAGGCCGCCAGAACAGAGAGAGAGATAGTTTTACCACTATAAATTGTGTACCGTAAAGATAACGGTCAGTTATCTTATTGGTGGTTCTGCGTGACGTTAGAGAGGGAGCGACAATGAATTTGCCATTTCTACAGAGATGTAAGGAATAGCAAGTAGATCTCTGCCAAGGGCAGATAACTTCATATGTGTGTAATTCTCTTTTGCTGGAAAAGCTGGGCAATGCAACTTGAATGATCAGTCGTGAATGCGACTGTAAACAAATTAGGGATCCATTATGCAAAAACTTACGAAGCAAATCGAAACCCCCGTCTAAAATCCAATTTAGGATTAAATTTTCAAAAAAAATTATTTCCCTAAATATGAGTAAGAGTAAATCATACATATTTCTAACCCCACTGACGTGACATGTACGCATTATACATAATATTAATGTTGAAAAACACGTGTGTGCGATGTGAAAGCAAAACTGCGTAGATTCAGTCTAATCAATGACGACAAGTCTCAATGAAAGGATGAACTTTTCAGCTGGCTGCAGATATTTTGAACGAAACACAGTTTTTGTCGTTGGATAACGAGTATTATGTAAATTTTGATTAAAGGGCCTATTGTCAATGTGCACGCCGGGGAGTGAAGCAGCATTCGTTACTTTTCACTCCACCTCTTGCACATTCCAACTCGCTGGAAATCTTCAGTCCGTTCATGCTCTCCCTGTATTCTACATTTTCTGATATGTTTTGTGAGCCGTTGAACCCCAATATTATTTAGTGTACGATATGAAGAAGGATAGATGAATAAAACATCAAAACTTTCACAAGAACAGCAGTTCCTTCTCACCTCTGTAAACTTTCGCTTTCACCACGAACACAAAAAACCTGAGTTAAACTTTTTTAGCAACTGTATCATTTTTTTCAAATAACTCAATTCACACCATATTGTCCGCCAGGCTGGCCAATTAGAATACTGAAATAACACATGTTCACTGTCTCAGTTGATGCTTAATATAGAATATATTGTCCTCACAGTGATTACATCCTGGGTATCACTCATCACAAGGTTTCTCAAAGTTCCTATATATTTGTTTGGATTTTGGTCAAGTTGACGACATCATATTCCTGCTGAGAACTGTCATGATCAGCATCCATAATGCTAGATAAATTGAATGAAAAACGCAAGAAATTTAGTTTATAAATGAATTTTAGTGATACAAATGTCATGAACAACAAACAAGCCTAAAACAAAGATACAAAACACAAAATTGGAAATATATAGATGGAAACTTTAGTTTACTACATGTAACTTGGATAATGAATCTTTATGAAATCTTTAAAAGAAGAAGAAATTGAGAGAAGAATCCCTCTAAGTTGGTGATGCTTTGGTAGAGCAAAGACAAATTTCAAAGATCGGAAAATCCCATTAGTCTAGAAAAAAAAAGAGTGTACAATTAAAGAATCTTCTTGATAGTCACCTATGGAGTTAAAACATTGAGCCTAACAAAAAGAACGACCCTCAAATTCAGAATCATGCAATGTGCACTGGAGAGAGCTATGTTCAACATGGAGAAATCACTAGATAGTATGGTAATTCAGAGGAAAAACTGGAATCAGAAGTAAAAATCCACTTAAAAAACCCAAATAGCGTTAGGCTGGTCATTTAGTAAGAATGTCAGACAACAGCTGAACATATTGATCAACAACACGGATCCCAAGAGATCATATGTGAAACTATACCTGAGAAAATTGGCATAACGATTTTGTTCAGAAAACACTGGTTCAATGATGCCCATGATATAGATGTCTGGCAAATCTTGAGAAGGTTTATGTCCAACGACGGTACTATGAAGGTGCTGCTGATGATGATGAGGAAGAGATGGAAGAAGGAAAGGAGTGTCAGTGTTTGGACTTTCCATTTACTGTTCTACTTGATGCTTGGCTACCGGTTCAACTGATTATCAATACGTAAGCACAATCTACCATTTTCAAAAGAATATTGGTTCATTGGGAACGTGACTTCATACGATTAGAAATCTTCACGTTAAGTCATAAACACTAAAATACATAGACGGAGATGTATATCGTGTGTGTTTTTTTTTTCTTTTGGGGTCTTTTGTACGCACTCAGTAACGGTTTCAATGCATCTGTGAAACTATATACTATAGAAGAAACATAAAACTCAGCAAATGAATATAAATGTATTCACTTGAAATGCTTCTAATAGAAATTTGAGCGGATTATTTCTGAAGGTAGGAAGAAAAAGTTAGTATGCAGACTTACATTAGTTTTCTCTATATAAATACACTGAGTGGGGAAAATTATCCAATTTTTTGCCAAGAATTGCAAACAATTCAACCAGCCCGATCAGCTTCAAATTTGACAGCATCTGGATTAAAGTCGTATAGCTTTTACATTGTGAATCTTATTAGAATATTTGTTTCGATTTTTCCATTTGTTGTGTCAATAATAATTATGGGTCTGGGTTTTTTTTTCTCAATTCATTTCGAAGGTGTATCAGTGTGTATGTTACATCACAGATACTTTTTGCACACACACACACACACACACATATATATATATATATATATATATATATATATATATATATATATATATATCAAGGATGCGTGTAATATAATACAATATCTGATGTATGATGGGTTTCGTTCATAAAGTAGTTGATATAGAAATTAAAGATTAAGTTGACAGAGTAGAACTTGAAATATAATTGAGTAAGGATTTGCTACACAAACATAATACCTCAACCAAAAAACAAACAAACGTGAATCTAAAATAAACCTAATAATTCATCTGAAGTAGCCAAAACGGGGCTGAAGCATAAATATGATTATACAGCAAATCCTCACTCCATTATAAATGTACTCCTTGTTTTTACTCCAAGATATCGTCAACTCTGCATTACTTAACAGAAACAAAGGCAAACCTGAAATCAACAGGGTGACTGTAATTTACAGTTTTGAAGGCATGGCAGTTCAGTTGTCGAGTGAATGAACCCTCGGAAACGGAATTCAATTTCACACAGGAAAAGTTTTTTGTTTTTTTTTGTTTACCTATCAGTGCTAATGTAATTTTGGGTGTTTATTATAAAAAGTACAATTTTTTATTAAAATTCCTTGTGATTTCATTTCATTAGAGCTTCAAACCTATTGGAAATTTGACGGATTTGAGAATATGTACCTGAAAGTATATTTAGAGGAATTTCTATTTACAATGTAGAAATGATACTGGACAGCACCCTCGTCATAAAGGACCAAGGACATGAATTTTATCTTCTGTCAGTGCTAACGTCAGTTCAGCAGAATATTTTTCATGAATTTTTCCTTCAAGTAACAAGGAAATATGTTTTACTCAGAGCAAAAACAATAATCCTAACCTGATCCTGATCCGAATCCAAGTAAAACGATAAAAAATGGGCACAGTTTAAATCCCTAATTAGCTTTTACATGTGAGCTATTCCGCCAAAAGTGATCAAATGAATCCTCAGTTTCTCAGAAAAATTCACACTACTGAAAATGGGAATAACTCCCGAAACATGTCCACACTATTTATAAAAAAAAACATTTACAGAAAAATAAATCTAACTTCTATATGCTTCGCTACCGAGACTGTCTCATTCTCTATACTTCATATCATTATATATATATATATATATATATATATATATATATATATATATATATATATATATATATATATATATATATATATATATATATATATATATATATGTGTGTGTGTGTGTATGAGTGCGTGTGTATGTGTTTGTGTGTTGTGTGTGTGTGTGTGTGTATGCATTTTGTTTTTTGTCTTTCTGTGTCTTTCCATGCCACATGGATACTTAAAATCCTTGATCAACACTACAGACTATTTCATGCGTCTGTGAGTTGTAAACTGTAATGTTTACACAGAAACCCTACAAAGAGTTGCAATTCTCCAGAGTAAGCACGTCCATTCAGCCAATACCATTGAGGAAAAAATTGATAGCATTTCCGTTGTGACAGCATCCCCCCAGAGTTGAAGACTCGAGCGCTCTCCATTTATTTCATTATTTACTTGCCTGTTATACAATAACAGGAAGACAAGGAGTTCGAAGATCTGGATTGAGAAAACATTTGAAAAACATATTATATTATGGCGAACTATTTCCATTTTCATCCCTTTGTATCATTCCCCTTTCTTTGTTCTTTATATATATCTTTAGGCTTGAATGTCAAAAGTGCCTCTCAAGAACTTGCACCAGAGAGTTGAACAAGAAACATCGTCAATTTTTGTTACTGATGAAAACAACAAAAATCCTTGCCAAAGTCTCACACACACACACACATATATATATATATATATATATATATATATATATATATATATATATATATATATATATACATATACACATGCACGTATGTATATATGTACATAGACAGAGAAAAAAAAGGGGAGAGAACATGTCGGAGAAAGCTGACTCATTCTTTATATCTTAAAGCGTTTGTGAATGATTATGTAAAACAAATATAATGCGGTTCTTTGGAAAACAATTTCCTTTAATACTTTCCAACGAATTATGTTCTCCAAATCTATATACAATAGTGGTTTGAGTTTATCCACTGGTTATAGCTAGATTTTGGCGATCGATGACGAAAAAGTGATAATGAGGATGTTTATCGAGTTCCGTTCATTCATAACTGAAATCCTTTCATCTAATTCATTTTTATTTTTACAATACATCGACTTACACATTTTTCCTAATGAGTTTTATTCATATATAATTCTATATACCCTATTTATTGCCTAATTCATATATATATATATATATATATATATATATATATATATATATATATATGTATATATATATATATTTATTGCCTAATTCATTTATATATTTATTGCCTAATTCATATATATATATATATATATATATATATATATATATATATATATATATATATATATATATATATATATATTTATTGCTTAATTCATATATATATTTATTGCCTAATTCATATATATATATATATATATATATATATATATATATATATATATTGCCTAATTCATATATATATTTATTGCCAAATTCATACATACATATATATATATATATATATATATATATATATATATATATATATATATATATATATATATATATATATATATATATATATATATATTTATAGGAATTAGGCAATAAATTGGTTCAATTTCCAAGTCGGTTAGGCTGGCTGGCTATGTACGTATGATCTACACAGGCTGCACCAATGTAGTTGGAGGGCTAAATAAAAATCAAACATATCGAAAAAAAAAATTCATTGTTCTTTTCTCTTTTTACTCACTTATTTTTTAGGGGTTCAATTCATAAGAATTGGCCCCTTCAATTTGTGTGCTAGTTTTATGAAAATTCAGACATTTTTTTGCTGATTGCAGCCAAAGGCAAGTGAAATAACTAATCTATTGATCCTCCTTCCCAATTTGTTGTTGGTCATTGCCAACACGGCATGCAGCAAATAGTACCTCTATCTCGTGGAGGTTTCCATTGAGTAATGAACCAGACCTATCTATTATACTGATATTTAGTTGACGTTATTTAGCTATTTGTAGTGAATTAGAGCAAACAACTAATAATGGTGGAAATGGGATCTCTATCTTGCAAACAATTGTGTAATAAGTACTGAAAAATATCTTTACTTTGAAAAAACAAACTGCTACAACCCAGGGACTAATTTGAGAAAGGATCTAAGTAGAAAAAAAGTTAAACAAAATAAGGAGTGATTGTTGAAATATTCAGCCCTTTCTCACAATTAGAGCGGCATGCACATAAATCATCAGTTAGGCAGATGGACCAACTTGAAAAAATTGAAGAAACCTATGTTGACAGTTTTGAAAACAATTTTGGTTGACGGTTTCCAAAAGGTTTGATAAGTCACTCAATAGGGAACCGATACGAAACTAACATCTGTTAGAAAATCGCCGTGTTAGGGATGATCGATTGAAAAAACTTGGAAAAAGAGTGACCGATAAAAAAGTTATTTCTTCGTGACCTGATCACTACAAACGTTATTTGTTAGTGATTTGATCACTACAAACAACTGGATTTTGAGAAAAAAATGAATGTGCTGAAAAAGAGCTAAGGGGTCAATGTAGCATAAATTTGCTTGGGTAGACTAAACTCCGCACTAAAATCCAATTTTTGATGAGAAAACATTTTCGAGACAAATTAATGTTGGATTTTTCAGCCCTGTAGCTACAATGCGCGTGATACAAACATATATGCATACATGACCAAAAAGTCAGCTAGACAGACTGACCTACTTCAAAGCTGAAAAAGTTCAGGTTAATGTTAAAAACGTTGTTGTTGACAATTGTGATTGATGGTTTTTACAATACTTTTATCAAATGCACACAGTTGCCTTTTTGGGAAGTAAGATTTATTGATTTGATCTGGAGTTCTACAAAATGTTCTAAAGAATCTCTAGTCGTCAAGAAAAAGGAAACAGGCCAGGTTAGTCACTCGATAAAAACTGTCAAACGCCCAAAATCTCTCGGTAGAATGTGTCGGGTGATCACTCAGAAAAGTGGAATAAGGGGTGAACAATAAATAAGTTAATAATCTTGCTTTTTGTTGTCAGTAAAAACACTTAGTTTTTTGAAAAACAAGTGGGAACAAAGCACAGATTATCGCAAAATCCTCCCTAATAAAAGCAGGATTTTTCAAGAAACAAGAAGGCAAAAAGTAAGTGATCAATGTAGCATAAACCTGATTTGCAAATTCAATGTCGAACTAAGAACCTTCTTGGAAGAGAATTTTTTGGGAAAAAATGCTTTCTGTAGACAAGATAAAGAGAGAATTTCCAGTCCTCTGGTTCGATTGATGCGATGCGTACGTTTGACCAACTAAAGAAATCTCTTTTGACAGTTTTGGTGACAGTTTTGAATGACGGTTTTGTCACATGCTTCTATCAAATATTAGCAGTTTTTTCTTGAAGGAAAAATTATTGATTTAGACCGGTGTACTTATTATATATTTTGTAAACTCTAAAAAAGAAAACATAACGAAAAAAACAAGTCATAAAGGAAAGAATAAAAAAAAATTCTGGATCGAGCCAATGCTCCGATGACAACTTGAACGTCTTTCACTTTTGCTGGTAGGCATTCCTAAATTCTAAAATTTCCACTTAAAAATTTGAATATCTTTTCTATCTGCTATTGGTACAATAACTTCATCTACAGGTTTTCTGTATCATGCAAAATGATGACTACTATGAGGTGTTCAATTACTTTATTCGTCGGTATCTTTAAGCCCTACAGAATCTTTGGTTTACCAGTTTCATTCAACAAATTCTCTGGTATATGATTGAATCACTCATCTGAAGTGTTATAGCCATGCTTTTTACAGAGTATCAAGTGCAAATGAGACAGACTTTATCATATCGTAGCCTACATTCTTTTTGAGCCAACTTTACAACCTGACACAATATTTTCAACTCACTCGTTTCACAAGCGGGATCTATTTGTTGAAGATGTATGATAAATTTCCTTCTTTATTGCAGCAGTATTTATTGCTTGGTTTTGAGAAGCTAGCAATGGGCTTCCCATTTATCTCTTCAAATATTCACTCTAGAGCAACTCCCATGAAAATTATCTCTTCACTTCTTTGATATCTCAGTGAAAATGTCTCTGCAATTGCATTTCTTCTAGAGCATCCTTTCGTCAAGAGCTGTTTTATTTTGGTATTTATTCTTTTCTTCAAAGTTAGCAGCAGTAATTTCTTATTTTACAATAGCCTATTAAAGAATTTATTCTTCATCAGGTTCTACGAATTAATATTTATTGTTCCCTACTTTCCATCTGAACAGTAAGCAATGCTAATAAGTCCCTGCAACCTTCCTTAAAATGTATAAACGATTCATATTTTCTTCAAGATGAAGCGCGATATGCATTGTTAGAGTTTTTCTGGGTTGTCATTACAATAAACAGAATATGAAATTACCAAAATATTATCATCATCAGTCTTTTAACGTCCTTCATTGGACGTAGACTTTCCCAAGGATTTGCAACACTTCTCTATCATGGGCGTCACTTCCTGAGCTTGTCTAACTCGTCTCTCCATCTAATATTCTGCTGGCCTCAGTTACGCATGTGATCTCGGGGGATCGACGTCGTGAGTCGTGATGTCCATCGATTGTCTGCCATTCTTGCAACAGGCCAGCCCACTGCCAATTGAGATTTTTAATGGATTCTATGATGTCCCTGACTCTTGTCTTTTCTCGGATGTACTATGCTGTCTTGATGTCTCTCGATGTGAGGCCCAGCATTATTCTTTCATGTGCATGTTGCATGGTTCACAATATACAGGTCTGTCTCTTTGTTAGGTTCCATGTTTCAGTTCCATAAGTGACTATTAGGATTACTGGGATCTTCTTATTCCAGAAGTTCTGGATGTTCATCAATTTTGAAAGTATTTCAATGAACCCCTCAAGAAAACTAACCAAAAAAAACAGAATTTTATTTTAAACCTCTAAAAACTACTGCCTCGACCAGGGCTTGACTGACCATAAAAACAAACAAATCAAGTGTTGGATGTGCTAGTCTTCCATCTAATCTGAGTAGTAAATTCTTGCTGGGAGACAGACATGAAATATTTAGCAACGAAAGGTGAAAAATTCAAAATTTTCCAACTCTTAAGCCACTGACCCGCAGTGGACAGTCCACCAGACCCCCTCCGAACATGGCAGGGCTTGGCCCATCACTCCCCATGGTTTGCCCAACAAAAATTATACCAAAATATAAGTGCCTAATTAAATCATTGTGCAAAAAGACCAATGCTTCCTCGTCTTCTTTTTCTTCTTCATCACCTTCTTCTCAGTAGTAGTAGCAGCAGAAGCAGCTGTGGTAGTAGTTGTAGTAGTAAATCCTCATGATGTTCGTCCCTTATAAACTATTGCCGAGTTGTTACCTGCGACGAAAGAACGTCGAGTTGATGAACAAATGTCCCCTTAACCAAGTTTTATTTTTCATGTGTGTTACAGTCTATTGCGTGTGTGACGTAGTTTATGCGTGTAGCTTTTTCTTTAGTATAGAATAGATGATAGTGCTCATCCCAGTATATAGGCACTGACTGTTGGAACCATCTTTTGGATTTCAAAGAGAGAAGTGTCACCAGGGATCTTGGAGAAATGTTCCCCAGTGCATTTCTTGATCATTCAACAACGGAGATAGTTAGTGCTTTCAGGTGCCACATTTTCTGTATATCGATTTCTAGGTCCTTGTAACTGCCTAGTTTCACAAGCACACTTATGTCAATAACCAGGCAAGTTTTTTTCTGATAGTCCTTGCCTTCTCTGTCTGGTCTTTTTGCTTTCATGGTCCTGTCAGTATTAATCACAAAGTTCCATAGTATTGAGGCGTTCTCTGTTTTGGTAAATAGGTCTGGTTGGTGTTCATAATAATTGATTTCCGTTGGTATTCAGTAGAATGTAGATGTTGATCCACTTTGTCATGTCTGATCTACCACTCAACTGGTGTTAAAACAAAGCAGCAAGACACGAGGTGGTCTATTGTTTCTATGTTGAGGTCAAAGAAGCAGTATTTTAGATCTGCACCATTTTTTTCTAATTTTCGAGGAGGCAAGCTTTGGTCATGATCTATCTCTCTGTTTCTGCTTTCAACCTACTGACCTGAAGCCGTGGATGGGTGTTTTTTGTTTGTTTGTTTTTGTTGTTGTTGATGTTGTTTGTGTGTGTTTTCTGGTGTTCATCGGCATTCTGCTTCAGGAGGCGTATTTTCCGCGCAGAGTTTTTTTTGCCAGTTTACTTCATCCTGTTTATTGCCTTGCTCCTTTTCTCTGTCTTTTTCCCATCTATTCTGGGTACTCCCCACTGTTCAAGTTTATGTCTAGTTCTTTTGCAAACTCCTCACTCCCTTTCACTACTGAGTGCAGCTTTTTTGCATTCGCATTCCTCAACTATTTTGATCATCCAGTCTTGAATAATTATTATGATTGTTATGATTTGTACGTCAGTTCAAACTGCATCATTCCACCATCACTGTTATTTCCTGGCAAATAGAGACGATCAATGCCAGTTTTAGGGTGGTGCATTCTGTGACATGTTAGTAGTTTCCTTACTTTTGTGTCTCGTTTTCTAATTGCATTTATATTCCACTCAATTATGTTAAAACTATGTGTTGCGATACGGATACTTAGCGTATTATTGGCTTTCATTCGATTTATTAATCCTGCTCAGTCTCCAGTACTGCACACACTCTTCTGAAGCACATAATTACTTTTCCAAACTGGCATGTTTGATTCCATTACCTTCATTAATTCTTAAGTATTTTTATACCTCTCTTATTTTTTGTTATATTATTTGTTTGTATGTGTAGTTCTGTGGAGTTGACTCTGACTAATCTATCTCTTTCGGACGTGGCGTTAACACTTTTATCCAAAGCAAATTGTGGATCAAGGTGCCGTTAGTAAAGTT
Source organism: Thysanoteuthis rhombus (assembly GCA_963457665.1). NCBI lineage: Eukaryota > Metazoa > Mollusca > Cephalopoda > Oegopsida > Thysanoteuthidae > Thysanoteuthis > Thysanoteuthis major. Next base: position 82,796,644 of record OY735201.1, read on the forward strand.
TGTAACTATGTATAAAAAAAATCAAGTCCATTGTTGTTTTTACCTTAGAGCTTTGGATCGTCCATGTAGATTAGTTGGTTGATCATTCTGTCTCTAAACCTGTATCTATATCCTGTTTTGTGTAGCTCAATGGGAGAAAATCAAGGGAGAGAAAGAGTCTCCTTAGACTATGCCACAGTTTATGCTGACACTCCTGGATGCTATTAACCCATCCGAATGAGAATGGAAGAAGTGTTCTATCATGACATATGATGTCACAAGAAGTATTTTGGCACTGATGATAACTTGAACATTTCCATTACTACCATTATCCACATGTGTTGAACACAGTCCAACTTTTCTTGTATCCAATCCACACAACGATATAGTTCTTGCGTTTACTGGTTTCTACGGTTATGCAATTGATCAGGAGTTGGTTCTTGCATCCTATCATTATTATCACTACGGACACTGAGTAATAGCAAAATTTCCCAGGTCTCCAGCCCTGCTCTCTACTCTTTCACAGTCCACAGCTATTTTGCAGTTATTCAGTTTCACACCAGTTGCCCGGTAGCTATCACTGAAGGCTGAGTGACAGTAAGTCGCGAAAAGTCTTCAGCCCCTCTCTCATATCTCCTTCACCTATCACTGCTGTGCTGTGCTTCGTACCCCACAGCACTATCTGTGGAGTGTTTTTTTGGGGGGAGGTCTTTCTCTGCTCTTTTAGGCCATTGCTGACAGCTTAAGCCATAAATCTCATATTTCAATCTGTCTCTAACTCAGTGCTGTGGTCTGCATCGTCTCGATCCTTCCTTTTATCCCTAGTTCCCCCAATCTCAATTTCAATGTCTTTGGTACGGTTCCAAGTGCTCGCACTATTACTGGTACTACCCAGACTTTCATGCTCTACAATTTGTCAGCTCCCTTGGTGGGTAATTTATCAGTCTTTTACTCTCTTTCCTATTTACTCTGTGCTCTGCCGGCACAAATACGTCTATTATTTGGTAGGTTATTTTCTCATGTCCACAATTACCAGATTCTGCTCCTTCACTTGGATGGTGTTGTCAGTTTGGATGTCAAGGTCCCACAGTAATTTATTATTTCCATCCTCCAGGGCTACCTCCAGTTTGTGCTGATACCACTTTTCTGCATGGTTAAATCCCATTCTCAGTTACCAGTGTATCACCGTTGCTACTCTATCGTGTCTGGCATAGGTGTCTGGCCTTTATGACCTGGATCAAGGTGTAGTATCTATTCAAGTGCACTCCCCGAGGAACCGATGCTGACACTTGCTAGCCAAATAGGCCGGAGTTGGGTATTAGGGTGAGTCTCAGAAGGAGTGCACAGGTGCAATGCCGTAGTCAATGAGGGCTAACGATGCTCAGCTTTGCTAAATGCATTGGGAACCTCTGGATTCGTCCTTGGGTTCTCATTCTATTACTCAGCCCAGCTGCAGGAAAGCAGTTTGCCTGAGATTGGCACTGTACCATTGGCCTAAGAGGGACAAGCTGGGGTAGCCCCGACGCCATTGCAACTTTGGTTGTTGCAGCTGGAGCTATTTTTGAGCTGGTAACTATCTCACGTTAAACTCAACCTTGTGTCACATCTCGCTATTTGTGAGAGCATGGGTGAATAGATACTCTATCGTGTCCTTGTTAATACTCTTTCTTCGTTCTCTCTTCAGGTTTTCTTTTCATAGCTATGTACATGTTCCATGCTCCACAATACCCTTTATCTGCCTTTTAAATTCTCTGAGTGGTTTTTTCCCCCGTTTTTTTTTTTCAATGTTTGCTGTGCTACTCCAATGTTTTCCATTTTTGTGTTTTTCGTTTTGCTACTTTACAATATCTTTACTGTTTGCTTGCACATACTTTCTACACCTATTTTGTCCCTCAGAACACAGGTTTTTATGCTAATCAGTTCTCTATTGCTCTCCTTTCTCTTCAAGTACAGTCTATCCGTGTCACGCTTGGGGTGTAAGGCCTTGTGCATTGTCATAAGCTCTCTTCTTCTTCCAAATCAAATCTAGCCTGTTCAACTGTTATATCCCAATCTCTATTTGATGGAATATTTGAAATATTTTTAATTTCTCTCTATCTAATTTTGTAGACGGATACATGACTTTATCATCGTCTTCAAAATGCTACTGAATGAAAATGCACCATCGAATGAAACGAGATTTTTTCGTGTGTTAAAAGCAGCTGTTTTCTCTGATCAGAATTCTGAGAAAGTTTTGGGCTATTTTAGGCGGAGACAACTTTGTGTTATAGACAAAAAATGATCTTCACGAGAATTCCAAAAGAATCATTAACATATTTTATACTTTCAATCAATTTATCCACTTATGCTAGCGGGGTTGCATCAAAAATGTTCTCAAATAGAGTAAAACACAGTTCCTCTCCTTAAAAATTAGCTAAACATTGCTGTGGGTTATTATCGTTATTTTACATTGTTTTTTTGTTCAAATTACTCATGTGGGAATTTCTAAAAAATTCATTCGATCTTACTCACATGTGAGGGGGTGCAATGTTGTTTACAAAAATTTGTTTTTGAATATTAATTCTTAACTCCAAATTCAAAAACTGAGTGGCTACAAATTTGTATAATAGTGGTGCCAGAACAATTTCAAACTTTGACAGAATTTTTCCCATTCGTCATTGGAGAGCTTGGGTGTGAATTTCTAACCTCTCAGAGCTGATCCAATTATTGCGTCCATTCATATTATAAAGTAATAAGGAATTTGTGCATGTATTTGTGTATGTGTGCGTGCCCGTGTGTGTGTGTGTGTGAGAATGTGCGCTTAAAGATGTGGAGAACTAAGCATCACAGAATAGAAACAAAGACAACAGCCAAAGTAATTGTTTTGCTCCGATGCTGATCCAATGATTGCTGTGTAATCATTATATAAGGTAGTATCGTTTTTTCTCTCTGATTTCATCTTTTTTTTAATCTCAAAGATGTTCAAACTTCTGGAAATTAGGCATGTTTGAGAAAGGAAATATGTAAAGATTTCATGGAAAGGAGTTGTATCAACAACGTAAATTTAATGCTAAACATCCCATTGTCTCAGTGCTTATGCCATTTTGCCCATTGTAATGCTATAATACTAAACTGCACCTTTTCTTTCCGTTCGGCAGAAGACCCACTTTGCATCCAAGATGCTGATGTAAATTTTACCAAAACTGTTCAGGAAAAAGGATGCCTTTTGATAGATATGACTATCCCATCAGGCAACAACATATCTGTAGAAGAGTTTGGACAATTGCCAAAGTATATAGACCAGGAAACTGAGATCACGATATCGTGGCAACTTGGGACTGAAACAATACCAGTAATTATAGGAGCCATTATGGTCATAAAAAAGTTTTAAAAATCTAGGTAGAACACCAAGAAAATCAAACATCTATTATACAGAAAACTGTCCTCACGGGGACCACCTATATCCTTTGCAAAACACTGTCCATGTAGGTATTTTAGTCTTTTATACAACTATGTACGGATTTTCGTGTAGTCTCTCGAATCAACATCCCACTATGCATATATCAGGAAAAAACTGCACCGACTGAGTCATCAAATCGTCGCCTGTCCTAAATTTCAGCTGGAGCACGGTGTGCAATGAATACTACTATTATTATTTTTTTTTCTATTATTATTATTTGGAATCTCACACCAGTTGCCTGGTGGTAACTGCTGGAGTTTGAGTGACAGCAAGTCTCCTCCAGTCTCCAGCCCTCCTCTCCTAGTACTCATAGATCGCAGTAATTCTGCGATTTACAGTTTCACACCAGTTGCCCAGTGGTTATCGCTGAAGGCTGAGTGACAATAAGTCTCCTATCATGTCAGGGCTGCAATTTGTTGCATTCCTTATATCTCTAGCACCTTCCTCAGTATCCGCGCAGTTCCCAGTAGTGCCATGGTCTGTACGGTCTCAATCCTTCCCCTAATCCCGATCTCCTCCTCAGCGTTTTGGGGACTGTTCCTACGCGCCCACTATGACCGGTACTACCCTGATTTTCATGTTCCACATCTTCCTTAATTCTCTTGCTAGGTCCTGGTATTTTTCCCGTTTTTCACTCTCCTTCCTTTTTACTCTATGGTCTGCAGGTACAGCAACGTCTACTATTTGGCAGGCCTTCCTTTTTTTGTCTACTATTACCAAGTCCGGTCTTGTTGCCTGGATGAGGTGGTCAGTTTGGATGTCAAAGTCCCACAGTAGTTTGTGGTTGTCTTTCTCCAAAACCGCCTCTGGCTAGTGCTGATACCACTTTTCCGCATGGTTGAATCCCATTTGTTTGCTTAGTTCCCAGTGTATCATCGTTGCTACTCTATCGTGTCTATGCTTATACTTCTTCAGGGCGAGTTGACTACATTCACTAGTTATTTGGTTTACTGTCTCATCTCTTTCACCGCACATGCGGCATTTGCTGTTTGTCTGTATTCTGTCGATTTTTGCTTTTGTGTAGTTTGTCCTAATGCTTTTGTTTTGGGCTGCCATGATGAGCGATTCCGTTTCTCTCTTCAGGTTTCCTTTTCGTAACCATGTCCATGATTTCTCGTCTGCTACATCTTGTATCTGCCTTTTAAACTCGCCATACAATTTTTTTCTCTTCCCATCTTTCTTTTCTTATTTGCTGTACTGTTCCCTTGTTTTCTTTGTTTGTTGCGCTATCTCTCGCACTCTTTATGATTTCTTCGCTATTCGATGGCACATACCTTTCTACGACTGCTTTAGCTCTCTGGACACAATCTTCTGTACTGATGAGCCCCCTGCCACCTTCTTTTCTCTTAACGTATAGTCTATCTGTATCATCTCTAGGGTGTAATGCTTTATGCATTGTCATAAGTTTCTTTGTTCGCCTATCCATTGATTGGAGTTTTTCCTCTCTCCATCCTAGGAATGGACCTGTATATCTAACTACTGACACAGCCCAGATGTTCATTCCTTTTATTTGATTTCTGCTGTTCAATTTGGTCTCTAATATTTTCCTTATCCTTCTATGGTATTCTCTCTTTATTTTCTCCTTCATCTCTTCCCGTTTTATCGTGTCAAATTCAAGGACGCCTACGTATTTGTATTGGTCTTGTGCAGTCAATGCCCTAATCTTGCTGTTGTCTGGGAGTTCAATTCCCTCAGTCATTGTAAGCCTCCCTTTGTGCATTACCATGATTGGACATTTTTCTATTCCAAACTCCATTCCAATATCCTCACTATATTCCCTTACTTCGTTAAACAGAGTCCCAAACTCTCCCCTGTTTTTTCCGAACAATTTTATGTCATCCATGTAAAATTGGGTGGTTGACCTTTCCTTTAGTTTTAGATTAATGGTTCCCTTTGCTGTTCTTCAGGATTCTGTTAAGCGGTATCATTGTTAGAACAAATAATAGTGGGGACAACGAGTCTCCTTGGAAGATTACCCATTTTATCCCTACCTCTGCTAGTTTGTCCCCTGCGGCTGTCAAATCTACTTTCCAGTCTTCCATCGAATTACCAATGAATTTAACCACCGGTTCGCTAATTTTGAACATTCTGAGGCATTCGAGTATCCAGCTATGTGGAATCATATCGTACGCTTTTATGTAATCTATCCATCCCATTGCGATATTCTTTCTCCTTTTCCTCACTTTTCTTAAGATCATCTGGTCTATGTAGAGTAAATCGTTTGCCCCTTTGGTTCCTATCCTACACCCTTTCTGTTCTTCTGGTAGTAGTCCCCTTCTATCCATTGACATATAAATTCTCTCTGCTATTTGCCCGGTCAGGATTTTCCACATAAGTGGTAAGCACGTGATTGGTCTATAGTTGCTTGCTATGTTCCCCTTTTCTGGGTCTTTTTGGATGAGGGTGGTTCTGCCTTTAGTCATCCATTCTGGTGCTTTGCCTTCGTTTAGACAATTCTGGAGTAGGTGAGTGAGTCTGCCGTGTAACGTGGTGAATTTTTTGAACCAATACCCATGGATCCCGTCGGGACCGGGTGCTTTCTAGTTGGCTACTTTCCTAAGAGTATGTTTCAATGGGGTTTCATTCAGTACTATTGGTTCTCCCCTGTCTATATCTTCTAGTTCTTTTCTCATGTCTCCCAACCATTGCGGTGTTACGTTGTGTCTTTTTGGGTGCCCCCATATGCTATTCCAAAAGTTCTTGGCCTCTGTGGCATCTGGTTTCATATCCTGCCTTCCTTCCCCATTTAAATCTTGGTAAAACTTCTTCTCATTGTTTTGGAATGTGCGGTTTTGTGTGTATTGGGCCGTTCTTAGTCTGTATATTTTCAGTCTTGCCTCTTTGGCTAGTCTTTTCTGGTGTAACTCTTCGACTACAGTCGCGATGCCTTTTTGCGTTACCTTGTATTTGTTATAAAGTCTTACTCGTGGTCTGTCCGTGTGTGGTGTATTTCTAAGCAGTACTTCATCTCTCTGTAGTTGGGAGATCTGCCTTTGTAATCTTCTCTCCCAGTTGGGTTTCTCTTCCCTATTATTGCTCGGGTTCCTATCTTGTGTTGTGAAGCTCTGTGCTACCATTTTCGCCCCTGCGTAAATTAGGTTGTTGAGTTCTAGGAGGGTGTTTGTTTCTATGTGCTGTAAGAGGCAGTTGACCTGTTCGGTCACTTCTCCGACTTTCTTTCTGTCTTTGTCTCTTAGGGAGGGGAGTGTTGTTTTCTCTCCTCGCATGATCTCTTTCAAAGCTTGTATTTTGGTTTTCTCTTCTTCCGTTGGTGCCTCGTCATCACCCTCTGGTGCATAGTTTACTGTGGGGGTCTCTTGGGGAGTTATTCTAGTTTTGTTATTGGTACTAGTTGTGCTGGGGGCATTCTTCAGATGTGTCACCTGACTCTCTCTCTACATTAATGCGAATCTCTAGTAGTTCAGTCTCAGACAGCCATTTCTTCTTTTGAATTTGCTTTAGTTGGTCAGCAAGGCGTTGGTTCGATACTTCCACAGCAGATTTTTCCCTCCATATTTGGAGCATACGCTCTCTATAAGATCGCACCGAAGGCTTGCTTTTATAGTAACAGTACATAACTAGTCTATTCTCTTCCCTTGTCCATCTCTTTCTCTTGTTCTTTATAGCAGTCACCCCGTGAGGACTGCGCTTTCCCTGGGTGTCATTAGTGGTATACGAGTTTTGGCCAACAGTAGCTGTGTGACGACTGTGTCCCTCCTGAAGGCCATTAAGGGTACACGAGCCGAGGTTTTGGCCAGCAGTCACAGGATGACGACCGGGTCCCTCCTGGTGGCTAACAAGGGAACATCTGCCGGTTACGACACACAGATCTTGGATCTGTGCCCCGTTTTTTGCGGTAAAATGGTTTGGTTGTACTGTCATGATTGGGGTTTTTGGTTCTTTCAAGGTAGTACCAGACCTTGGTGGGTTGGTTAAGACCGATGTGAGTCGGAAGTAACCTAAGAGCCCCACCGGCCCTTTTGGTTCTTTTAAGGTAGCACCAGACCTTGGTGGGTTCATTGAGACCGATATGCACTGTGATAACCAAAGAGCCCCACCAGCTCCTACCACCCAGAGCATGGCCTCACGAGGACAAGCCATTCGGGCTTGCAGAGATATCTATTTAGGGATATGGCATTCACTTGATTGTTGAACTAAAGAAAAAAACCAGTAAGCCTTGTTCTTGGGGAAGGGGGTTACAATAATTAAAGATTATATGTCTCCCTTAAATGTTTTAAGTCTTGAATTAGTATAAGTTTCGGTATGTGTTGTTTTTTCTTCCAATGCTGGCTGGCTGGCTGGCTGGTCAAGCGACCACAGCCAATTTATACTATACTATACGCGAAGGGGAAAGTTCATTCACACATATATACTCGCCCCTCACATGAAAGAAAAAGAATCGCTTTTCTATACTTCTATGGGACAACTCATTTTAAATTATGAATAATAAATTATAAATATGATAATTTTTAATTTAATTTTAATTCCACTTACCCACGTGCAGGTCCAAAAAACAACTTTGTTCGACCTGGCAGTGGCCGTTTCATCAGAGGAGAGAATTTCTCAGACTTACAAAGAAAACCATCTCAGAGGTAAAAAAATACCATCAAAATATCAAGAATAATCAACCAAAGTAAAATATCATTAAAATGTTCGAAAATAATCACAGAGTTCATCTCAAAGCCAAACATTAAGTATCATTAAAATCTAAAGAATACTTCTTTAACTAAGCCCAGAACAAAATCATCAGGGGCAGCCTGTAGTCAAAATAGCATTATTCTTATTAATATCATTATTATTATTAATAAGACATTATTATTATTATTATTATTATTATTTGCAATTATCATTATTTTTATTATTTACAATTATTATTATTATTTGCAATTCGACACTGGCTGCCTGGTGGTTACCGCTAGAGGTTGAGTGACAGCAAGTCTCCTCAAGTCTCCAGTACACCTTTCCACATTCTCATAGTCAATATTGATATTGTGGTTCACTGTTTCACACCAGTTGCCCGGTGGTCATGTCTGAAGGCTGAGTTACAGTAAGTTTTCTCAAATCTTCTGCCAACATCTCATGCCTCTCTCACCTATCGCACCAGTGCCACAACTGCGCTACCATTTGTGTTTTTTTTTCTCCTCCAACCTCCTCTGTTCGGCCACTGCTAACATTTAAGGTCGTAGATCTTATATTTCTAGTACTTTCCTCAGTATCTGTGCTGTGGTTCCCAGTGCGCCTATTATTACTGGCATCACCTTGACTTTTATGTTCCACATCTTCTTCAGTTCTTTTGCCAGATCTAGGTATTTAACCAGTTTTTCACTCTCTTTCTTCTTCACTATATGGTGTGCAGGCACACCCATGTCTGTTATTTGGTAGCGTTTTTCTTTTTCTTGTCTACAAATACCAGGTCCAATCTTCTGTCCAGGATGAAGTGGTCTGTTTGGAAGTCAAATTCTCAAAGTAATTTATGGTTTCCATTCTCCAGAGCTGTCACTGGTTCGTGCTGGTACCACATTACCGTATGGTTATATCCTATTCGATTTTTCAGTCCCCAGTATATCACTGTAGCTACGCTCTCGTGTCTGTGTTTATACTTTTTTCTAGGCTAGTTAATCACATTCACTACTTATGTGATTTACCGTCTCATCTCCTTCACCACACTGGCGGTATTTGCTGTTTGTCTGTGTTCCGTCGATTTTTGCTTTGATATAGTTTGCTCTTATGCATTTGCTATGAGTTGGTATGATGAGCAATTCCATTTCTTTCTTCAGGTTCCCTTTCCGTAGCCATGTCTATGATCTCTTGTCTGCCACATCCTGTATCTGTCTTTTAAGATCTCCGTACAAATTTTCTTTCCCTATTTCCTTTTCTCAGTTTGCTGAGTTGTTCCAGTGTTTTCTACTCTGTTGTTCATTGCACTGTTTCGTGAACTCTTCATGATGTCTTCGCCGTTTGCTTTTCTAGATCTACTTTAGCTCTTTGGACATAGTCCTGTATGCTGATGAACATCCTGCCGCCTTCTTTTCTCTTCACGTAGAGTCTATTCGTATTTTTTTCTCGGGTGTAAGGCTATATGTATTTTCATAAGCTTCTTTGTTCGTCAGTCCATTGCTTGGAATTCTTCCTTAATCTTCGAAGGAATGGTCCTGTGTATTTAACTACCGATACTGCCCAAGTGCTCATTCCTTTTATAAGATACCCGCTGTTTAGTCTGGTCTCTAATATTTTCCTTAACCTCCTCAGTTATTCTCTTTTTTATTTTCTCCTTCCTGTTTCTCCTAGTTTTATCGTATCACATTCAAGAACCCCTAGGTATTTGTATCGGTCTTGTGCAGCCAGTGCTCTAATTTTCCTGTTGTCTGGGAGTTCGATTTCTTCTGGGGTTTCTTTGTGTCTTTTCGGGTGTCTTCATAGACTTTTCCAGTAGTTCTTGGTCTCTGTGGCATCCGCCTTTATGTTCTCTCTTCTTTCTCTGTTCAGATCTAGAAAAAAAACTTCAATCGTTGTTTTAGAATGTGCTGATCCATGTGTATTGGGCAGTCTTTTGCCTGTACCTCCCTTCAGCCTTGCCTCATTGACTAGTATCTTCTAATGTATCTCTTCCACTGCCTCAGGGATACTTTTTGTTTTATCCTGTACTTATTTCAAAGTCTTACTCATGGTCTGTTCGTTGTGCGTTTCTCAGTAATACATCATTTGTTTCAAGTTGTGAAATCTGTCTTTGTAATCTTCTTTCCCAGCTAGGTTTTTCCTTTTATTATTATTTGGGATTATTTCTTGGATTGTGAAAAGCTATGTTACCACTTTTGCTCCGGTTGTTGAGCTTCAATAGGCTTTCTGAACGAGTTGACTACATTCACTAGTTATGTGGTTAACGGTTTCATCTCTTTCACTGCACAGGCAGCACTTGCTGTTTGTCTGTGTTCTGTCAATTTTTGTTTTATCATCACTTATCTATGTATCTATCTTTTAAATGATCCTTTTATTCCATTAGTTTTGCATTGAAAATGTTCCTTAAGGGAATAAGACAACACTCCTTCCAAGCTAGTCAGCAAAACGTTGCTGCAGGTCAACTACAGTGATTCATAAAGTAATTATTTTTTCACTATCTTTTGATTGAATGGAGTATAATACATCATTATTATTAAATTTCTGACCGTTTTGATTGAAGGTACATGATTTTCAGGAGATTATTAATAGTGATTTACTTTGATTGTTTTGATAGTTTCTGTTTTGAATCATAATCATTTTTCCTCTAGGCTTTATTGTTTGGTTTTCCCCCGGTAGAATCGCTCCCTCTGTCCATATTGTATCATATTATTCGGATATTTCTCAAAGTTGAAATCCAAGTTCACCGAAGATCGATACATCTTTCTTTTGTTTGCAAAATGATGAACAGCAAATCAGAAACTGAAGAAGAAGAAGAAGAAGAAGAAGAAGAAGAAGAAGAAGAGGAAGAAGAAGAAGAAGAAGAGGAAGAAGAAGAAGAAGAAGAAGAAGAAGAAGAAGAAGAAGAAGTCTTCACTTGAGGAAATTACACACATTAAAAACTCAATCAATGTAAGAGGGTCGTGCATTTAAAAAAGTTCAATTTAATATCCTTTTACAGCTTGAAGATTGACAGAAAATGGAGCAAAAGTCAGAAAAATACAAAATAAAAATAAAACTATTGAAATCATAATCAACATCAAAGCGTTAAGAATCAGAATACTTTGGTCCGAATTCTGTCAATTTTAAAGATGCATAATTATATTCAAATACACTTTTTGCAATGTATCGGATACATTATGCATTCACTATGGAGATGGATGAGATATATCTCAGACTAGCATTCCCAGGACGATTACGAATCACCACCACCGATATATGCAGCAAACACCTTCTAACTTAGGTGTTTGCTGTATAATCTAATTATTTCGATGATAATTCTCACAGTATCACTTAAATCAGAAATTCATGATTTAAAACCTATAACTTGTCTGGTCTGTCATTCGATAGAGCAATCAATTAAAAAATTTGAAAAAAAATTGAATAAGTTACTTTTGTGGGGTCATGATCGCTAAAAGACAAATATAAATGCTACTGGACACAAACGAAGGGCATAAACATTCTTTGTACATTTGTAAATTTAGTCGGGGAGGGGTATTAAAAAGATTCTCTACTCATCGAGGTGTGTGTGAGAGAGAGAGAGAGAGTTTGTGTGTGTGCGTGTGTGTGTGTGTGTGTGTGCGCACGCGCGTGCGTGTGTTCATAACTTCAGTTTTCTACTATAAAACATTGAGAAACAAGTCTGGATAGTCAGTCAATAAAAACACATAACGGCCATCATTTTATAACCTGTGTAGAACATGTCGTGTCGCATCCAATCCCATTCAGAAGGGAATTTTCCCCGAAAAAATCAAAAAGGCAATTTCTGTAACTATGATAAGTTATGAATATTAGGATTCATAACCTTCCAGCTTCATTACTGCAACCTGTAGGTGTAATGCATATATACATTCATACATACATGACCAGCGAACTGAAACAATTTGAAAACTGAAAAACCTATGTAGATATGATCGATGACTGTGTTTACGGATGGTTTCTAATAAAAGCGAAGCAAATATCACTCCCACCAATATATATATATATATATATATATATATATATATGTGTGTGTGTGTGTGTGTGTGTGTGTGTGTGTGTGTGTATATCAAACCAGTGATACAATATAAAACAATATAATGCCATATCTGATGTTTGATCGGGTGATTTCATGAAATGCTTGACAATTCAACTTTAAACATCAAGTTGGTTGAGAGAATAGCTTAAAATATGATAGATTGATGATTCACTACACAAACCCGTTTACGTGTTTGCCTTGTTTGGGCTTCTTCAAGTGAATGAATCGGTATATTAGAGATCCCAATTTGGGACATTTGGGTGGGTGTCTACTTTTTTTTGGTGGTCAGATCTTTCACTCATTTAATTTGCTTTTGTTTAGTGGTTGGCTATTGCTTGCTATATTGTTTCAATTCATGGGTATGTGTATATCTGCTAGTGGTTATAAATTATAAACCAAGAAGAATGTTGTGAGTGTTTACATTATCAGTGAATGGTCGTTTTTATCAGTACGTTTTGGGAGTATTTCATCGTAGACGGATTTTTATTCCACCGTGCTAATATCCCTTTTATACGACCTTGAAGGTTTGTTTCATTATATTGGGTTAGGTATACTTCGTCGTGTCTAAGCTTCATATCAAAATGTATCTTTAGGAAGCAATGGGATTCGCCAAAATCGATACTAATTTTCACAACAGAGACCTCAAAATAATCAAACATTGTAAATGGTCGATACTTTCCAACATTTAAGAACAATGGATTAAAACATCCGACGTCTGCAATTTTGATGATTCTATGGACTGCCTCGATTCAGCAGGGATGGCGGATGGAATCGATCCCTATATTCTATATAACCTCACCAAAAAACTGAATTCTAAAAATATAGGACTATATCAGGATCATGGTCTACTGATTGTAGAAAATAGCAACGAGCAAAATTGTGAAAATATTGAAAAATCTACCATAAAAGAAATGAGGAATAAAAAAAAAATCTTTGTGGTCGAAATCTAGGTGAATGTTAAAATCTTACATTTTTTAGAATGCCAGTCACTGACCAACTAACAAATCGACATATCATTTCATCCCAATCCATCTCGGAAAAAATGCTCGTATTTGATGTCGTTAAGTGGCGAAATGAAGAAATAAGAATTATGTTCCCATTATTCCAACAGAAAGTTAACAGTGATATGTGTTTTTTTTAATCGACATACTATATTGTAATACAATGGATGCCCCAATGAATTTACATCGTATATAAGTGATAATTTTCATAGATCAAGTAATTTTTCAATGAAATGTGTTTAAGATCAAAGTCCTGTTTGATGTTTAATGATATATTATATATTTGCTAGATTATATATATATATATATATATATATATATATATATAGAGAGAGAGAGAGAGAGAGAGAGAGACAGAGACAGAGACAGAGACAGAGAGACAGAGATAATTTTGTAGGTTTTAGGTGTTTTCATTTGTTTTTTATGATTCGAAACTGATTGCATTCGGTATTCTAAAAATATATCAATTTTCACTCGATTTATTCGTATTTAGCAACTGTATTTCCCTACATATGGGATGCGCACAGCTATTAAAAACGTATTTTTTGAGGGCATACATTTTCGAAGAAATAAATAAACCCCCACCCTGACCTTCATAGCCCTCCATACTGTAGGATTATTTTATTATGCTCTTATCTATCCAAATCTGTACTAACAAACACAATAGCTGGATGTTTACATTAGTTCCATAGTAAAAATTCATCTTGACAGATGCGGAAGTAAGCAGAGAACTTTATTTTTTTCAACCTATATTTTCTTTATGAGATGTATTAAGCGTTGTGTTTAACTGAGTCGGACTTCACCTTGTATATATTCATGTATTCACAACGTTTTGGTCGTGTAAATGTCCGACAAAGACCGTAGGATAAACAGCCGAAACGTTACGAATAGATATAGAGGCGCTGAAAATATCCTGATCTCACCATACGTAATGAGTTTATCTTTCAGTTTACTATTTTCTGAAAAGTGAAGGAAAATTCAGTTTCCAATCATTGAGATGTTCAATGGGAATGTTCACTAACATTTATAAATTAATTGTGCAAATGCAGTTCAAATTCATGGATTCATTTTTTTAAATTGATATATAGTGAGATATATTGCAAATATGGAGATAATAAAGTTTCCTTGTTTTCAATGTGATCCACAGTCAATGCACTACGGCTGTCAAATATCTCGTTGCTGTTTGTACAACCCATACAATGCTGTAATATGAAACTGAAATGATGGTTAGACATATTCAATTGATTTTGGAGGCTGACAGCTTTATGACTCTATAACTCTCGGGAATTCTCGATTTCAAGATCAGCCTGGTGTTAAAGAGATTTCTTTTTCCAATTTCCTTTTGATGACAAGTGTGATTTGATCGATCATAAAGGTTTATAATTCTTGCCCACCTGTCAAATCAACAGAAGTATTAATAATTAGAAAATATGCAATTGATTCTCCAAAACACATCATCGGTAAGATAAAATTATTTCATTTTCTTTTTCGACGGAGCAAGATAGATAAAAAAAAAATAGATAGAAACAAATTACATACAAAGAGATGAGCAGTTTGGGATATTTACATAGGTATAAATAGATTGGAATAGATACATAGATATGAATAGAATGGGATACATACATACAATAGTTGTTGGCTGGTTTATGGATTAATAAATAAAAAGAGGATATTGAATGTTTTAAAAAGTGAAGATTCAGATAATAAGTCTTGAAAGCAAACTCTATCTGGTAGACAATGTCTTGTATCTTCATCACCTGACGAAGCCGGAACGAACAAGCAAAAATTCAAATAAACAAAGAAATCTCATTTGTACGCAACAAGGTCTTCTGAATTGACATTTATGTTTATTTTGACATATATATGTGATTATAAAGTGGGTCATTACACTGAAACAATATTTGAAATGTTACGTTACAACATGGTGAAATATCATTTGGCCAAGACAACATAAATAGAGTTGAAATGGGGTTGCAGCAAGGATCGAATCGAATCTGCAACCGACAGGGTAGCTGATTCAACATGGCGTTGCTCTGGCTGGCTATATACAGGCAACACCCATAGAGTGATAGAGCTGAACATATATAAGTTTACCCCTCGATATGCTTAGAAAGAATTTTTCTTCGTTTTTTTTCGTTTTTGCGAAGAGATCCAATCTGCAAGGTAAGTTTATGCTAAATTGATATCTAGTTTGTGTTTGCTTCTTCATTTTCAATTTAAAACTTTACCGGATATCATTACCTAGTAAAAGTCAAGAATTATAACTTTATCCATTTATATCCAACTCTTTTCATTTTGTATTGATCAACACAACGCGGCATGCTACCAAAAGACGTTGGTCACGAGACGGTTTCTACTAAGTGAATGGTCGGATCAGACTTTTTATCTCTGTATTGCAATTGACTACTACTCTAGAACGTACCAGCAGTGGGATAAATTTTTTAATTTCTTAAAAATCTATGACAGTTAGAGTCATACAAGCTAGCGACACCGTGTCCTGTCTGTAAGGATATAAATGTAATTATTTGTTAAGTCAGAACGGCAGTGAATTGAATGATGATGTCAGATTTATGGGATATATGCGCTCCATGACTAAAATGATTGAAGGGATGAAAACGTATCTAGGAGAGAACAAATAAACCATCATATTTATCATGATGATAATTGTAATGAATTTCCATTGAACAATCAAAAGAAAAGCTGATCACGAGAAGTATCACTCTAGGTTGACAAGAATCCCAATAGTCTTAAAAAGAGGGGTATACAACCAATGCCTTTTTTGGTTGTCAACTATGGAGCAGAAACATTGAATACGTCAAAAGATTGACTTTCAAACTGAGAACTATGCAATGTGAACAGGGGAGAAGCTTACACAAAATCACGTTGAGAGATCACAAAAAGAACACGGGGTAATACAGATAAAACAGAGACATCATAGGGACCAATTGAAAACTCAATTGGCAAATCATATTGTTAGAATGTCTTATTACTGCTGGACATCACGACCTACAACATGAGTACCCCGCGATCATTTGCGAGACTGTTGCGTGACGAATTACGTAAGCGCATAAAGGGACACCTATGACAGAGAGATGGTGCTGTAAGGTGCTATAGTTGTGGTAAGCAGACCGAAACTGCAGTAGTCGTGAAATCTGAGAGTATCTTTTACCATCGCCCGTGAGTAGGTAACTTTGCAACATTATTGATGAGGATATGAGCGAAGAACGACAAGATATGTGAACTTTCGTACACTGCACCAGCCAGTTTGAATATCATGAACTAAACAGAACATGTCGTAAATAGGGAATATTTACGTACTTTTCACTATCCAGATTATTTAAACCTTTGTGATAATCCGTTAAAATATTCAAAAATTTTATAATGCACAAAAATCGCGATGAGAATGTTGTCTCAAGAGTAGAAAAAGGAAACACTATTGTGGAGTGGACACGGTTTGATATTTGTTGATTTTTCACTATTGACAAATTCATTATGAAATATATATATATATATATATATATATATATATATATATATATATATATATGTATACACGCGCATGCGCACATACACACACATGCACACAATAAAATACATCACTGCGGAAGGTTATTGAATATTTTGCAAGAGAAACTTTTTGCCAACAAAAAGTATTTCTTTGTGGATTATTACCAAGATTTGCGCCGATTACTGAAATGTGACACTCTTCATTGTATCATCAATATCTGTCTTTTAACGTTGGTGGTTGGACAATGACCTTTTCAAGGATCCATCACATTTCTCTGACACGGTTGTTGCAGAGCCAGTGTTTTCTGAATTTGTCTAGTTCGTCTCTCCATCTTGTTTTTCGTCGGCTTCTGTTTCGCAGGTCCATCGGTTGTCTTTCATTCTTGCGACAAAACCAGCCCATTGCCATTTGAGTTTCTCAATAAGTTCTGTGATGTCGCTAACTCCCGATTTCTTCCTGATATATTGTACTTGTGATCTCTCAATGTAAGGTCGAGCATGATTCTCTCACATGCATGCTTCATGTTTCGCATTTTGCCGGTTTGTCTCTTGGTTAGGTTCCATGTTTTAGCTCCATAAGTGACCATCAGGAAGATGCATTGGTCGTATACTCTTCTTTTTAGGATTATTGAGATCGTTTTGTTTTAAGAGATTGAGCTTGCTTTGCTGAAAGCTTGCTCTCCTTGAGTAATCCTCTGCTTGATTTCTTCTTCTTTTGTGGATTTCATCGAGATTCGTTGTTTTGAGGAGATATAGTGGTCCCCTCCCCCCAGTTTTGCATCATTGCTTCTGATAGTTATGTTGTTGCTCTTCTGTTCTACTAAAGTTCATGTGTAGGCCGACTCTTTTGCTTTCTCTGTTTAGTTCATAAAGCATTAGTTAGAGGTCATGTTGGTTCTCTCCAAAAAGGACGATGTCGCCAGCAAATTTGAGGTTGCTCAGATATTTGCCGTCTATTTTGATTCTTGTACTTACCCCGTCAAGGTTATGGAAGATCATCTCGAGGCAGGCTGTGAAGCGTTTAGGTGAGCTGGCACCGCCTTGTCTTACTCCTTTTTGGAATTGGAAGGCTTCAGTGTCTTTATGTACCCAAATAAAGGAGTTTCTGTGATTGTATATATGCTGATGTACCCCGACGTACATAGGGTCTACACCTTGTAGAATCATAGCCTTCATCACCATGGGGATTTCTATGGAGTTGTATGCCTTCATGGAGTTTATAAATGCTACGACAAGTGGCATTTTGTACTCTGCTGCTTTTTCTCTCAGCTGGCTTATTGAATGGAGATGGTCCACGGCAGAGCAGCTTCTTGTAAATCAAGCCTGTCCCGGTGGTTTATTTTCATCTAGTGTTTTAGTGATCTGATTGGGGATGATTTATGTGAACAATTTATAAATGCAGTTGAGTAAGCTTATAGGCCTATTGTTGTTGAGGTCTTTGGCGTTTCCTCTTTCATGTAGAAGCATTATGACTGTTCCAGGCTTTAGAGATTCTACTCTGTTTTAGACGCAAGTTGAACAGATAAGCTAGGTTTTTTGTAGGCGATTTTACCAGCTTTTTGTGTATATTGGTAATGATGTTATCTGGTCCAGGTGCTTTTCTTTTTTTTTTTTTTTTGATAGCTGCTTTCACCCCCCCCCCATGTTGTAACTTCTGGGAAGTCCTCCAACTGATTGTAAGCGACTTGCGTATCCTGGTCGCTGCTCATTTGTCCATGTCTTGAGTTTTCTTGGTTGAATTCTTGGGTGCGTTCAAAAATTCTGTCTCGGTCTGCTGTTATGAATCTGTTTTCTTCGAGTATGCTAGTTATTTATTTTTGTCATGTACTGAGAGCTTTGTTTATTGCTTTGAAGCCTTGCCGTTTTTCGAGAGTGGTTTTGATGATCGCTGCCGTGTACATTCTTTCGTTTTTTCTTGGTTTCTTTTTGATTGTCTTGTTTAGTTCGGCCTTCTCTATTTTTTCCTTTGTTGCTGTTCGCGGTTTGAAGTTTCTGCGCTTTTCAATGAGTTTCCTGGTTTCTTCCGAGATTTTACTGATGATCTTTGCGTCTCTTGGTTTAAACATAGTGGCAGCTTCTACAAGAGAGGTTGTTATTTTGCTGTGGAGTTCGTTGATATTGGTGTCGATTTCATCGGTAAGGATTTTAGATCCGTATTTCAATTCTGGCTTGAAAGGTTGGGAGAGTTCATTTGGAATATTTAGTGGTTGCTGTTTGGTGTGGAACATTCTTCTACGTTCTTTATAGGTGTTTACACCTTACCATTCTATGGTTGCTTTTTTATTTTCACTTGGTTTAGAATTTGAATGTTTTTGATAGTGTGTTTTCTGTCCGTTAGGATTCAGTCTATTTCATTTTCAAGTTTCATTGTTGTGTGTCTTCCAAATCCATTTTCTATTTGGTTTCTTTTTGAAGAATGCATTCATGATTTTCAAGTCATTTGCGGTTGAACAGTTCACAAGGTCCTCACCTCTCTCATCCCGAATTTTGTATTTTGCATTGATGATGTTTAAGTATTTTTGGTATCTTGTAGTAGGGGGTTCAAGTTGGATGACATTCAGCTTGTAACTCTTTGCGAGTTGTATGGTAACGCTGGTTATGAGGTCTGAGATAGCTTTGAAAGCTACTACGTTGTCTTTGAGGTCTTTATGATGAGAAAGCCTACTCTGCTTTGTTTAATTTTCTCTCTTCCATAGCTGTAGGGAGGATGTTTGCTTTTCAATCCTATAATTTTTTTTTTTTTTGGTCTTCTTATTTCGCGATTATCGATGATGTCTCATTTGATGTTCTTGATTTTTTTCTCTAGAAAGGGTTAGGTGAGAGTCTGTAGAGAGTGTTCTGACGTTTAAAGTGCTGATATATAACGTTGTTATCTTGATGAAGGATTTGGGGTTAAGGTTTTGATTAGGTTGTTGCTGATGGGGCACATTGCTTCCACCCAACGTAAGTGATTCGGCTTGCTGTTTTGGTACCAATGGCTCTGCGAGGACGGATGTTATCCTGGTCTAGCTTGTATAAGTTTCATTGTGCAGATCATGGGGAGTATTTGGCTATACTCTGCCACACTGGCCCATGACGTGTTGGTAGGAGGTCTGGAGGAGTGATCACTGTTGGTGACGTTTTGAGTTTCCTCAGCGGCTCTTAGCACCCATTCTATCTGTTCTTGGTGGGAATCAAACTGGGTGTATGCAGCGCTATAGAAGGTAGAAAAAAGGATTAAGAGTGAGAGTGCAAGTTTATTCTATTCCATTTCATTCTATTTCATCTATCTTTTCATTCATTTTATCCATCTATCCCATTTATTATTTTATTTATTTATTTATTTATTTATTTATTTTTGCTTCGGTTCCATTTCATCTTAATCTTAGCCTACTTGCGTCTACAACGGGGCTCAGCTTTGTGCTTATCGATTACCAACAAGACTGATGGATTTTTATCAGCAATATAGGCAGTTCAAAGTTGAGCATACCTCTCCCTTATATATTTAGTTTTTAACTTGGTTAAAATCCACAGGCAGATATGCAAAATACATTGAAAAAAAAAGAAATTACGGCAAATTTAATCGTACTCATCTGGTTCTTGCAGCAGCACTGGGATTTTTGGGACTTCGTCCAGCATTTGAAACAAATTTGAATTTTTCATCCTTTTTTGCTAAATAGTTCATGTCCATCTCACGGTAAGAATTTACTACTTGGCAGTGTGTCTTGAATCTAATTTAATGCTTGTTTTTCATGGCCAGTCAAATCCAATTCGAGAGTAAATATACCATAATTACCTGTATCAGGGAAATAAGATACTGGTACTGGTATATATATATATATATATATATATATATATATATATATATATATATATATATATATATATATATATATATATATATATATACATATATATATACGTATATATGTATATCAGTATCTTGTTATTATTATTATTATTATTATTATCATCATCATTATCATCATCATCATCATCATTACTATTATTATCATTATTATTAGTAGTAGTAGTATTAATATGTGCAACAACAATGTTGAGAATAAGAACATAAATCTCAAGATAGAAAATGCAAAACTCGGTAAGGTAGACCACTACATCTACCTGGGACAACGAATCTCCATGACATCTCCAAAAGAGGGGGGAATCAAACAGAGAATCACTCTGGGATGGCAAACCTTCCCCAGAGCAAATTCAACTATCATAAACCAAACAATCCCAATAATTCTAATGTTCTCCCGATAGTCACTTATGGAGCTGAAACATGGAACTTAACCAAGAGATAAACCTACAAACTGAGAAGCATGCAACGTACGCATGAGAGAATCATGCCCACTCTTACATGGAGAGATCACAAGACAGTACAATATATCAGGAAGAAAATGGGAGTCTGAGACAGCATGAAAAACATTCAAAAAACTCAAATGACAATAAGCAGACCATGTTGCAAGAATGACGGACAACCAATGGATTTCACGACTCACAACATGAATCCCAAGAGATCACATGATTAACCGAGGTCGACAGAATGCAAGAAGGAAAGATGACAAATTTTGGAAATGCTGGCTCCGTGGTACCCATGATAAAGAGTTGTGGCGGATTCTGGGAAAGGTCTATGTACAACAATAGACGTTAACAGACTGATGATGAAACTCAACGATAAATATAACTAGTCATTGAATCTATAAACATGTTACTCCCCTACTTTAAGGAATTAAACCTGCTTTCCCCCGAAAACTCTTTCTTGTATGGACCCCAGAAGTTCACTTATATAAACATGAAAACTAATTATGGACCAATGGAGTCAGAATTGAGTGTCTATCTGGTTCGATGTATTCAAATCATTGTAAGTATCATGCTAAAAACATTATTTTTTAGATTTACACTAACCGATAATCCCAGTTCAATTATACGTCAGTTGTATTGTCACCGTCCAAAATATTGTTTTTTAGTATTCGGAAAAAAAAAAGGAATTTTTTGACTCTTTTAGCGGGGAGGGAAACCTATTTTGACCAATATTTTCAAAAGAAATCCTATGTCTGCTTTGAGCATAATTCTGTCCTATGAATTTGACATGAACAACAGTTCCTATATATATATATACATACATATATATATATATATATATATATATATATATATATATATATATATATATGTATATATATGTGTGTGTGTGTGTATGTGTGTGTGTGTGTGTGTGTGTGTGTGTGTGTGTGTGTGTGTGTGTGAATGTGTGTAAGGTTACGTTGTTCGTGTGTGTGCATGTTGATGGGTGTGGATGAAGTGTATATTTGTGTGGGTGTATACATAAATTATATCCGTGAAAATGTCCACGAATATATTTCCATATCCGATGAGAACAATGTACACACATATATATATATGTATATATGTATATATATATATATATATATATATATATATATATATATATATATATATATATATATATATATATATATATATATATGCGTGTGTGTTAGTGTGTCCGTGTCTGTGTAATGTTATCATTTTTTAGCGGTTACGGTATCTATGAATGAAGCAACTTCGATACCGTAGCATACGTATACATAAAAATTTTAGTGCATTCCAATGACTATTGTGAATTTCATTCAAGTCGGTGCAATCGTCAGATCATCCTCTACACCTGCTACGGTGTTTATTATATATTTGATGTTCAAAGTCACATGAGGGCTGGATGATGGAGTGTTTTGACTAAAAATGCCCGTTTTCCATTGTGTAGTATTGTTTGCGGGTTTTTAGTTTGAAATGTTAATTTTTCAAAAAATTGGTTTGATCCAAAAAAATATTTAGTTATTCCAGATCTAGTACTAATGATAGCTGACATTCATGTAGCTATCATTAATAATGCTGTTATTGTTGCCGATATACTGGAATAAAATCTTTTTGATAATTTATGGTTTACGGTTATGTTTAATCATCAGAGTTGTACTATGCTTTTAGATATTGCAGGCTATTGAGGAAAATACTTGTATTCTTGTTCACACCAAACATTATAAATAGCAACGGATGCCCAACCTGAAAACATGGTGGAATCCAATGAATAAACTTATTGAACCGAACTAAATGCAGACCCTAGTAAACGATCGAATGAAATTTAACTTTTGTCCTTGAGGTTCAATGAGATATGTGTCAAGACCCCCCCTCCATAGCGTATTGGAAGACAAACAAGATATGTTTCTGCCATTTAATGGCACCGGGTCAGTTTGCTTACTTTGGGCGATAAAGTAGATAATGCGTTCAGTTCGGCAGAGTTCAAAGGATTTTTCTCCGCTTTTTCAGTATTGTCTTTGTGTGTATGTTCGTTCATGATCTTAATATCTATCTCTATAAGCTTGATGAGAAAGTTATATTTATTGCCCTGAGTATGATGATCATGGTAGGCAATGTTGCATTTCAAAAGATTTTCAAATGGATTCCAGATTCTAAAGTGTAGTTCATGCCAAATACTTCAGAAGAAGAATATAAAGGGACATCATTTACGATGCGAATAGGACACAGAAAGGTTGCTTGTTATTTAAGCCGTTTATAATCAGACATAGATGAATGAATTGACAGAGGCAAAGAGCATTATCTGACTGTTGGAAGGATGGAACTCCGTGACGACTGCCGAGAGATTGTGATTCATAAAGCTTCTTACCCCCTAAGTATGTATTTCAAAGTATGTATCTCAACATATCTCAAGCAAGACAATATTACAGCGGGGGAAACAAGTAATTGGACACTTGCAAAATATCGATTTGATATGGCTCTAAAGTCATTATATTTTTTACCTTGGAGAATAATTGACGAGGCCAATGGACATATGTCTAATCAGTGCAAATAAGACTGAGATTAAGTACAGACTTGAGGTTAAGAACAGTTATTTGAAATCCGGGATAGTTTTTTTTAAAATCTGAACTCTGCTATCAGTATCTATTCTAGTAATTGTAACTAAGTAAAGAAATACAAATAGTTGGTGGTAAATATTCATTCACTGATCACTAAAAAGAAGTAGAGCACTAATTTTATTTAATATCAATTCGGAAAATATTTTTAAACTCCAGAAACACATTTCTTTGGCATTCATTTAAATAACTTTGTTTGGGAAATGGATTTTCTTTACCACTGATAACACTTCTTCTGAAAAATGCTTGCAGCAGCACAATAGTTAAGATTTGGTTTATTTATTATTTGGTTATATATTATTTGGTTTATATATTATTATTATTTAGCTCACTAGAAATCTAAATTTTGAAACTCCAACTGCTCAACATTTTTTATCAAAATCTTGCAGCTGAAATATTATTCACACACACACACACACACGCAAGCACACACACATACACATATTCAGTATGAATAAGAAATGCAATATGATATTTTATAAAATAATACATTATCCGACGTGTTTTGTTATTTTTTCATTAAGTGCTTGATACATTCAGCATTAAACATTTAGTTGATTCAGAGTAGAGCATGAAATATATTTGGATAAGGATTCGCTACAGAAACACAGTAATATTTCTGCACTGTTTTGGGTTCTTAAGGTGAATGGTAAGTTTTTTTATTTGTTTTTAAGCTATTAGGGGTCTATTTGTTTAGTTTTTTGTAATTGCTTGTTATGTTTTTTCTGTTTAATTTGATAAGAATGCTGTACTTGTTGGTAGTTATAGATTATGAATTAGGAAAATGTGATGTAGGCATCTTCGTAATTTACATGTAGTTAAATTGTGCTATGTTTCCTCTCTGAGGATGTGATTAAACTTTCTTGGTAAATAGATATGATACGGCTTTCTCCAAAGCGACCTGTATTTGTATTAATTTATATTATTTATTTGTATATCCAAGACAGATGCCATGCAGTTATTGATGGATATCGTGATCATCTTCTCAACATACCCGAAGAAAATGACAGTTGTGGTTGCTGTCAGGGAAGAAAATTGTTTTCACTTCGAAACCATTTATCTGAGATCCATATGTACATAATGATGGAGTGCAACATATCGAAATCACAAAGATTCCTTCGTATCTGTAAGTGTAGATATCATTATTACACGAGGAAAATAGCGTGTTTGATTGCCTTACCCGCAGGAGTAGATAACTCTCCATGGCTTTGAAATATGTCAAAACTGAAGTAATGCAAGAATCTCTGCAATGATCGATTTATATATACAGCTATTTTTTACAGACATGCATTTAAATTCAATTTCGCACTCACGCACACATGCATACATAAACACATGCATAAGCCCACGTAGATACGCACACACATATATGCAAACATGCAAGCACATATGCAGGTATATGGATTGGATTTTAAATGTTTCATTGGCTGTGGACAAATTTTGATCTGCTTTTCCACATCGGGTTTTCCCTTTTATCGAATGTAACTAGCATATACCAGCCAAAAGTGACGGAATTATCTATGTATGGATCGGCACTAACGAGGCTAAAGTTATTTAGGTAATTATATTTCAATAATTCTCTACTTCTCTTGTTGATTGATAGCGTAGGAAGAGTATGTCTCTTTCTTTTCCTTTCTCTCTCTGTCCCTCATTTTTGACTTTTTACTGTTTAGTCCTAAAAAGAAAAATGCAATTCTTGTTAACTGAAGAAATTAGAGTCAGGATTTTGACAATGATATTGGGTCGCCTTAGGCACATGTGCAATGACCTTTGTTTTGCTTTGTTTTTAAATATGTTTGTTTGAATCACTGACGATCTCCAAATAATTGTCAAGAAGGAAAAAAAAATGATAAATGAGTTTAATTCATTAAAACTTTCCGAGAATAAACAATGAACAAATCACGCTACATACATAAAAAGAGCACCAAATCTGTCATCATTTTGTCAACAGTGAAGATGTAATTAAAATGATTTCGCTGCATTAGAATTCTGGAGAAACAGGGAAAAAACTCTTGCATTGAAGGCGACTATACCTGTCAACATCAACAAAAGCAGTTGAGCATTCAAGATTAATTAGTAATCAAAACGCGACAGAGAACAAAAAAAAAGAGCAGATTCTGTTCAAAAGCTGCGACGTTTTTACACAATTTTTGCTAGCATTCGGCAAAATTTGTCAGCAAAAAATGTCTTTCAGATTGATGAAATAAATTCTATGAAGTAAAACTATTTTATTTCTCAAAGATTCCCTGAAAATTGTCAATGATTAGTTTTCAGGTATGTATTCACAATTCGAAGAGGAATTCAC
Source organism: Thysanoteuthis rhombus (assembly GCA_963457665.1). Lineage (NCBI taxonomy): Eukaryota > Metazoa > Mollusca > Cephalopoda > Oegopsida > Thysanoteuthidae > Thysanoteuthis > Thysanoteuthis major. Next base: position 82,822,457 of record OY735201.1, read on the forward strand.
AATTGCACTGTACAATCAATTGCTTTTCTTTAGGCTCCATAGCTTTAACTAATTTATGAAGGATAAAAAAAAATAATGAGGTAAAAGCATTGTTACAAAATTTAGCACAAAGATATTATGAAAGTTTTGGTAAATGCCCTTAAGTTCACATATTGAAATTTGTCAACCAAAACTGGATGCATAGACATCCACATCAATTTGAAAACCGTGAGAAATCTATATATTTGCATACCATTTGGTGGCGGGAAAATTAAATAAGTACTCCTCATCATACTTTGAATTAATGCTTTTTTTTTTAATTCAACCTCAGATACTTCACTTAGATGGTGCTCAGTTTTCATTGTGAGCTTTTGCTAAATTAATCTCCTAATCTGCGTTCACTTGTTTTCTGAAAGTTCAGACCTTTTTGGTGATCGCTCTCCAACGAAAGGCAGAATAATCTACTCATTTGTTGATCAACCCTTTTCCGTTTTATCTAATTGATAACCCTTAACACTTGATTTTTCCTTCTTCTGAGGAATTTAGGGAGATTTGTTGTCCTAGGTAGATGTGATTGTTCACTTTCTCCAGTTCTACATGTTCGATTTTGATCTTTTTGTTTTTATCTCTGACATGATTGCTGAACATGATCTTTGCTTTGCTGAAGTTCATGTGTACGCTGACTTTCTTCCTTTTTTTCATTTAGTTCAGCTAGCATTAGTTGGAAGTCGAGTAAGTTCTCTACAGAAAGGGCAATACTGTCAGCAAAACTGTGGTTGATCAGATATCGGTCGTCTATTTTGATCCCTTTATTTTCCCAGTCTACGTTTCTAGAGATCATCTCAAGGCAGGCTGAAAAGAGTTTGGAAGGGCTGATATCATCTTGCCTTACCCCTTTTTGGAGCTGAAAGGGCTCTGAGTCTTTATGTAGCTTGATACAGGAGCTGCTGTGACTGATCATATGTTGCAGTACCCTGGGGCATACTGGGTTTACAGCTTGTGTTGTGATGGCCTTCATGACCATAGAATTCACAAATTGTCGGCCTTTTTTAAGTCGATAAATGCTACAGCGAGTGGTATCTTGTATTTTGTTGCTTTTTTCTTAGATGATTTATCGAATCCATGTCATCCATGGTCGAAGAGCTTCTTCCAAAGCCAGCTAGCTACCATCTAGTGTTTTTTGTGATTCAGTTGTTTTTGTTTTTGTTTTTTTTAGTGAAACCTTTGTATATGCAGTTGAGTAGGCTGTTAGGTCTGTAATTGTTGAGGACTTTTGGGTTTCTTTTTTTCATATAAAAGCATTATGATTGCAGTGTTCCAGTTTTCAGGATTTTACTTTGTTTTAAACAGGTGTTGAATGAAATAGCCAGTTTCCTATTGATTATTTGAGCTGCTTTTTTGAGTAGATCAATGATGATGTTATTTTGTCAGGGGGCTTTGTTTTCTTTGCTTTTTTTCATGGCTTGCTTCACTTCTCAAAGGGCTTTTGGGAAAAGTTTCGAACTGATTTCTCGTGTCTTGTGTATCCTTTTCGCTGTTTTTTAGTCCTAGTATGGTGTTTTGTGTTTTTGTCAGAATTATTTGACACGATCAAAAATTCTATCTCTGTTGTTAGGCTCCTTTTTTTCCAAAGTATGTTTTGTTCATAGTTTTGATGCCCGACCACCTTTTTGGAGTTGATTCGATGACTGCTGTTGTTTATCTTCTTCTGTCTTCCCGTTTGTTTGTTTTTATTGTATTATTCAATTCAGTCTCTTCAATTTACTCTATTGTTGTTGTTAGCGACTTGAGGTTTTTATTTTTCTCCCATGAGACTCCTGATTTCATCTGATATTTTATGAATGGTTCGTGAGCTCTTTAGCTTAAATAAAGTAGCGTCTTCTATTAGAGGAGCTGTTATTTTGTTGTTGAGTTCGTTGATGTTGCTGTCGTTCTCTTGTTCAGTAAGAATTTCATGTTTTTCAGCAATCTGAGTGTTTTCTTGGTGAAATATTTTGGTAGTCACTTCTGGAGCACATCATCCCCACCGAGAGCAAGTGACTTGCCTCTGCTTTTTGGGACCAAGGATCCAGCAGGTAATGGTGGTATAATTTTCATTGCTTGAACCAAGGGGAGTGTTTGGTCATGCTCTGCCACACTGGCCCATGATGCTTTTATTTGCTATTCCTACATGCTTATCTCTTTGACAATGTGTCAGTGATGTTTAGTTTTCATAGTCACCTGTGCCGGTAAGGGTTGGGGCCACTTTGTCATGTCTCTAGATAATTTTTCCTTTCTTTTTTTCAGTATACGTGAGTGGCATTATCACAATAGAAATGCAATTAGAAATTTAAAATCTCAGCCTTATAATTTCTTTGGGTGTGTGTTTCAAAGAGATACGGGGGAGAGAAAAAAATTCAAATAGCCAAAAAGAAAACGCTACCCATGGAATTTAGAGTCAAACTTTAGGAAGAAAATAAAACAAAACAGGGAAATGAGATCATGAACAGGCAGTACTTATCTGAATCAAGCTGGCACTTAAGGTTGAATTGGGTGATTCAACTGTGACAGTTCAAAGTTTTGAAGAACTCAACCATGTATTGTTTTGTTGAAAAAAGTTTTGCCATGTTCTTCCAATTATATCCTGCTAGCTTTGGGGGCATCGCTACTTTCATCAGCAATCTGCAGAAGCTTATCTCTTTGACAATGTGCCAGTGATTTTTTGTTGTTTTTTCTTATGGCAACCTCTGCCAGAAGGACAGTGATGGGGTAAGTTCCTACTTCATCATGACTCCTTGATAGATTTTTTTTCATTCGAGTGATTCCCATTACTATGGCATCCATAATTATTGTACGGACAATTTAGTATAAGTAAGTATTTTCTTCACACAGATCGACGATTTCCATTTTATGACTTCGACGAAACTCAAAACATTCTATGAATTGTATGCAATCTTTTAGAGATATTTATGACACGTACCTTTTTTTAATTACAGCAAATCACATAAATTGCTTTAAAAAAGGGAGATACAAATTATTTGGAATTGCTCCCTTAAAATTCTGTATAACGCAATCCTCACCTAAACCATAGTGGTGAATTTCATCAAGCTTCCCAAATACATTTAATTCGACCCTGAAAATGCTCCCTCTTTTTGCAAAATTTCAGTACTGGAAATGAGAGAGATTTCGAATCTTAGGCACAAATGATTCATATCTAAAAATAAATTGTGTATTACATTTTTTCCGGTTGCAATTGTTTAACGTGTTTATCAGTCATCGATGGATTATTGGCTTGAATCAGAGTGAAAATTTATTTTTTCAAATCAATAGTAGTTATAGTTGTAGACACTGCGTGCACATATTGATTTTTATGCAAACAGGACCAGTAAAAAATGCATACCTCCAAAATTGTAAAATCTCAATAAAAAGGTATATTTTATCATATAGTTGACAAAAAATATCAATACAGTTGTAAAAATTAAAAATTCTTTTTTACAAAGTTTAGTTACGTGTGAGTACCGCTGAAATAACTATCGTGAGCCAATGTATTGATATTTTGTATATTCCAAGTTAGAATATTCTTACTCATGGTTTTGAGTTTTTAAAATATTATCAACGCGTGCAGGTAAGCATTTTTCTTAATGCTTTATAGATATATGAAAAAATGGAAAAGATCCCTCAAAAACAAATTCCCAGATCCACATTTTTCTTTATTTTTTCTAATTTTTTTTGTATTTTTCAGCGGCAACTCCCCAAATCGCCGTTTAATTTATTTTTCGACCAAAGATGATCTTGAATTATTCTTTGAATTAAAATGGTAAACTGTTTCAGCATTTTCAAATTCTTTAGGACAAATTTGTCTTTGCAATAGGCCTAGCTTAGGGAACTTCCTGTCCTATCCGACTCATCAAACTGCATGAAATGTTCCAGACTTTTAGCACTCATTGTACCTCCTTCAAATTTGCTGGCAGAGGTGAATATATCGATACATTGATTATGTTACTCACAAGATGCCATAGTAAAAGGAGCGAGAGTTTCCAAATATTACCCACCTTTTTATTGAGTTACCATCTCGTGTTACGGCTAGGATGAACGCAGATGATGAGTCGTTCTTCTAACAATGTTCTTTCTTTCAAGTGTATGTGCTTTCTGTCATACACGTCGATGAAAAACAATGCATATAAGAAGACCCCCCTCAACCATCTCTCTCTCTCTTTCTCTTTCTCTGTCTCTCTGTCTCTCTGTCTCTGTCTCTCTGTGTCTCTGTCTGTCTGTCGGTCTGTCTGTCTCTCCGTCTGTCCGTCTGTCTGTCTGTCTCTGTCTCTGTCTCTGTCTCTGTCTCTGTCTCTGTCTCTCTCTCTCTCTCTCTCTCTCTCTCTCTCTCTCTCTCTCTCTCTCTCTCTCTTTCTGTTTCTCTCTTGTTGCAGCAAGAATGAACGTGATGGGCACACTGTTCTTCCAAAAATATTCATTCGTTCCGAGTTTTCATTCTTTCTCTTTTACGCAGTGATAGAATGGGGGTATTTGGGAGTGTGACACGTACCAACTCTTCAATTTCCAGTTCATTTTGTATATTCATCGTCAATTGATTGATACGCTACTGTATACATATCTTACAAAAAATCAGATCTATCGGATAGATTGTTCTCACAAACTTTTTTCCATCACAGCTCCTATGCATATATAAATAACAATGCATCTCGATCAAAGCAATCTTTCTCTCTCTGTCTCTCTCTGTCTCTGTCTCTGTCTCTGTCTTCAGGGAGTTGCCCTCCGCAGTTTCCTTTGTTTTTTTTATTTTCAGCAATTATTGCTCCTCTCACGATGGCTTTCTGCTATTTTGTTACTCTGTCTGGCATCATTTGCTCAAACTTGCTGAGTAGCTTATCCGTTGCCAGCAATCCTCACTTTCTTGGATTTCGTGAATGGAGTTTTTGAATCAGGTATTTTGAACGTACAAATATCGGTAGATTTTTCAAAATATGGCTGAAATTTGGTATTCCATTTCCAGGTTCTCCAAAATCACACACATCTCTCAAAAGTATAAATATACAACATATTAATAAAACATTAACGAATTAATTTTGCTCAATGCGCTCTATTTGTCTCAAGCTCTTCCATCCTCCCTTTCATATTACGTGTCCCAAAAATTCCAACAGTCTCTTGCTGAATGTTGGTATTAGTTTCTTCGTATTTACTACCCCATTATAACTTCCCCATTTGTTGCTAAACTCCCAGATTTTATTTTGTAAACATAACAACAATGACAAGTTTCTACTTCAAGTTGACACTACAAGTTCAGACTTACAGTCCGGACGATGAAAACTATAAAGTGAAAGAGTTACAAATGTAAATTGATAGAAAAGGAGAAGGGAAGATAGAGCCCAATCCTGTATCATCAGTCACCAAAAGCAAGAAAGAAGGTAAGATAAAACGTATGCAAAGGAATACTCATATTTTAGTGAGAATCCATAAGAAACACAGAGACATTTCGTATGAGAGAACAAGAAAGAATTGGCTTTCTTGATTGAACTTGGTAATTATTCATCGTGAAGGGAATGGACGTTAGTTAAAGTTGGTAGCACGAATATGAGTATGAATATTGTCTCAATAAAATTTTTAAAAAGGGGAAGCAAATTCTCTAAAACGACAAAAGGATTATATACAACACATTCCTCCTGAACAAATGCCCCAAGATATCAACTTATATGTACGTGGTGTGGGTGTGTGAATGTATGAACGGATTGAGATAGAACGACAATATTTGCATACAGTCATTCTCCTTTTTTCGAAAGTTTGCTCTACTCAACTTCTCCGCTGGAGTGGAAACTTAATGTTGTCTCTACTTAGCCTTAAATAACAACTTCCACGGAGACACTTCATTCGTTGTCATCTTTTTTTCAGTACTCTCTGGACCCAAAAACAATATCCCATAGAAATATTATTGTACTGAATACAATGAAATTTCATAATTCTATTATTATTATTATTATTATCATCGTCATCATCATTATTATTATTATCATTATTATCATTATTATTATTATTATTATTATTATTATTATTATTATTATTATTATTATTATTATCATTGGAGAAAAATATATGCTGAGGCTTTTGTACTGGCTCATTTGAATAAGTATAATATAAGAAACTGATTGCTTATTCGTTACATCTTTCATCGTTGAATGCATGAGTCAATGGAATCTTCAAGAAAGTTTCAAAATCGCCTTAACTCGTAATCTAGCGAAGGAAATAAAAAATGGGGAAGTATTTGGTTAAAACCCGTCTAGGTTCTTGAAAAACTGACAAGCAGTTACATCCAAACGCACAAATATCATTTTATATCTATATCATTACTCAGGTTGTCCCTACATACGTTTCAAAAGTATACGCTTTCAGTGACAACATACGGGTAAGGTTGGGTAATTTGTGAGCAGGGTAGGAAGAGAGTGAAAAAAAGAAGAGAAAATTTTAAACAATTAAACAACAGGTCTGTTCAGTCACTCAATACAAGCCATCGTAGGACCAACATCTTTTGGCAACATGCTGTGTTGGGGGTGATCAATGGAAAATGGTGATCAATGAATAATTTACTTCTCTCGGCTTATGTTCGATCACAAAACATCTGAATTTTCAACAAACAGGCAAGAACGCAACCGGATACAAATTGGGTACTTATTTTAGCAGAAGTTCACATTGCAAACTGAATCCCCTGCATTAAAAATAATTTAGAAGAAGAATTATAAAAAGCAAAAAAAACTTTTTTGTAGACATAATAAAGAGTAAATATTTATATGGTCAACTCTCTAGCTCTCTTAGTGCGGTCTATACGCGTGATATATACATATATAGACACGTACAAAGCAAGTTAGGATAACTTGAAAAGTTCTAGAGACTGTTTTGGTTGACAGGTCATGAAAACAATTTTTAAAATTGATGAAGGTAAATAGTTGTTTAAAATGAATTTTGATGACAGGAATAAGTTGGGGTAGAACAGGAATTCACTTACTTTATATACTTTATTAAGAGAGCATGACAGGGTGAGTGTCATCCCATCGTAGCCCCATGAATACCTCACTTGACCAGCCAGCCAACTACGCTATAGATTCTTCTCTTTGAGTGTCTCCTGGTTATGCGGGTCACAGTTCTGGGACTACGACTTTGAAGATTTGCATGAGTACACCACCAAGCACCATAAAAGATCTTCCTTTATTTATTTTTTAAAAAGTCACTTCATGCTCATTTTGGATTAACGACACCCACATTTTCTGCTGATATATTTTAGATAATTTGATATAAAAGATCTATATTAATTTTTATCGTTCTGAATGAAAAGAAAATCTTCTTTTTTTGTTCGATTATGTCAGATGATTAGTTTTGGTTTACACGCAAACTATAGTATTTCATTTGAGCGTAGTATAGATTTAGGCATATATTATCAGATTATTACAGTAACAAACTGATTTTTGTTTTTGAATGCAAGCATCAGAGGAATCAACACAAGGTTTCAAAATAGCCTTTACTCAAAATCTTGCACAAGAAATAAAACATTTTTAAACATTCAATTTCTTGTGTGATGTACACGGGTTTATTTCAAATAATAATAATAATAATAATAAGAAGAAGAAGAAGAAGAAGAAGAAGAAGAAGAAGAATATTAATAATGAGAAGAAGAAGAAGAAGAATAAGAATATTGATAATGAGAAGAAGAAGAAGAAGAAGAAGAAGAAGAAGAAGAAGAAGAAGAAGAAGAAGAAGAAGAAGAAGAAGAAGAAGAAGAAGAAGAAGTAGAAGAAGAAGAAGAATGCATGCCTCTTTTACTGGACCATCCAGCAGAAAAACTTTGTATATTCTGCTTCAGTTGAAGAGTTAAACATTGCAAGAATGAATTAAGAAAGGAAAATTAACAGAAATCAGATGTCCCTCTGCTTTCTATTGACAATGGAATGAGAACAATCTATCCCAGTGGATTCAAAATCTATTCCACTATGCTGTGATGACAATTTCCCTATTTCTCTATTTCCCTCTCTCTCCCTCAGCGTTTCCTCGGAGTTTGTCACCTCACTTGATCTTCTTGTTCGTTCTAATTTATCTTTGATCCGACACGAAACAACAAGTGAAAATGAAAACATTTAAACTAGCATCAGGTTTTAAAACAGTTGTTTTCCATCAATTAATAAATTTTTTTCTACAATTTTTTGCAACGTTTAAAATCCAAGCCTTGCATGATTCATGGTATTTGAAAAAGCCATAAAAATGTCTCTTACCCAAATATAACAATTACGGAAAAAATCGCCGACTTCCTTCATGCATAAAGATAGGCATATTTATGAGAAATTAAATGACCCATGCCCCACGTCGCACATTGAAAAAGAAAAAAAAGGATATATTTTATCACCCCAGTCTGCTAAACTGCAAGGAATTTGGTCACTGAGATGCTAAAAAAAAAAAAAGATTCAATGACCTCCGTCAAAGGAACCCATTTTGGGGGTTGTTATTGGTTTGGTTACCCTTTCTACAGAGAAAACATTTTCCTTTAGTACAGCCCAAATACAAGAAATCAGAATATGAAACAAAAGATTACAAAGAGTTTTTCAAATCCCCATCATAAGTTGTTATAATGTTTTCATTAAATTCACAGAGGAGATAAACACCTTTCCACTGTGCATCTTTCCCCAAAAAAATTTTGGTCCGAGGATTTCTGAAAAATAAGTCTGAAAAAAATGTACAAATGCTGCCAGACACTAGCTGAGGGATCAATGTTGTATGAACGTACATTGTCAATTGAACCCTCTACTAAAAACCGGTTCTGAAGTGAACATTCCAAATTAGTATACCTAGTAAGGATTAAATATGTACATTTCAGCCCTCTACCTCCATTGGAGCTGCCTGTATGTTCAATACATAGATACAGACAATTGGTCAGCAAGACTGACATATTGACAATCCGGGTGACACTTTTGGTCGAAGGGTTTCAAATACAAACGATGATGAAATGCAGGCGATATGTTTTGTCGATTCGGATTTGGAATCCTCACTCTAAGAAGAAAGTAGTGATTGTTTGTCGATAGCCATTACGAAAGGAATAAAAAGTCTACGATTAAATGGTTTTTCAATAGTTTTGGTTTCTTTGCCTCGGGTTTTGCTTAAAAATCGAAACAAATTCCTTTTTGTCTGCGCCCAGCAGTTCATCTGTTTCAATTAACTTACACCAAACAATTAAACTATACGTGTATGTATTCCGTCCTTAATTGATCATCCAAATCTCTAAGACTAATGTCGTTTTGAACCATGCAATTTTCAGTAATCATACAGGAAGAGATTTCTTCCCAATCAATACTTGCGTTAGACTATACATTCTTAAGTACCGTTTATCTCCTACAAAACCATAGCAGAAAAAGAATTCTGTAAATATATTGATCACTCGTTCTAATAGTATTTGATTTGCATTGCTTTCCACCTTAGAAGATTTCCCTCATGATCTTATTGATCTCAACTCAGAAAGTTCTGATAATTAGTAGAGAATATTAAGATCCAAAGGTTTTTGTCAGTGTCACTGATGTAATTCAATAAATCGAAAAAATGTTTGAGTCGATCTGATAAACAAACAGAATTGTTTCACAGGAAAAAAATTTGCCCTCTCTGATCCAGTGATTTCCAAACATTATTGTGAGACTGAGAGAGTTACATGAAAGACAATTGTGAATACTTTTCTCTAATGGAGTGGTTCTCAAACTCTATTATGGCCATTCAGATTTCATGGCCAACAATTATGAACTTTTTTCACTTACTCATATCCAGTGAGTCTCGGACATTATTGTATAACCAATGAAATTTCATGACAAATAATTCTGAGGTCCTCAAACTTTATACTTTGATGCCACTCAAATAAATATATTTGATATCTGTGGCATGCCAACTGTACTCAGTTAAGATAATAATTTACATTGTTATTGTGAGGTTACGTTTCACAATTTGATCCTGATGTTAGTAGTAATAGATTAATGTACTATAAGTCGATGTCAGTAGTCAATGAACATATTTCCAAATCAGCATACTGATATACGTACTCGTCACCCCTTTTCCCAATCATTTGCTGTCAAGAAGGTTGATATCCAACTAAATTTAGCGATAAAACTACTGGAAGTTCGATGGTGGAAGCGGGACATACATAATAGCCATACAGGATATGCTCAAAGCTCGGAGTGGACATTTGTGAATCTTTCAGGAAATACTCTGCCATATTGTATATCTATACGTATGTATGTAGCTCTCTCTCTCTCTCTCTCTCTCTCTCTCTATATATATATATATATATATATATATATATATACACACACACACACACGCACACACACGTGCCAGAACTTTGAACCCCCTTGCTACATATGCCTGAATGAAAATTTTTCACATCCACTGAATAATAAACTTACTAAATAAAAAATAAAAAATGGTGGCAAAGTCAGGTATAACTCCAGAATTCATGATTAAATACCCTACACACAGAAATACTATGATCAACCACCATAGCTACTATCATTATTATTATTATTATTATTATTATTATTATTATTATTATTATTATTATTATTATTATTATTATTTGGAATCTCACACCAGTTGCCTGGTGGTAACCGCTGGAGTTTGAGTGACAGCAAGTCTCCTCAAGTCTCCAGCCCTCCTCTCCTAGTACTCATAGGTCGCAGTAATTCTACGATATACAGTTTCACACCGGTTGCCCAGTGGTTATCGCTGAAGGCTGAGTGACAATAAGTCTCCTCAGGTCTTCAGCTAACGTCTCCTCCCTCTTTTATTTGCAATCTCACACCAGTTGCCTGGCGGTAACCGCTGGAGTTTGAGTGACAGCAAGTCTCCAGCCCTCCTCCCCTAGTACTCATAAGTCGCAGTAATTCTGCAATTTACAGTTTCACACCAGTTGCCCAGTGGTTATCGCTGAAGGCTGAGTGACAATAAGTCTCCTCAGGTCTTCAGCTAACGTCTCCTCCCTCTTTTATTTGCAATCTCACACCAGTTGCCTGGCGGTAACCGCTGGAGTTTGAGTGACAGCAAGTCTCCAGCCCTCCTCCCGTAGTACTCATAGGTCGCAGTAATTCTGCAATTTACAGTTTCACACCAGTTGCCCAGTGGTTGTCGCTGAAGGCTGAGTGACAATAAGTCTCCTCAGGTCTTCAGCTAACGTCTCCTCTCTTTCGCATATCATGACAGAGCTACAATTCGTTGCAGTACTTATATCTCTAGCACCTTCCTCAGTATCCGTGCAGTTCCCAGTAGTGCCATTGTCTGTACGGTCTCAATCCTTCCCCTAATCCCGATCTCCTCCAGTCTCACCCTCAGCGTTTTGGGGACTGTTCCTATGCGCCCACTATGACCGGTACTACCCTAGTTTTCATGTTCCACATCTCCTTTAACTCTATTGTTAGGTCCTGGTATTTTCCCGTTTCTCACTCTCCTTCTTTTTAACTCTATAGTCCGCAGGTACAGCAACGTCTACTATTTGGCAGGCCTTCCTTTTTTTGTCTACTATTACTAAGTCCGGTCTTCTTGCCTGGATGAGGTGGTCAGTTTGGATGTCAAAGTCCCACAGTAGTTTGTGGTTGTCATTCTCCAAAACTGCCTTTGGTTACTGCTGATACCACTTTTCCACATGACTGAATCCCATTTGTTTGCTTAGTTCCCAGTGTATCATCGTTGCTACTCTATCGTGTCTATGCTTATACTCCTTCTGGGTGAGTTGACTACATTCGCTAGTTATGTGGTTTACTGCCTCATCTCTTTCGCCGCACATGCGGCATCTGCTGTTTGTCTGTGTTCTGTCGATTTGTTTTTATGTAGTTTGTCCTTATGCTTTTGTTTTGGGCTGCCATGATGAGCGATTCCGTTTCTCTCTTAAGGTTTCCTTTTCGTAACCACGTCCATGATTTCTCGTCTGCTGCATCTTGTATCTGCCTTTTAAACTCGCCATACAATTTCTTCTCTTCCCATCTTTCTTTTCTTGTTTGCTATACTGTTCCATTGTTTTCTACTTTGTTGTTTGTTGCACTATCTCTCGCACTCTTTATGATTTCTTCACTATTCGTTTGCACATACCTTTCTAGGACTACTTTAGCTCTCTGGACACAATCTTCTGTGCTGATGAGCCCCCTGCCACCTTCTTTTCTCTTAACGTATAATCTATCTGTATCATCTCTAGGGTGTAATGCTTTATGCATTGTCATAAGTTTCCTAGTTTGCCTATCCATTGATTGGAGTTCTCCCTTTGTCCATCCTAGGAATGGTCCTGTATATCTAACTACTGACACCGCCCAGGTGTTCATTCCTTTTATTATTATTATTATTATTATTGTTATTATTGTTATTATTATTATCATTATTATTATTATTTGTAGTAGTAGTAGTAGTAGTAGTAGTAGTAGTATCCCTAGCATTACACCCCAGACACTATATACACAACTTAATGACTCTCCCCAAGTTAACTTACGTAAATACATGTTAACCCATCAAAAATATCGAGAGAATATATTTTTCAAAAAAGGCTATATAAATTGAACCCTAAAATTGGAGAAGTAGATGAAACTAAGAAGATGAATCTCCTGAAACCAAACCCACCACATAAACTGATGGATTAACAACACACTGATAAAAACAGTGTTTGGAACATTCCAAGTAACAACTAGCCAAGAATCTTTTTTGTAAAATACAAACAGAGATCAACAACTGAACAAGAAAGATATGTAGATAGAATAAGACAGAGATTTCCCAACAAGAAATTATACCTTCCAATATCGTCATAAATGAGGATCCAAAGAAATCAGATAATCGGTAACTTTTGTATGTTTTTATCTATTTTGAACCCTAACTTTTCACATAATATCATGTTATTAAATATATAATGTGGTTCACAAGTAGATACTTTATACGTAGAAGATGGTGTTCCTATAAACCCTACTCCAGACAATATTCCTTGAATGAAACATTTTTTTTATACATGAATGCTATATCAGTGGCCACTTTATCGATTAGTACTATAACGCATTTAGATTTGAAGTTCAATTTGGTCTACTAGCACTTACAAAATTTTAAGCGCCAGATTCATCCTCTGAGAATGATTATAAACTTCACTCGCCAGAATTTTTCATTTGCAAATCCATAATTTTTTTTCTCCATCAGTCGAAAGCTGGTACTATTATTCGATATCCATTTGACATAGATACAACTGAAAATATCGGATACTTCTTTAATCTTGTCCAAACATGGGTCATGACACACACATTACGGGGTAAGCTTTTTCGTCCTCGATTGCTTGCTCAAATGATTTTATGTCAATCATATCTAACATATATTCGAACCATTGATGAAATATTGTCATCTTATAAATCAATCAGGATTTTAACATTTTTGTAGAAGGTATATCATTCAATATCCTTTTTTTGCTTGATCTAGAATTTTCCTTGTGCGATCGAGAGATCTAGGGAGGTCATCATCTATACACATGATTTGAGTAAAAAAAATCCTCACAAAATAATCAATTTTTCACAATAAATTTCAAAAAGTGATTAATAAAAAGTGATAAAAAAAACTTCACTAATTGGATGAAATTTGATATTTAATGGCTTTGATCTTCAAAAAGGGATTTTGTTAATGGTGGTACTTCTCAGTTGAAATAGTTTTCTTCTGACAAGTTTTCAATGAAAATCATCAAGAGAGAAACTATATATATATATATATATATATATATATATATATATATTCAGAAACAGATATCTGCATGTGATGTGTAAGAAAAGTACTTTTTCTTGACATTTGCAAAGGTTTTCACTTGATAGATAGCCATGAAAAAACGAATCATCTGAAAGCAAAAAAAACAACATGAATCGACTATAAAATTGCCAGACGATGAAATATTTGCAATGAAATGTCGTTTTCCGATTTCTATTACCCTGTTGGATTCTTCAAACATTTGATCACTGGCAATGCCTCGTGACAGTACTTTGCATTGGTCTATGTATGGTGAAGCTTCAAAGTCAGATTTTTAAGAGTGTCGAAAAGCGTATGTGTGGCTCACTGTGATCAGTATGCCTTATCCAGTCAAGTATTGTTTTTCCATCATCATTTTCTCTGGTTGCCGAACAATTATTTAACTGAGTGGACAATCTATCTCTCTAGCTATCTATCAAAAATTATCATGGAAAATGTAGTCTGGAAGAAAACCTTTTCCTTTTCTTTTTTTTTTCAATACGACCTACAAATAGTTTTTTAGTGTTCAATTGGCAATACAAGTCTGCTCTATATTTCCCTTTCAATTCGTGCCCTGTGACATTCATGATTGTTTACGAGAAATACAAACCTTTCAGTGATCAGTAGCCAACTGATGGCGAGAGAAATAACCTATTTATTGAGCACCAATTCTCTGATTTTTACATATGCTCTATCCCCGATGCTGAACACTCTCCATGCATAAATATCACGAACCTCAAAAATGATATCAATATCAAGATCAGTATCAGTATATATATATATACATATATATATATATATATATATATATATATATATATATATATATATATATATATATATATATATATATATAAAGTTTACAAGATCTTCCCTCTCGTCCCGTGATTTATATCGGAATTTGCCGATATTTCATTTCTTTGTCCTACCCGTGCGTTAAAGTCTCCCATGATAACATTGAAGTGTCTTCTGGTGTCTTTGAGTGGAGAATTCAAGTTATCATAGAAGTCATCTATTCCGGCTTGGGTTGATTGCTAAGTTGGGGCGTAGACTGGAATGTTATTCTATTTGTATCTTTTTGAAAGTTGTATGCCGACACAAGCTATTCGGTTTGAGACAGCTTTTGAGCCTGTCACGTTGTTTTCTGAGGTCTTTATTGACGAGAGAGCCTGCTCCACTTAGTTTTACTTTCTCTTTTCCGTTATTGTAAAGAATATATTTGCTTTTTAGTTCGATTAGTTCTTTTCCAGGTCTTCTCATCGCTAATGTCTATAACATCGTTTTTGATGTTTTTGATTTCATTTTCTAGATCGGTTAAGTGCATGTCTGTTGACAGTGGTTTGATGTTGTAGGTGCCAATGTATAACGTTGTTCTTTCGATGATGCCTTTCGGGCAATGTTTGGGTAATTGCTGTTGGACCGACGACTCATCAGGAGCGGGTATTCTCTTGGTGAAATGTTTGGGTGATCGCCTTTGGCGCACATTAACTTCACCCAAAGTGAGTGAAGTGGCGGAGCCTTTTGGGACTGAGGACCCAGCAGGAAGGGCCAGTGTAATTTTCATCGTCCAAACTATTCCAATGTGTTAACTCCAGTTTCTCCGGTCTCGGGTGGTACTTACTTTCATTAGACCCCAGTCTAATTGTTTTATTCTTCAAGTGAATTTTGTAATTCTAGATTGATTTGGAAATTTTTTTGCATTTTGCATAGGTTCCATCATAATCATCACCATCGCCAACAGCAGCAGGAGTAGCCTTTTTGCATCTATTGTTGGATATTGACCTTCTACAATCTGCCTTTTTTTTTCCGGTCACACTTGTTCGTGTGATCTCTGTGGATCCAGGAGTCGTGATCTTCAGCTGTATTCAGACATTTTAGTAACGTAACCAGCCCATTGCCATTTGAGTTTTTTTCAGGATTATATGATATCTCTGACTCCTGCTTTTTTCTCTCATATTTGGGCTGTCTTGTGATCTCTCCATGTCACGTTCAGCATGGTTTCTCTCTTGCACACATTGCATTGTTGTCAGTTTTAAGATCAATGGTTTGGATAAGTTCGATATTTTGGTTCCATTGTTTACTATCAGGAGGATGTATTGGTTGAATACCACCCCTCTTAAGGATTGATGAGATTTTTCAGTTTGCAATAACCCTGCAACACCCTTTATGGTACAATCGGGTTTATTATTTATTTGCACCAGAAAACAATTTAGACATGCTATACTTTTTCCTTTTCTATCTCTACTTTCTTTGCCTTTTTCTTCAGAAATATTCAACAAGTTTGCCACTAAGTTCTCGAGGATGAAAAATTTTTTCCCGTTTAAAGGCCCCACGAGAATTTATTGTTTTTTAATAAGACTGCACTCAAGTTAATACCTTTACAGTAAAATCCACGGTTCTTAACATTTGGTTAATAATTTGTATACTACCTGAAAGGGATTAAAAAACTTTTTGACCTTTTAAAGAATGTTTTCGAGATTGCTTGATGCAAGAAAGCATTTGGATATCATGGCTGGGTCTGGTGTCAAGTTGACCAGCTCTGAAACTGTCACATTACCAACGTCTTTTAGCAGCACATTGTGTTAAGGTTGATCAACAGTGGGAAAATAGATGATGAGTTACTTGTTTGCTCCTTTTCTGTTCACAAAAAAAGGCAGAATTATGAAAAAAAAACACGAACAAAGCTGGACACAGCCTAAGGCCATACAAGTTTTCATTGTAAATTAAATTCCCAGTAAAAAAAAAAAAATTAGGAAAGAATCTTGAAAAATGAAATTAGACTTATAGACATAATAAGAAATTAATGTTGAAATTTGTGAAAAATGGACTCTCTAAAATACGTTGGGCCACAAATGATTCAATTTTCGGGTGAATAGAATCCATGAGATTAATCATTTTCTCAGTCTAGAGTTTATATTCCCTTGAACCTTTATTCAACTCAAATTTATCTTTATGATTTACTGGAAACCGCAAACTAGAATTGTTAACATAAGTTTCTTGGGTTTACATGTTGGTCTGACTGATTAGATGTTTCAGTATGTACACATCACGTGCACAGGTTGTACAAATGTAGCTAAACGACTGAAGATTTAAACAATTGCTCCTTATCATGTGTATGTAAAAAAAACAACTTTGTTTTCTAAGTAAACTTGATAGGTTTGATGAGGTATGAAATTTTCAACTTTATCTTTAGCTGAATTGATACCTTACTTCCATGCTGTTTGTAAGAAAGTCACCCTTCTAGAGAGATCACCATCAGATAAGAGGCGAAAGAGATGACTCATTTTTGCAATTTTTCAATTGATGACTTCCAAAATGGCTGCTGCCAAAAGCCATTGGTCACGGGATGGTTTCTGTTTATTATACCACTCCTTTTTCATTTTTTATACAACTTAGATTTATCTTTTTTTGGATTTGTCATAGATCGGAAGAAACTTTCTACTGTGGAGAGAAATCTTCTGCTAATCTTGACCACCGAGAGTAAAAAAAAAAATCCGCTAGATATTCACACATAAGAATGAAAGAAATTCATTTGTGTTTCGACCTATGATTGTAGGGGGAAATTACCTCTCAATTTGGACTCCTCAGTGGGAAACAAAATTAAAAATAAATTGATTTACACCCCTGAAAAAAAAATCAATCTTGGAAAGATTTTTTAAAAGCCCTTGGATTCCCACTAAAAAGTTAAAGGAAGCACCGTTCATTTTGACCCCTGAAAAGGAAAAAAACTTCCTCCACAAAAACACAAAAATGAAAAAATGAAAAATTAGAATTCCATACTGATTTTATGGTGTCTGGGGCAGCCTGCTTTTATGATTGGCATATAAGATTAATTTCAGTCCGATGAACAAAAGTACGGCTTTTTCTATATTGCCAATTAACATATCTAATATTATCTTATCATAAGTTTAGATAGTTCTAAAAATTTGAAGGCAACGGATATACCTCGTATATTACAAAGGAAGATCTCATTTTCATCTTCTATTATTTCTAATATTTTCAGTAACCTCTGATCAAAAAAACTTTAAACTTGACGCTGCACTGCCTTGTGTACTTATCAGTATATCTGGCGAATGTCAACCTCATACAGTTGCCAGTTATTGATGAATTGCGTTACAAACGTACACGCAGATACGCAGACAAAGAAGTATCAAATTGTAGTCGGATTGCTTGGATTTCGTTTTCATTGAAATCCAAATAATCTCTTCTTTAGGCCAGCTGACAATATGCCATTCCAGAACTTCAGCAATTAACACTGCATTGTTTTTGTAAAGATGAGCCATGGACTATGAAAGAATCGACTATATGTACGGATGGATACAAGAATTAGTTTTTGATTCAGATGTATTCTTATTATCCTACTGCTGTATTCTTATCATCCTACTAAAGGCAAACAAGAACTTATAACGTAAGCTTCACATATCAGAAGTATCTCAATATTTGTACATTGAAGGTTTCTCCTGGAGGATACATTTGTTTTTCATCATTTTTATTTTGATGTTAGCAGTTTTTTGTGCTATCTCTGTGCTTCCATATGTTAGTGCTTGTTTATTATGTAAATATCTTTTTTTGCTAACATACTGGTTGTGAACAATGAAACTTCTCAAGGAGGATATCTTGTGGCAACAAAAGTATTCGGAGATGATGAGGCGTTTTTCTCATCAAGAGCAAAGACATATTTGATTTTCCCAAACAGGTTTTGATACAAATTTTGTTTAGTATTTAAAGTATGCGTGACACGATGCAAAAATTCAAATACACCTGTCGTGCCTGATTTCAAATGTTAGTTTTCAGTAAAAAAAAAAAAAAAAAAAGCTACGCTGAATGAACAAATACAACATGGCCTTGTGTTTTCAATGATTTTGTATATAAGATTTTTATCATATCATGCAGACAAAAATGTAGGTAGTCTCTTAACAAAATGCATTTGGCCGTTGCGGTGATTTTACACCGTACACCAATGTATATGTTTTTTCTGTTTGTTTGTCCTTTGTCAATGGCTGCACTACATCATGTAAGTTGATTGTGGGACTTCATTCATATATATATATATATATATATATATATATATATATATATATATATATATATATATATATATATATATATATATATATATATATATAAGAAATGGTCAGAATTAATCATGAATTGCGTTATATTATGTGGAAATTTAGCTGAATTGATTTCCTGTCTTTACACATTCAATATGTCAATAAACTTAGAAAACGTATGTAGAATAAAAAATTGAAGAAAATGAGACCGCTATCGATATGTTGCTCATCTTGCTGAGCTGTCCGCTGTTAAGGTAAAAAGCCAAATTACTGCTTTCAACCCAATTTCCAATCACTTTTATTCTCATTTTGGCTTGTCTCTTTCAACTCAACAGTATGTATCTGATAAATGACATTTCAGATGAGATTTCAAGTAATAATTTGCAATATATATATATGTATATATATATAAATATATATATATATATTTATATATATGTATATATATATCATAAATTGCATTACATACATATATATATATATGTATATATATATATATATATATATATATATATATATATATATATATATATATATATATATATATATATATATATTAAAATGAACAAAGAAAACATCAGACCGTTTTCGTGTATCTTACGCTTTTCAAGAGAAATAATTATACACAAAAAGTATGCCTAAGTGTAAGTTGAAACCGCCACTCGAAAGTGTCACCATGAATTCTTCAGTTTTCAAGTTGGTCCACCTTACTGGCTGGATATATATATATATATATATATATATATATATATATATATATATATATATATATATGCTTGTAACTATGTGATCATAAGCTGCTTTACATTTATCTAACTGTATTTGTAGTGATCTGTTATTACTCGATTAATGTATTATTTGGCCTAGAGAACATAAATCGAACAAACAATTGAAGGAAATGGAGCTGCTACAGGAATTAAATCTGCGATTGATTGAATAGCTGCTTTTTCATAGCGTTGCTCTTACCATTAAAATAAATAGCCGCCGGTAACGCAGGGGCCTGGATGACTGCTTTTACTCCAAATTCTCATTTTGATGATTTATTGTCTATTTCTTATACTGCCCTATTTGTTCCTTTCAATAGGGACAAATATATGATCGAGAAATGGGTATGTAATATGACAGAAAAAGACTAAACAATAAAGAAAATGGATCTGCTGCAGGAATCGAACCTGCTACCTATAGAGTAGCTGCTTCAACGTAGTGTTGTTCTTACTATTGAAATAAACAGCTTCCGGTACAAAGGCCTGAATAACTTGGATTTAAGAATTTGGAGTGAAAGCAGTTGATTAATTTACTAGTTGATGAAGATCATCATCATTTGTTCCATGTCCACTCCTGGACTAAGGCTTTCCTAATTTCTGAAAAGGTCATTTCTAATTAAGCCACTGTCTTCTGTTAAGCAGTTTCGAAAAAAGAATCTTCTAGACTGATAGCTATCGGAGTGTCTAGACAACCAAGTCTGCCTTGCTATTTTACCCATTGGTAGAAGAAGAAAAGACGTGAACTCATGATTGACTTGGACTGGAGTTCGAACTCGGCAACCTGATTCCAATGCCCATGCCCTTCTCTGCTACACTGTGCTATCAATTTGACGCTTCTTGTTTTGAATTCGCCGAAGATGCAGGCGTGCTTAAACATTGTTTGGGATATTTTTGATTATTTTTGTATTTTGGGCCGTGTTCGATTTTCTCAAATTAGGCGTTTTTTGGCAGACAAACCATCGTAAAAATATTTTTTTCAGTTGACAACACTGCTGCTACACTAATCACATCTCTGTTTGTTTAATGTGTAAATATCCCCTGAAGAGTCTTCAATATTTTCCTAACATTCGATTTGAGGACAATCGCGCTTCTCAAGTAGGAAATCTTATGGCGAATAAAGTACGCAAATACGATGAAGCATTTTTCTCATCTGGAGAAAAGGCATCATATCTTTGGCCAGCATTCCCACCATTTCTTTTTTGTGCTTTGTTATTTTCATTCCTTTGTATTTTAGAAACCGTCAACTAAAACTGTTATCAAAACTGTCAAAATAGTTTCAGTTTCCAAGTTGGTTCAGCTAGGTAATTGACTGGCTATGTATTTGTATATGTACGTATGCATTCATTTATGTCTATATTACGCACACAGGTCGCGCTTATATAGCTAAATGGATCAGATTTTAACCATATACCACTTAGGTCTGAATAAATGTTTGTTTTTGTTTTTGTTTTTTCATTTCTATAATCTTTACTTTTCAAAGGGTTGTTCAATTGGCAGTCAGTTCATACTCAATTGGTCATTAGTTTGTGTCCAGCAGCATTCACGCTTGCTGGCGATGTATCATATATACCAGCTGCGCCAGTTGAGTTAGAAGGTGGAAAATTTCAAATTTACTCATCATTATTGCTGTTTTTTTTTCTTTCTAATGCATAAATAGATTTTCAGGCGTTTGGTTAGATTTAAAATATCAATTTATAGTGAATTTATCGCTAGTTGAAGCATTCATGCTTGCTGGCTTGGTATATAACACACATGCAGGCTGCACCAATGGAGCTAAAGGGATAAAATTTTATATATATTCATTTATTATTACGTCAAGAATTTTTTCCAAAAAGCCTTCCTCACTCAATCTGCAATGAATGTTTATGCAAAATTGGTTCATTTGTCTTCAGTAGCACTAACGTCCGTTTGTTCTCTTCAAAATTCAAACATTTCAATGGATCACCATCCAAAAAAAGGCGACAGAAGTAGCTTATCCATCAATCATCCTTTTCCTAATTTTTAATTGATCAACCCGAACACAACATCCTGCCAGAAGACTCTGGTCAGGTGACAGTTACAGTTGAATGTTCTATTAAATGATAATTTTCTGCTTTCGGAAAATTATAAGTCTTTAAGCATCCTCAAATCGGATCTCAAGTATCAAATTTAAGCGTCGTATTGTTTCGTAAATGAAGATGCATTCATTTTCTCCGTTTCGTAAAATTTTAAGTGAGGACCCTTTCAGATTAATTAGATTTTTAGTTAAACCTGACAGAGGATTATGTCATTTATATTTACAAACTAGATACTTGTGATGTTCGGAATAACAGATCACTGTGCTGTACGAAATATTTTATTACGAACTGCGGAAATATTTACGTGGGAATTATGTATGCAACTTCATGATGGTGATGATCAGCCAACGATATTGACTCTTAGGAGTGTTCAATGTGATGTGTCGTTAGTGGAGTAGCATGTGCTTGAGAATGAAGATGTTCTATTAATCAGTGACGGATCATGAGCTTACATTACAAATTCTATTGCCTAAGATCTCCTCGAAAGCCTATTGGTCACCCTCCTACAAAAATATCATTGATATTCATCGAGAACTTTTTGGGATAACACGTTTCGAAACATGATATGTGAATTGGACATAAAACTACAATGTCGATGAATTGATTGTGCATGGATCCGGTTGAATATTCAGGAACTTATTTTCTCATTGTCTGTCCTTCAAAAAATGACATCTAAGTTCAATGAGAATTTTTGGGTATATCCTGTGGATATCCATCAGCAAATACATAGATATCATTGCCAATGAAATGGAAAATATCTTTCAATCAAAAGACAATTCTTAGATCTACCAAAACGTTTTAAGCAATCAAGAAATCGCACTGACTACCCAGGGACTAAATTTAAGCAATATATTAACTTATGCATAATTCTCCATCTACCAACGTGCTCCATTCCAGAGTTCGAAGAGCATTGCCTCATAGCTGGAATAGATTGGTGCTCTAGTTGACCTACTTAACATATTCATTGATATATGGAGGGTATATATATATATAATTATATCAGTCTATGTGTGGATAGTCGGTCAAGAGAAACTCACACATGAGCTCCAACCTTTGGCAGCATGGGAGTGATCAATGAAAAATTTGAATTAGAGATGAGCACTGAATGAGTTATACTTCTCACCTTTTATTGGATCACCGAAAAGTTTGAATTTTGAATAAACAAGCAGGTACAAAATGGGACCAATTCAGCATAAACCAACATTCTAAAATCGTGCTCCTACTAAAACTTATTCAGGGGGATGATAAGGAAAACTGTTTTTCCAGATATGATAAAGAGTAAATATTTGAAAAGTCAGCTTTTTTGTTTTATTGGTACGGCTTATACGATACATATACTCATAACTAGCCAATCAGTCAGCTAAAACAAAAAAGGCCCATGCTGTCAGTTTTTCATACACACACACACACACACACACACACACATATATATATATATATATATATATATATATATATATATATATATATATATATATAATTGTATATATATTATAATGTCATCCACAGACAGCTGTTTCAATGTTTTTCATCTCTTCAGTGTGGCTATAGTCTTTCCATTATCCCATTCTAGTATCGCGAGACAGAATTGAAATCTTCAATTTCAGACCCGGGCGCCAGTATCATACCTCTGGACTACGGAACTGGTCGGTCAGTATGGCTGAATCTAAGCAATATATCTATTTACGCAGAAATTCCTCATCCACCCTAATCCTCTATTCCTATGGAAGAGCATTGCATAAGCTTACGATGGATTTTTATTGATATTTACTCTCTGAGACAAGATGTATATTCGTAAATAACTTTACAACATTTTGGACGGTAATATTTCTCTTCGTCTTGGCTGACGGTGTTAGCAAACCCTTTTAGCAGCTAAGGGAAAAAGTTGCTTGAGAAGCAGCAATGGTGCAGAGCTTTCTTTTTCCACCTGGTATTCATGGATGTTCACCCATATATATATATATATATATATATATATATATATATATATATAAGTCATAAAACAATCGGAGCCCACTTCCCGTAGAACTACACTTTCGCACACCTGACCATAATTTTGCCTCGGATGCTAGATTTACTTTCATAGAAAAAACTTCTCCAATTGAAATAACTAAAGTTCTAAAGAAACACGAAGATATGTGGATCCACAAACTTAAAAACCTATATGCTAATGGATTAAACACTAAACTGAACAACCCTCATTACACAGAACCCTAATACACAAAACTCCTACCAATAATATCCTCACACCCTCATCGAAGATACATTCAATAATGGGAGCTTCAAAGTCACCCAGACCCATAGGAAAAATTTCACCTCAGCGAGTTATAACCCCTGTCCAAATCATAGCCAACACATTTTCAATAACTTATGAGGTTGAAACCTATGTAGCTCCTTGACCTCACCACCCCTCCATTTGCACTATCCTTAACATACCAAAAAACTCCACATCACTTCCCCCTACCCTGACACACTCTGCCCTCCCAAAGACCAACTGCTACTGCTTAACCGAAGACCTGATACCTAACTGGACATTCTCCCATTCAGCAGGAGGCCTCCAGCAGCCCTAAGAACACAATTTACCCACAATGCATAGCTCTTGATAGTGGACTCTGGTTCCACATAGGAACTATTAACACACACTCACATAGGACACACCACTGAAGATGGGAAGAATCCTGAAACATGTCTGGACAATTTACCTCGAAGGATTAATAAACCTTACCTCGAAACACCTTACTCCCGAGTCCGTCTCACTCTTTACAGTACACATTATATATATACATATATATATAGATATATATAGATATAGATATAGATATAGATAGATAGATAGATAGATAGATAGATAGATAGATAGATAGATGGATAGATAGATATGTGTGTCCTTGTATTTCTATCTATCGCTGAGGATTGAATGTCTCTCAAAACTTACCTCGTAACACATTGATATTTCCTCATAACAGATTCTATTTAGTTATTTAGCTTCCCACAAAGCATTTATTAATCAATCTTATTCTTCCAAACTTTTCCAATAGTTGTTTTGTCTTCTTCAAACAGGAAAAGACATCTAAATTCATGAAAGAAAGAAACATTCAGATTCAGGAGAGAAGGGTTTTTTTTCAAACATTTTTTAGAAAGGGTTTAGCGGAATACTGATTGCATTTTTCAAGTATATAAACAAAACCGTACGGCCAAGAACACTGACAAACAAGTATACAATCACGAAAACACATAAACAAATACACAAGCACATGTGAAAAGTGATATACACTTTTGCCATATCTAATAGCTACATTTGTTTTTGTTCTTTTTTTCGATAAAATTCTAGTCATGAGATAAAATTTGTATTTGTGCGAAGTATCTTTTTTCATTCGAAAAGTTTTTCGGACGTTTTAACTCCTTTTGTTATTTGTGTTGTTACCACAGCTTTTGAAGAATTCTATTCACCACCATAATATTTAGACAGCGCACCCAAAAAGAGACGTGCAATGAATTGGTCGAAACGTTGTGTTACCAAGTCAAGCAACAAAAAGTTATTCAATTGTCCAGAGAGATCTTTGAATGTTAGAGACCCTCAGAACGATGCAAAGTATTGTTTTGTTTAAAGAACGTTTCTATCATTTCAAAGACTATTTGCACAATTCTCAACGTCTTAATAACAACAAAATTGATGATCAGAACAATTCCGCGCAAATAGCACCTTTTCATTCTTTGAATAGAAAATACATTAGGTCTGCTTCGTCATTTAGTTTGAACAGTCACATTGCCAATGTCCTTTGGCAGCATGTTGAGTTAGGAATAATCAATTAAAAGATATCGGAAACGAGGTAAATGATAGAAAAGTTATTTCTCTCGTCTTTTGTGAAACTGTGATAACTGAAGAAGTTCTATTTCTGAACAACAATTGTGAACGCCAACAGGCAATTAAGCATAAACCCTCGTTGTGGATTCGACCCCTCCATACAGTAAACTCATGTTATCATCATCATCATCATCATCATCATCATCATCATCATTCTTTTAATGTCGTCGTTGGACATAGACCTTCCCCATCCTATCATGGGCGTTGCAGAGCTAGTACTTTCTGTATTTGTCTAGCTCGTCTCTTCTTCTAATATTCTGCTGACCTCAGTTGCACATGTGACCCATGTCGTGAGTCGCAATGTCCATCAGTTGTCCGCCATTCCTGCAACACGGCCAGCCCATTGCCATTTGAAATTTTCAATGGATTCTCTGATGTCCCCGACTCTTGATTTTTCCCGGATGTACTGTGCTGTCTTGTCGTCTCTCCATGTGAGGCCCAGCATAATTATTTCTTGTGCACATTGCATAGTTCTAAATCTGCAGATGTGTCTGTTGATTAGGTTCTGCATTCCAGCTCCATAAGTCACTATTGGGAAGATTGTTTGGTTATACGCCCTTCTTTTTAGAATTAATGGGATCTTCTTATTTTTGAAGATTGAGCTTACTCTGCCAAAAACTTGCCATCATAGTGTAATTTTTCGCTTGATTTCTTCTTCTTTTGAGGGTCTCACTGAAATTTGTTGTCCTAAGTAGATGTAGTGTTTTAATTTCTCCCTTTCTGTGTCCCATTGTACTGCTTAGCAACCGAAGTCGTTTTGACTG
This sequence comes from Thysanoteuthis rhombus, assembly GCA_963457665.1. Lineage (NCBI taxonomy): Eukaryota > Metazoa > Mollusca > Cephalopoda > Oegopsida > Thysanoteuthidae > Thysanoteuthis > Thysanoteuthis major. The sequence goes on from OY735201.1 coordinate 82,848,677, forward strand.
GAGCTTTTTTTGATAGATTGATCCTTTATGAAAAAAAAATGAAAAAAACAAAAGCAAATACAAAAACAAAAAAAAACAGCAAGAAGAACAAAAAGCAAAACAAGTTACTGAATGAATTACTGAATGGAGAAAAAAGGAAAAAGCTAAAAAATCCCAGAATCGCTCAGTATATCAATTAAAAAATATAATTCAGCACACAAGATAATATAATCAACTACGATTGCCACCTTATTCTCCTCGTTATTAATGGTATTAGTAGTAACGGCATTATCATTAACATTATTGATATACCCCCAAACAACCTAATCACAATCTCGTAATGATATTATATATATATGTATATATATATATATATATATATATATATATATATATATATATATATATATATATATATATATTTCCTTATATATATATCCTTATATATATATATATATATATATATATATATATATATATATATATATAAGGAAATCCAACCTAGACTATCGAAAAAAAACAAAAAACAGAAAGCATAAACAATAAAGGTCAAGTACAGATAAACCCTAACACCAGGTAGCAGAAAATGGGACAGTGCTGCCATGGGGCGAACTGCTTCCTTGTAGCTAAGTCATGTAATAGAAAGAGAGCCAAATGTGCAGCCTCAGTATTCCCTCGTTGGCTAATGCATTTCACCTACACACTAAGTTTATGATGCTCACCAACACACAATCTCCAGCCAATTCGACTGGCAAGCGTTAGTGAAGGCACCTCAGGCTATGCAGTGAATCAGATACTACACTTTAGTTTTGACCGAAAAGGCCAGAAAAAAAATGTGAGGTTGAGAATCTATTTATTCACTCTCCCACCAGAGCAAAATGCAACACAAGGCCAGGCCTTTACATGGGGAAAAAGGATCAACGCATCAAAAATTGCTCAAGCCGACGTGACTTTGGTTGCTAAGCAACCGTGGTTGCAAAAACAACTGCAATCACGAAAGCGTAAGGACAAACTTGACCCGTCCCTTTTAGTGCAATGGATCAGTGCTGCCCTGGGGCAACAGATCCCTTGCAGCTGGGCTGATTAATAGTGGGAGACCCCAAGGACGAATCCAAGGGCTCCCGATGCGCCAAGCAATATGCAGCCTCAGAATAACTTCATTGGCTAACGCAACGCACCGGTGCTCTCAGTCTTTGATTCTCACCAACACACAATCTCGGCAGGCAAGTGTCGGTACCGGCCCCCCTGCTTTGCTGTGAAACTGATACTACACTTTAATCCATGTCGAAAGCCCACTAGAATGGATTTTTATACTTTTCCATTTTAGAATTATGGTTCTCTATATTGTTTTTCAAATCCAGAATTTTTATTTTGCCCTTAGAAAATGAATTGCATTTTATTTTAAAAAGTCAGTTGCATGAATGAAATTATATTTTACTACTAGTAATATGTACGTGTGAAGAAGAAGAAGCAAGGATTCCAAAATGAGTGTTTCAGTAAGCTTGATATTTTGATTCTTTTTCATTCATCGATTCAATATTACTCACCGTCACTTGATAAGACCCTGTCGCATATCCTCTCCTTCAGAAAAACTCTTCAGACGTTTTGAATGATGATAATCATACAAAGAGTCATCCAATTGCTATACTTCGTGAAAAAAAGTCAGGATCTCAAAATATGGGTCACGATAAATTCTTCAGTTTTTTGGATGCACTAACACCTGTAGCAGCAACTGTTGTCACCGGCTGACGGACTACTGGCCGAAATTGTCATGGCGTTGGTCACATGACAGTTTCTATTGAGAGATAATTCGCCTTCGGATATTATTTTTTCTATCACACGTTTGGAATTATTACTAATCTTTTCCCAACAAAAAATCAAGAGAAGTAACTCATTCATTGATCTCCTGTTTATCCGATTATCAACTGATCTCCCCCAATACGGCACGCTACCGAAAGACGAAAAAATTTGGACTGAGTCAATATCAAGACCTGTTTTTATTTCAATTTATTCCCATCTTTGAAAAGAATTCTACTTTTAGAAAACGTCAATCAAAACTGTCAACATAGGTTTCTTTGGTTGGTCTGGTTAGTTGGTCATGTATGCATCACACGCTAATGGAGCTAGAAAGCTTAGGATTTGAACAAAAAATTCCTCTAAACATATGTTTAGTTGAGGCAGATTCAATTTTCAATGTACGTTCATGCTAAACTGATCCTTACTTCACGTCTGCTGTTTGAAAACCTATTCATTGATTACACCTTTTGCCAATTTATCAATAGATCAACCCCAACTCAGCATGATGGTCACAGTACAGTTCTTATTGTATGACAAACCAGACCTGCAATATTTATGTTTGAAACTTGCAATTCATTTTCTTTTGTCTCATTCTCTCAGACCATCAACCAAAACAGTCCTACATAAACGTAAGTTTTCAGTTGTTTCTAAGTAGTTGTGGCTGGATGACGACAAATGTGTAGATTCTACTGGTCGGTATGATCATATCAATGGAAATAGAATATTCTAAAAAGTATAAATATACCGCGTATTGATGAGATTTTAGCATTTATAAAAAAAACATTCTCTATCTGAAGATTCCGATGAAAAAAAAATTTATTTTGCTTTACATCATCGTCATCATCATCATCATCATCATCATCATCATCATCATCAGTCTTTTAACGTCTGTCGTTGGACATACACCTTCCCCAGAGTTTGCCACACTTCTGTATCACGGGCGTCGAAGGGCTACTACTATCTGAATTTGTCTAGATTGTCTCTCCATCTGATATTCTGCCGGCCTCGGATGCGCACGTGATCTCGGGGGATCAATATCGTGAGTGGCAATGTCCATCGGTTGTCTGCTATTCTTGCAACATATATATATGGTAGGAAGTAGATTCGCTACACAAACATATTTATTTTTTTGATCTGTTTGGGCATCTTCAGGCAAATTATTATGCATTTCAGATTCCTGTTTTAGGAATCTGGGGAGAATCTTGTGGGTGTTGCTATGGTTGGAGGAGTTTTTATTTTCGTTTTATTGTCATTTTTGTATTGTGTGTGTTTTGGTGGTGGTTATTAGTTACATGTTTACTGGTGTGAACTATGTGTAGGAGTTGACTATAAGTGAATGCTTAATTGTATTCTACCGGATATTTTTATCTTAAGTTTGATTTTTACATTAAATTTATCGCCTGTTTTAGTGTCTTTTATGGCCATAGTGGATTGTATTGTTCTTGATTTAAACTGGTGTATCCAACACTTTTGGGCTACATGCATGCATAGCTAGCCATCCAGACCAATGAAAATGGAACAAAACCATGATAACAATTATGATGACGATTTTTGATATGCTTTAAAATTCAACTTGGAATTTGATTTCGAATGGCTGATTTAGTGTGTCTTAAAATACGCAACCTCTTTTATTTGTAATATCTTGGAAGAATAAAATTTATTAATATTCTATTTATGCATTACATTGGGTTTCTGATTATTCATGGAGTATGGAATATTTATGGGGCATACTTGTGCATAAAATTGGATTTCTATGTTTCAAATAGGTTTCAGATTCTTTTATAGTTGAACGCAACGCCAGGCATCAATGATCCATATTGGAACTTATCTTCTCTATTTGACCTTTCTCATTCACTCTTTCTTTCTGTCCTCTCACTCTTGTTCTCTTTCTCTATCAGATGTTGTTTTTTTTGTCCGCTTGTAATGTAAGTAACTTCATTGACAAGTTACGCATTCAACTAACTATTTTTCAACAGGTGTCACTTCTTTTACTGCAACAATTATTTGGGTTTTCAAGCACTTTTGTTCAATCAGAACTTGAGGATCAAAGTTCACAAGAAAAGGTTTGTTTCAAAAATCTGCATAATATCATTATGGTGTAATGTTTAGCACGTATACCTCACATGCGAAATATTTCATTCCCGGTGTGAGCAAAGAGTATGAAAAACTCTATCAAACCAATTTTTCTGTGCACTCAGCAGCCAAATGATTACACACTAAGCTCGAGCAGTGGATAGAGCAGGCTATGAAAAGCTTGATAAATCAACCCCTAGTCTTCACCAGACTTGTAACTTTGCAATTTTTGGCATATTGCTACTTGTTTTGTGGGATATTTATGAAAATAGGCATGGTGACTAAAACATCTACCTTTTGATACGCCCAAATTTGTGATGATCAAGTGGTGATGAAAAAAAGGGTTGCATCATTTTTCATATTCATGAATATATATCTATTTCACAGAAAAATATTGAATTAAATCAAATATTCTTGACGAGCGTATTTTTATAAATTTAAAATGTTCTGAAAGAAATAGAGAGAATCATTTTTTTTTCTGTCGAATTTTTCTGCAGACAAGATTAGATTAAATTAACTTTCTAACATTTTGTTTTAATCGTTGCTGTGAACTGCACTATAAACAAATTCTTTCCTTTTTTTTTCAAATATTTGTCACTTTTCATATATAAATCTAAATCCAGTTATGAGATCTAATTTGACAAAAACGGAGGAAAATAACCAAAATACCCCAAACCACGTTTTCCTGGATCGAAATTCAACCAATTCTTTCGTACAACATGCTCACCATCTTAAATTAAAATTGATTGAGATGTTTCGGTGAAATAATGCAAACCAGCATACAGATAGACGGACACAAATTAAGGCATATACTCCTTCCAACTTATTAGACAGAGGTAAATTAACGTTCAGGAGAGCAAGCTTTTGGTAAAGTTAGCTCAACTTTCAAGGACAAAGTAATTGTATGTATTAAAACAACCAATAATTGACATAATTTCCTGATAGTCTCCTGACCAAAACATTGACAAACAAACTGAGAACCATGTAACGAACACACGGAGACATCACATGAGTGTATTATAGTTGAGAAATAACCATAGTTAGTGATGTCATAAAAACCATATACAATGATTTTCACTAAATCACCGACTGTCTCAACTTTTAAAAATAACATATTGGTGGGGTATCAATTGAAAAACTAGAAAAATCGTGTGATCAATGAATTAGCTTCCTCTCTCGCCTAAAATTCTACGTTGTAAGTTGAATTCCCACCAAATTCTTAATTTGGTGGTGCGAATGAATTTTTCTAGAAATAGGGCCACTGTTTATATATATATATATATAATATATATATATATATATATATATATATATATATATATATATATATATATGTATGTATGTATAATGAAAAAACGCTTAAATTTTCAGCAACATTGGTACAACCCGTGTGCGCTTCAGTTACTCAATAGAAATCGTCTCATGATTAACGTCTTTTGACGACATGAAATGCTAAGGTTGATCAATTGAAAGATTGAAATAAATTGATAATCCTTGGATAGGGTATTTTTCTCTCATATTTTCAAGCGGAGATCATTAAAAAAGAGTGAATAATAAAAAAACAAGGAGACAAAGACTAAGAAATCAATTCAGCAAAAAGAATAAATTGCAATTTGAACCCCCTTCCGAAAACCTATGTATTTTCTGAAAACAGACAAAACTTTTTAGCAAGCACAATAAGAAAAAATGTTTGATTTTTCAGTCCTCAACATCCTTTGGTGTGTTCTTCACGCAAGATACATAAATGCCCTGTCAGCCAGTTTGATCAACACGAAAACTGGAGCAAACTATATTTTATATGATGGCTTCCGTTTTGTAGTTTCTTTTAGATAGCAAGCCAATACGCCAGAATCGCTTAAAAATTTAGGTAGTCTATGTTGCAGCTCTCTAATAACGTTGGCAATGCAAGTAGAGCAAGTATGAGTAGAATCAATTAAAAATCTGCAAATAGTCAAATGATGTTGATAAAGAGCATAACATATTCACGTCGAAATTAATTAATGTTTATATTTTGGTGAATTTTCGTGCCGAAACGTTAGATTTTCTTTTGTCACGAGATTCCATTTCGACCCGACCTTGGGTAAATATTGTCCAGTATTTTCTCTAGAGGGGAACAACGTTGGCCGAAGATGGCCAGAACCCCAGGAACTAAGCACTTAGGAATTAGAGAAGATGACGGAGATGACGTTAAAGCAATTTCGGAAACTTCATAATCAAAACAGAATTGAATACTGGGGAGACAGTTTATGATTCACAGTAGTCATCAAAGATGGCGATGGGTTCTATTTCTTTATGTGGGTGTGTATGTGTGTGCGTGTTTTGTTTTTGTGTGTTTGTTTTTTTACTGTGTAAGGGTTTTTTTGTTTGTTTCTGGCCATGCATTTTGTCTACGGACTTGGAAATTAGCATCAGTATTTCATTACAGCCGATTTCAAAGAAAATTTTTTCAATTTTAGGAAAAAATTCTCTGACCTTATTTTGACAGGTTTATCAATGATAATCAAATGTTTTTCTACCCTATTTGAAATGTTTACACGAGGAAAACGCCAGTAATGTCAAGTATAGAATAGAATTATGATCTTATCTATCCTTCGATGGGATGTTTTTTACATTACTTTGAATTTCGACGCTACAGTTATTCAATTACTGGCTGCGGTTGCGTTTGTAATTCTGTATTGATCAATTCAAACTTTAGTTTTCGATCACAGAAAGTTAGACGTACATTCTCGCACACACACATACACATGCAAACTCATACACAAATGCAGGAAGTAATTTGAGACACATTTCCCAGAAATGACATTTTAAGAAATATGTTTTTATTTTGATAGCTATGAAATGGATAAGATTGGCTAAAGTTTTGATTTCTGCCCAACTTTTTTGCTACAATATCTATATCATTTAAAAACCAACTTATCAAACAAAAGACATAACCAAAAATTATTGATAAACTTAAAATATACTTTTTTAAATGGTCAGTTTTTCAGCTACGATAGAACTTTTATTGAATGGAAAATATCAGCCTGATTTAGCCGTAAAATGATCTATTTGGAAACACTGGGTTGCCTACAATGGATCAAGTGATATCAAGAACGGGTTCATTTCTTTATATTGTACGGCCCAACAACCTCTCATCCAGTGTATATTCTTCAGTAAAGGAACAAAAATGAAATTGATGACCTCCGTCTTGCTTCATAAAGTGAGAAACAAATATTCCTTAGTAGTGATGATAGATAACTCTTGTTGCGTGCCTTATACTTTGTATTTTCATAAAATGTACGCAGCTACCCCCCAGCCAAGATGGCAAGAGGGTGCTACTCCCGTGCCAAGAAGTCAGGAGGCATCTTTTTTCTTTCAATCGTTTCATATTTCTTAATTGTGACGCAAGAAAATGACATGTTAAAACCAATTTTCAATTCTGTTAACAGCGTTTGTAAAGAATTAAGTGAGAAGTTAGAGAGATGGACAACGTTTGGTTTATACAGTTGTGTACAGTTGAATACTGTTGTATACAGATAATGAATTATATTTTTTTTTACGATATTTTTTCATTTTAAATTTCATGCAATCATCACTTTTGTTTGGGGTATTTTAAGGGGGATTACCTTGCAAAATAAATTGGTAACACATACTTTTTGAACAGAGTATGTTCTTTTTCTTGTTCTTTAATTATTCTTGTATATTTTTCTCATTTCAATTATGCATCTGAATCGATTTTCGTGATTTTTGCTGAATGTAAATTGTCTTCCTTCAAGAAGGCCCCAGTCTCTAACACATCCGTTCTATGTTGTTCAGGAACGGGAAAATCATAGTTTTCTCAGCATGGAATCAAACAATTCATTTTATCGGTATTTTAACAGCTTGGAAAGGTTCGATTGTGTTATATGGACCCCAAAATAGATTCAAGTTGAAAAATAAAAAGCGAATTCACAAATTACGCTGTAACCGTAACCAAAATCCAATTCAACTTGACCTTTAGTTTTAATTGAATCAAATAGATATTCATTATAGTAAATTGTATAAACAACCTCTGAATGTATGGTAAAACTTGAGTACAGATTGGGCAAGAAAAAACGAGAATTTTTAGTATTCACGCGGCTGTATTGCTTAGTTCAGTCTGGTTCAGAGCGTTCTGAAATGATGGAAAGAAACGATAGAAAATACATCAAAACAATTTGAGATTGTCTTTTCCACTGGATGGGTTATACAGGAAATTATACGCTTCATATGCGAAACTTTCTGAAAGCCAACATGACCTTACTCAAGTAAAATTCCACATCTGACCGTAGTATGATTCCAAAACAAGACACGGAGCCGATTTACATGCCTTTATTCAACCAGGTGAAAGCTTGGCCACCTTTGAGTAAGTCTTTACAACGTAAAAAAACAAGTGCCAGTTTGTTACCAAGTATCATCAGTGCAAAATCCCCTTCATGTTACATGTACAAAGTATTTTTGAAACGTGAATGTTTTTTTTCATGTTTTGACTTTGGGCCCCAGTCCTAATATAAATCATGTGAAAATATCAAAAATGTCTTGTTGTGGGTAAATAGGATAAGGGATAGTCTATTGCTACTTCAATCCACACCATGAATTGACACAGGAGAGGAGTGGATTCATCGCTTTCCTAGAGACATTAGTGCGAAGTAAACTGTAGCAACCTTGATCGAGACATGAACTTGCCGATTCTGTTTTCTCTGTTAGTAGTCGTTAGGCCAACATATACCTCTTAAGAACATGTGGAAAGAGATTTACTTAGTGGAAATGTTAGGGAACTACATTTAATGTACTGTGCGTCCTGCAGGAATTGCTAAAAAACAACAACTCTTACAAAAGGTTTCTCCAGTTTTCATGTGAGTTTGGCTCGCTGGCAAGCCTGCAATTGATCGATTGATATATCTATTCACTCTCTGTCTCTGTCTCCCTATATACATATATATGTATATATATATATATATATATATATATATATATATATATATATATCTTCCTGTGTTTGTATCTTCCTATCCATCGATCAATATATCCGCTAATAACCAGATTTCTTTCTATTTATCTAAATCTGTTGATATTTATCTATTCATATACTTATGTATCCGTCTGTTAACATCCATTTTCCTTTCTGTCCATGGATCTAAGTTTGTCGATATCTATTCCACTCTTTTTATCAATCTAAGTCTGTTTGTTCATTTCTATCTATCCTATCTTATCTATATATTCAAATGGCAAGCGTAAAGGCTTCATTAACTGAATTAAAGGGCAAAAAATCGAAACATTCACTCTTTATCATACCTTCAAACTATTTTTGCCTTTTTAAAATTCACCTCGGAATAAGGTTTGAATTGGGTGTGCAATCCACAATGCATGATTATGCCTAATTGTTTGTTTTTCGAAAATCTCGTTTAGAGATCTTCATTGGACGAGTAGCAAGTGAAGTGTAATTCATTTATTAATCCTTTTTCTCAAAATCTAATTATAGATTGCTACCAAAAGCTGCTGGTCACGTGGCGCTTTTTTGGCATTACAATTCCTACAGGTATTTAGTATAGGGACGATTTACATGTCAGATCATTCAGACGTTAGACATGGCAAACATTCCCTATCATCATCAGAAGCAGCCGTTTTGAATGCATTGTTGGAACATAAACCTTTCCAAATATACATCTGACTTCTTGATCACAGGCGTAGCAGAGTCTATGCTATGTGAATTTGTCTAGTTTGTCACGTCATCCTACATTTTTTTGGCTACAGTTTCCCGTATGATCACTTGGATCCACGTTCAACGGTTGTGTGGCGTTGCTGCTGCGTGACTAGCTCTTTTGCCATTTGAGTTTTTTAATCAATTTTTATGATATCACTGACCCCTGTTTTTCTCTGATATACTGTGCTGTCTTCAGATTTCTACATGTGAAGTTGAGCATACTTCTCTGTTGCGTACGTAGCATGGTTATCAGTTTGAGGGGGCAATCTTCTGATTAGTTTCAGCTCCATAGGTGACTACGGGGAAAATACTTTGGTTGTATTCTTTGGACAAATTGTTTTTTTACAATTGAATAGAGATCCTGTCAATATAGCGTGATTCTTCGTCTGATTACCTGATCTTTTAAAGTTTTTTTGAAGCCTCGTCGCCTTGAGTGGACGTAGTGATCTACTTTCTCCACCTCAACTTTTTCGTTGTGCCATTGTCTTGTATATGCGTATTGTACTTGACATTTGTTCTAATGATGTTTTTTGAAGACCAACCTCCTTGCTCTCTTCGTTCGGTTCATCTAGCATCATTTGTAATTCCAAGCATACATTCGCAAAAACGTTTATTGTACGCATTCTTTTGTTACAGACTCAGCATGATATTTTTGCACAAACAACTAAAAATTAAAGGCAAAATTGATCTGAAATGTTAATCAAAAACAGGAATCCAATTTTCTACTCTGTCATTGCTAGCACTCAAAAATATACATACAAATTGACACAGCCGTTCTCTCACTTGTACGATGCGAACATAACACCTGATATATCTCTTCTTTTATTGAAATCTAACTACAAAAAAGAGGAACACATCAATTCATTCCAGGAACCCAAGCGCAAAATACGTAAGCAAAAATCTATACAATACTGAAAATTAATGTACAAAAATCAGAAATTTTTGGTCCGGAGACAGTCAAACTGGGAGCTTATGACGTCAAAATATAAGTGAATTTGGATGAACTTCAAATCATTATATTCTAATATTAAACCTGAAGGGGGCAATCCAGCTCTCATAGAAGCCTTCAATAGTAGAACAACTAAAGAATGCAAAACAGAAACAGTTACCTCCCTTATGCAACACATTTTACACCCAATAGTTTCAACTTTAACTGTAAGCACTTTTTCCAGTTAAAAGGCTGTGTCATGGGCATAGTAGTGGCCCTTTCCTATACTAGCGTCTTCAAGGGCAAATTTGAAAAGACTTACATATCCCAGAAGATAGACAAAGACTGCATCTTCTATGTCAGATGATATCAATTATAAATATACTGGAGAGTAAGCCGAACTAGAAAAATATTTCGCATATATAAATTCGACACACGAGATATTCACTCATTCAATAGCCTTCATAAACACCTGCATAACGATCAAAATCTCCAGACACCCTCCAAACTAAACCTACAGACACTCGCCACAACCTTCATTCCGAATTGGCCCAACCCAAAAACCTGGAAAAAAAATAACATTTTCACAGACACTTGAAATTAGGAGATTTTACTCAAAAGATGGTAAACTCAATCGACACAACTATAACCAACAAAAACATTCCATCAAACGATTATATTCTCTTGAAGAAACAAATAGCCAAGTAAAATGGCCACTACAATACCCAAGGAAGAAACCCTTACTCTCTGTAACAAAAATAAACCTGACTGCGAGCCACTCACAAGCGCTTTCCCCAACGCACTTCTACCGCTGTTATATATGAATAATAAGAGATGGATTATTACTTACACACAAAATACTATTCATAAGTATTCCAAAGACCATGTGTCATCACCTATTGGAGACCCCAAAACATCAATTACATGATTAGTAGTAACATTATAATAATCAATAAAGTCTCGCACAAAATCACCACTGAAAAAGTTCAACCCTCCTAATCCTCCAATAAAAAAAAAACAGTCTATGCTGCAACCACCTCAAGTACAACACTTTCACTAATTGTGCCACCAACAAGACTTTCTATATATACCATAATTCTAAACGTAGAATAGAAAAATATTATCTGCCTCTTTGAATGTAATTGATGCAAATTTATACAAAGGCAAGTCCAAGTAGCAATTCAACATTTGACTTGAAAACTATTGGCAATGAATTAAACCACCAAATCATGCAAACCTACACCCAGTAGAACTACACTTCTGCACCCGGCTACAATTTCGACACCGACACAAGATTCATCATCACTGGAGGGGGAAAATATGACAAGAATTCTAGAACGACATGAAAATATGTCAATTAACAAATCTGAAACTTTTTCCCCTAACAGACTCAACACTGAACTTAACAACTTGGCTGAATTGTCAATATATTTCTACATAAATCATCTATTGGAGTTAGAACATGGAAGCATGCACAATTTCAGCCTCTTCAATAGCTTTGACAATTTCAATTTTTCTTGTTGCTGTCATAACTAGTATCATGGTTGCTATCAGTGAGCGAGATAGTTTAGCAATACGAATAATATCTGAACTGGGATTGGGACTTACGTGCAATATCGATGTATCATTGTGGGTGGTGAATATTACCCTTTCACATGAGTCTGTAAGAGTCAAATTTATCACAAATATTGTTTGGCATGACGGATGAATCAACAGATTTTCGCTCAAAATTTAGAAACGTCATTATAACAAGCAATTGCACTCCATAGCAATGGAGAATAGTGGTTTGCATTGCAGTGAGCTTGAAGAACTGCGTTTTGTCGACCACGATCAGATTTTGATCATTTCAATTTAATTATCTAATTATATTCGAATTATATTCAAAATCATCAACCAAAACTGTCAACATATGTTTTTTTCAGGTTTCAAGTTATATTTGTTCATGTATCATATAGACAGGCTGCACCAATAAAGTTAAAAAGCTGAAAATTTAACCATTTACTCTCTTTTTGTCTCTACAGAAAAAAACTTCCTTTGGTTTTTCACTCTCACTACGAACCTTTCTAAAGGAAGTCAGATTGCACTGTAAAGTTTTAATTGATCCCTTGTTTCGTGTCTGTTTGTTTTTTTTGTTTCCCAATTTAAACTTTTTTGATGATCATTACCATGGAAAAGGCGAGAAAAACAACTTGCTTATTGATCATACATTTTTTTCAAATTTTCTTAATTGATTATCTCCTAACACAAGAAGAATCATTCTAGGTGAGCAAATTTTGGGAGAGCAAAGCAAACTTTCAAGAACAAGAAGATCCTATAAATCCCAAAAGGAAAGTAACCAATATTGAGCTGGAACATGAAACCTAACCAAAAGATTTGCCCTCCCCCCCCCCAAAAAAAGAAAAATTGAGAACATTAGAACGTACTCTAAAGAAAATTGTGCTTAACATCACATGGAAATACCAAAGAACAGTGCAATATTTTAGAAACAACAGAAGTCAGAGGTATCATAAAATCCATTAGGAAACTTCAATGATAAATGGTTGGCCATATTGCAAGAATGTCGAACATCTGATGGACATCCCGACTCACTGCACAGATCCACAGAGAGTACGCCAAAAGCTGGCTGGCGGATATGAAATGGCATGACGAACTATACTGGTTCAGAAAGAATTGCCCTCACAACGCCCATGATTGAGTGGTGTTGGGAATTATAGTGGAGGTGTATGTCTCAATGACATGTGCTGAATGATTGATGATGATGATGACTCTCAAGCCTTTCTCAAGTGTCTGTTCTGATCTTGAATGTCAAAACTTATCCGGTTGAATGATACGTATCACCTCAGTTATGTGCAATGTACGGTTTTTGCTTCTCGGTAGTCTGATGATTACCAATTTCTTAGCCCCTCTGTTTTGCAGCTTGTTTGTTTTTGACTACTGCATCAGCCAGGATGACCTTGCACCTCGCCTCTTTCAGGCAACGTGCATGGAATTTCTTGGAGTCTGACAAAATCACATACAATTTCAGTTTCACTTGCTCTGTTTATACGGTGCAAAATTTTAATAATATGTATAACAAGTCTTGTCAGTCATTCAGCAGAAACCATCACATGATCAACGTCTTTAGACATTATGTTGTGTTGGGATTATTCAATTAAAAATTGGAAAAGTAGTTATGTTACTTCTATTGCCTTTTGATGTGTAATCCTTACTAATTCAAAAAAAAGCTCATTAACGGCTCATTAACACGAAATACCCCTTGGTGTATGTTGCACAAACAGCTTATTCCGCCTCTCATAATGAAGGGGAATTCAGGAGAGTTGAACCATGCAGTTCGTTTCTATCTCTCTCCCACGGACTTTTCAACCAAAAGGAAAGACTATCAAAAACTATCATTTTTTAAGCAAAATGTCTTTGGTTTCCTTTTGATACATCCTCTCTGTATAGTACATGCATGAGGAATTCTTTAACATTCAGGCAGTGTGCAAAAGAGACGTAGACATTACTCTTCTGTGTATGTATTTACTCGTGTTTGACCGTCTGTCTGCCTGTCCACATGATATTTCCAAAACCATATATAAGTGAATATTCAGCTATTACGCCATCTGTCGGTCTGTCTGTCTGTCAGAAACCACCTAAACGTGAGTGCAGCCAATCCAAATTTGATATGCAGACTCAATGGACCTAGGAAAAAAGTTTTGAAGTAAACGTTTTAGTAAGAGAAAATCTTTTTAAGATTTTTAAGGATGGTTTATTTACAAACTATATTCATAAACTTGACCTGCACTTTCCATTTAATATATATATATATATATATATATATATATATATATATATATATATATATATATATATATATATATATATAATGTGTACTTTAGAGAGTGAGACAGACTCGGGAGTGAAGTTTTTGGTGGTAAGGTTTATTAATCCTTATTTGTCAATAGTCCATACATGTTTCGAGATTTCTCTCATCATCAGTGGTGCGTGTTGTGTGAGTGTGAATTAAAATGTACCATGTGGAACCAGAGTCCACTGTCAGCGGCTATGCATTGTGGGTAGGTTTTGTTGTCAGGGCTACAAGAGGCCTCATGCTGAATGTAAGAATGACCAGCAGGTATTGGGATTTTGGTAAAGCAGCAGCAGTTGGACTTGGGGAGGGCAGAGTGTGTCAAGGTGGGGGGTAGTGTTGGGGAGGTGGGTTTTTTGGTATGTTTGGGATAGTATAGAAGGAGGGGTGGTGGAGTCAAGGAGCTACATAGGTATCAACCTTAAAAGTTACTGAAGATGTTGCTGAAAGTGTTTTAGCTAAGAATTGGACAGGGGTTGTAACAGGCTAAGATGAAGTTTTTCCTATGGGTCTAGGTGACTTTGAAGCTTCCATTATTGAGTGTGTCTAAGATGTGGGTGTGAGGATATTAATGGTAGGAGTTGTGTGTATTAGTGTTCTGTGTGGTGCGGGTTGTTCAGTTTAGTATTTAATCCATTAGGGTATAGGGTTTTAAGTTTGTTGATCCACATGTCTTCGTGTTTTTCTAGAACTTTAGTTATGTCAATTGGAGTAGTTTTTTCTATTTTTTCTATGATGGTGAAGGTGGCATCAGTGGCAAAATTGTGGTCAGGTGTGCGGAAATGTAGTTCTACAGGGAGTGGGCTACGGTTATTTTTTGACTTAATCCTATGTCTATAATTGTTGAGTCTAATATTAAATTGCCACTCGGACTTGCCAATGTACTGTAACTTACACCTATTGCACTCTAGAAGGTATATAATGTTCTTACTGCGGCAGTTGCTATTGTGGTATATGTGGTAACTCACTTTTGTGGTGGTGCTTGTGAATGTGTTGGTGTGCTTGAGGTGGTTGCAACATAGACTGTTTCTTATGTTGCAAGGTGTGCAGAAATTAATTGTTCTAGGTGTATTTTTGTGTACGACTTTATTGTTAACGATAGTATTGCTACTAATCATGTCTCTGATGTTTTTGGGTCTGCGGTAGGAGATAACACATGGGTCTGTGAATGTTTCTTTTAGATCTGTTTTGATCGTGAGAATGTTCCATCTATTATTGATGATGTGTGCTAAGGGTGGGAGTGTGTTGTTGAAGGTTGTTATAAGGGGTATGCGGTTGGGTTTGTTATTGTGGGACAGTAAAAGGGTTCGATCTCTGGGTATTCCAGTCGCTTTTTTTATTTGTTTTTTTGTGTCATCTAGTGGATAACCTCGTTGGGTGAAATATTGTATTAGGTTATGTTTGTGTCTGTTAAGTTCACTATTGGTGGAGCAGATTCTTCTAATTCTAAGAGCTTGTGAAAATGGTAGACTCCTTTTTAAGTGTTGGGGATGGGCTGATTTGGAGTGGAGGTAATTGTGGGTGTCCGTGGGTTTTGTGTAGAGGGTGGTATGGAGGTTTCTGTTGTCATCTATATATATGCGTGTGTCTAAGAAGGCTATGGAGTCAGTGGATGTTGTGAAGTCAAACTTAATAGAGTCATGTGCCGAGTTTAGATGTATAAAGAAGTTATCTAGTTTGGTTTTTTCGCCTGTATATATGAAAAAAATGTCGTCCATGTATCTACCATAAAAGATGCAGTCATTATAAATCTCTGGGTAAATGTAGGTTTCTTCAAATTTACCCATGAAGATATTAGCATAGGATGGGGCCGCTACTGTGCCCATGGCGCAGCCTTTCACCTGGAGGAAGTGTCTATTATTAAAGTTAAAGCTATTTAGGGTTAGAATGTGGTGCATAAGAGTGGTGATTGTTCTAGTGCTAGGTTCTTTAGTAGTTCTATTGTTTAAGGCTTCTGTCAGTGCTAGGATACCTTCATCATGTTTGATGTTGGAGTATAGGGATTTAACATCCATACTAACTAGAAGTGCTTTGTCTGGGATTGCTGTGATGTGTTTGATTTTGTTTAGGAGGTCTGTGGTGTCACGTATATATGATTTGATTTGTGTTGCTAAGGGTTGTATGTAGTGATCTACAAATTTTGATAGTTTAGTAGTGTGGCAGTTCGTGGAGGAGATGACTGGTCTACCTGGGTTATTTGGCTTGTGGATTTTGGGGAGTAGGTAGAACCTTGCGGGTTTTGTGGAAGTGGGTTTCAGTATATTCTGTGTTCTTTTGTCTATCATGTTGCTATTGTGTAATTCTGTTAGGGATTGGGTTATTGTGTTTATGTATTCGTTAAAGGGGTCTATGGGGAGTTCTCTGTAGAATTCTGTGTTGCTTAATTGTAAGTTAGCTTCTGTGAGGTATTCATCTAGACCCCAGATGACTATGGATCCACCCTTATCTGCTCTTGTGATGATCAAGTTTGTGTTGTTTTTTAGTTTATTAAGGGCCTTTCGCTCTTTAGTTGTAAGGTTATCACGTGTTAGGGTTTGTGGTGTGTTATTGTTGATGTAGGTTTTTATGTCATCTCTGACGGCTAGCTCAAAAGTTTGAATGGTTGTGTCTATGTTTTTTGGGGTGAAAGATTTGTTGGGGTCTTTAAGCCTATCAAGGATGTCACTGTCGTGGCCTGTTTTCCCAAAGTGGGCTCTAAGTTTGATCCTTCTGAAGAAGTCATAGAGATCTTTGTTGAGGGTGTGATTGCTGAAGTGTGGGGGTCGGGGACAGAAATTAAGGCCCTTGTTAAGGAGTTTGAATGTGTCCCTAGTAAATCGAAATTTACTTAGGTTCATTACTTTCCCTTCTGGGTCTTCCTTAATTCTGATGGTGTGTAGTAGTGTTTTAGTAAGTTTTCTAAACTGCTTACTAGTGTTGGAATCAGGTTTTCTAACCCCCCTTCCATATTTAGTGGTAGGGGGGTTTCCTCGTTTTTTGGTAGAGTGTGTGTGTGGGTTGATGTAGGGGTTACCTGCTGGTCAGGGTGTTTGCCTGGGTCTTCAGGATGCTTTTGAAGGGTCAATGTGGTGGGTTGAGGAAGGATGCTACTCTTAGGGCTTTCCTTTTGCAGAGTATGAGGGGTAGTAGGTCTGAGAACCTTGTGGCGGCTAGTGTTCTTGTTGCTATTATCTGTATGCTGGTTTTTGTAGTTGTGTTTGTTCATATAGCTGTGTCTGTTCACAGTATTGGTGTCAGTAGTATTAGTATTTGAGTAGGTGTTCCTGTTGTGTTTGTTCATATGTGTGTGTCTGTTATAGGTGTTAGTACTGTTTGTGCCAGTGTAGGTGTTTTTGTTTTGTTTGTTCATATGCGTGTATCTATTTCTGTAGTCGTTGTTCATGTGGGTATGGATGATGTTTTTGTCAGTATTGGTGATTCTTGTTGGGTAGCCTGTGTCTGTGTGTCTAGTGTTAAATCTGTGTTTGGTGGGGGAATTGGTTTTTGTTAGGTATGTAGGTGGTGGGTTGGGGGTGGGTAACAGAGGCCTGACGGCTCTTTTGGTGTCAGTATTGGTGATTCTTGTTGGGTAGCCTGTGTCTGTGTGTCTAGTGTTAAATCTGTGTTTGGTGGGGGAATTGGTTTTTGTTGGGTATGTAGGTGGTGGGTTGGGGGTGGGTAACAGAGGCCTGTTTCAATATATATATATATATATATATATATATATATTGAAACTTTTTACTCTTTTCAATGTGTTAAAGGTGAAAAGAAACTTATCCTTTTTTGGGGTCAAAATAGAGGGACATTTGTTTTAGAAAGATTTGTACATAATTTGTGCATATATATATATATATATATATATATATATATATATATATATATATTCTCGTTGTTGCTGTTGTTGTTGTTGTTATTGTTCAGTTACCAGCTGGGTCTAAAACATAGTGCTAAGCCTGGCAACCTTGGGAGTTATAACAGTCCGGGCTCCAGAGAGGGATGAAAAAGGTCCAGTGATTTTACATATACAGTCAATACAACACTCTCTCAAACATATATATACAATGATATATGCTGAGTGTAGTATACATGATCCTATTGTAGGAAATCTTCAAATAATCTGTGCGGTGGAGGTAAGAGTTACTCTCTGTATATCATATATCCTGGGCTTTCCAGTTATGCTGTCGGTAAGTTCACTGGTCACATTTCCCAATAACCCGATGTCTCCAACAACAATCGTCCTCTCAAGTTTTCATCAAATTTCTTGATCGCAATGTTTTTACTTATTGGGATAGTCAAATTTACTAGGGGGCACGTTTTTTCTTTAAAGTCTTTCACCATAATATCTGGCCTGTTCGTGTTCATAGATATACCAGTATGTATTGTGAAGTCCAGAAATATGGTCACATTTTTTGGATTCTGTGACTAGTTAAAACTTGTGTTCGCACCTTTCCTTAGCATACGGGGCGTTATATCTGCAGATGTTCAAGTGTAGATGCTGCCCAATTCTTTCATGCCTCATCTTATGTTCATTTGCTGCAAAGACTGAATACTCTGCTAATTAATTAATTGTTTCAATCTTATCCTCTCATCTTCATTTAGGATCAACACCATTTCCTAGTATGCTAGTGTAGTAGTTTCCAGTTTAAGCTCTGGTATTATTATTCGTGGAACTGTCACTATATAAAGAGATATGGTTAATTTAGTTGATGATGTCTTGCACAAGACCAGACTGACGCAAATGTAGCGCAATTGTCAATTGTAGTTTTACCTCATGAGGTATGGTGCCACTCTGTGTCATCATTATCAGTAGACCTTTCCTGAGATTCACTTGTGTATGTGATGTCCGAGAATCCATTTCTGAATCATAATATCCAGTGTTCATCTGCCATTCTTGCAACATGGTCAGCCTATTGCTATTTGAGTTTTCTAGTGGATTCCATGATATTTTCCCTAGTATATTGAACATGATTCGTTCATGGGCACTTTGCTTGGTTCTCAGTTGGAGTGTCAGTCTCTTGGTTAGATTGATTGGTAACTCTTTGAAAGATGCATTGGTTATATACACTTTTTCTTCGGAGTGATGGGATTTTTTTGTTCTTTAAGGTCGAACTTGCACTGCAAAGGTGATTCTTCCCTTGATTGTCGATCTTCTTTTGTGGATTCCATGGAGATTTGTTGTCCTTGTTGAATGTAGTGGTTTACTTCCTCCAGTTCGGTGTTTTCAATTTTGATCGTGTGTTCAGGGCTCAGGATGCACTTAACAACTGAAGACCAGCGCTCTTATGTCTTTGTGACACTACATGCAAGGACTAGAGGGAATTCACACATTTGTGTGCATGCTAATAAACCGATTGGTGTCACACCCTGTTCTCGTTGGGGATCGGACAAATAGGGTAATTGTGCTGTAAATTGTGCTGATTTTCATTGAAAGTTCTGGCTTGTTTACTAATTACACGAACTGCGATAGTACCACAAAAAGGTGGAGCCTAAGTAGTTCATTTATCATTATTATTATTATTATTATTATTATTATTATTATTATTATTATTATTATTATTATTATTATTATTATTTGGAATCTCACAGCAGTTGCCTGGTGGTAACCGCTGGAGTTTGAGTGACAGCAAGTCTCCTCAAGTCTCCAGCCCTCCTCTCCTAGTACTCATAGGTCGCAGTAATTCTACGATTTACAGTTTCACACCGGTTGCCCAGTGGTTATCGCTGAAGGCTGAATGACAATGTCTCCTCAGGTCTTCAGCTAACGTCTCCTCCCTCTTTCGCATATCATGCCAGAGCTACAATTCGTTGCAGTACTTATATTTCTAGCACCTTCCTCAGTATCCGTGCAGTTCCCAGTAGTGCTGTGGTCTGTACGGTCTCTATCCTTCCCCTAATCCCGATCTACTCCAGTCTCTCCCTCAGCGTTTTGGGGACAGTTCCTAGTGCGCCCACTATGACCGGTACTACCCTGGTTTTCATGTTCCACATTTTCCTTAACTCCCTGGTCCTGGTATTTTTCCCGTTTTTCACTCTCTTTCCTCTTTACTCTATGGTCTGCAGGTACAGCAACGTCTACTATTTGGCAGGCCTTCCTTTTTTTGTCTACTATTACTAAGTCCGGTCTTCTTGCCTGGATGAGGTGGTCAGTTTGGATGTCAAAGTCCAACAGTAGTTTGTGGTTGTCATTCTCCAAAACTGCCTCTGGCTAGTGCTGATACCACTTTTCCACAAGGTTGAATCCCATTTGTTTACTTAGTTCTCAGTGTATCATCGTTGCTACTCTATCGTGTCTATGCTTATACTCCTTCTGGGCGGGTTGACTACTTCACTAGTTATGTGGTTTACTGTCTCATCTCTTTCACCGCACATGCGGCATTTGCTGTTTGTCTGTGTTCTGTCGATTTTTGTTTTTATGTAGTTTGACCTTATGCTTTTGTTTTGGGCTGCCATGATGAGCGATTCTGTTTCTCTCTTAAGATTCCCCTTTCGTAACCACGTCCATGATTTCTCGTCTGCTACATCTTGTATTCCATAAATTTTTTTCTTTTCCCATTTTTCTTTTCTTGTTTGCTGTGCTGTTCCATTCTTTTCTACTTTGTTGTTTGATGCGCTGTCTCTCGCACTCTTTATGATTTCTTCACTATTCGTTTGTACATACCTTTGTAGGACTGTTTTAGCTCTCTGGACACAATCTTCTATGCTGATGAGCCCCTACCACCTTCTTTTCTCTTAACGTATAGTCTATCTGTATCATCCCTAGGGTGTAATGCTTTATGCATCGTCATAAGTTTCCTTGTTCGCCTGTCCATTGATTGAAGTTCTTCCTTCGTCCATCCTAGGAATGGTCCTACATATCTAACTACTGACACAGCCCAGGTGTTCATTCCTTTTATTAGATTTCTGCTGTTTAATTTGGTTTCTAATATTTTCCTAATCCTTCTGAGGTAATCTCTCTTTATTTTCTCCTTCATCTCTTCCCGTTTTATCGTGTCACATTCAAGGACACCTAGGTACTTGTATCGGTCTTGTGCGGTCAATGCCCTAATCTTGCTGTTGTCCGGGAGTTCAATTCCCTCAGTCATTGAAAGCCTTCCTTTGTGCATCACCATGATTGCACATTTCTCTATTTCAAATTCTATTCCGATGTCATCACTGTATTCTTTTACTTCGTTGAACAGAATGTCGAGCTCTCCCCTGTTTTTTGCAAACAATTTTATATCATCCATGTACATTAGATAGTTGACTTTTCCTTTTGTTTTGGAGAAATGGTTTACTTTGCTGTTCTCGAGGATTCTGTTGAGCGGTATCATCGTTAGGACAAATAATAGTGGGGACAACGAGTCTCCTAGGAAGATTCCCCTTTTTATCCTTGCCTCTGCTAGGTTTTTTTCTTGTGGCTGTCAAGTCTACTTTCCAGTTTTTCATAAAGTTTCCAATGAATCTAACCACTGGTTCGCTAATCTTGAACATTCTAAGGCATCGAGTATCAAGCTATGCAGAATCATATCGTACGGCTTTTTTGTAATCTATCAATCCCATTGCGATGTTCTTTTTCCTTTTCCTTACTTTTCTTAAGATCATCTGGTCTATGTAGAGTGAATCATTTGCCCCTTTGATTCCTTTCCTACAACCTTTATGTTCCTCTTGTAATAGTCCCCTTCTTTCCATTGATAGATACATTCTCTCTGCTATTTGCCTGGGCAAGATTTTCCACATAAGTGGTAAGCACGTTATTGATCTATAAGTGCTTGCCATGTTCCCCTTTTCAGGGTCTTTTTGGATGAGGGTGGTTCTGCCTTTGGTCATCCATTCTGGTGCCTTGCCTCCATTTATGCAACTTTGGAGTAGGTGGGTGAGTCTGTCGTGTAATGTGGTGAATTTCTTGAACCAATATCCATGGATCCCATCGGGACCCAGTTTTTTCCAGTTGGCTATTTTCCTGAGTGCATCTTTCAATGTGGTTTCATTCAATGATATTGGTTCTCCATTGTCTATATCTTCAATTTCTTTTCTCATGTTTCCTAACCATCGCGGAATTACGTAGTGTCTTTTCGGGTGCCCCTATATGCTATTCCAGTTGTTCTTGGCCTCTGTGGCGTCTGGTTTTATATTCTCTCTCCTTTCTCCGTTTAGATCTTGGTAAAACTTTCCCTCGTTGTTTTGGAATGTGCGGTTCTGTGTGTATTTGGCCGTTCTTAGTCTGTATCTCTTCAGTCTTGCCTATTTGGCTAATCTCCTCTGATGTATCTCTTCCACTGCAGTGGGGATGCCTTTTTGTGTTATCTTGTATTTGTTCCAAAATCTTACTCGTGGTCTGTCTGTGTGTGGTGCATTTCTCAGCAGTACTTCATCTCTCTGGAGTTGAGAGATCTGCTTTCGTAATCTTCTTTCCAAGTTGGGTTTCTCTTCCCTATTATTGCTTGGGGTTCTTTCTTGTGTTTTGAAGCTTTGTGTTACCATTTTCGCCCCAGCATAAATTAAGACGTGTCAGAAGTGCCAAAACAACACTCCAGATGATTGGATTTTTTTCTTATCTATTATTGGTTGACAGACAATGAAATTCAGAAAAGCAGGTCTATTTAATAATCAAAGAGGAACTGCCATGTCACATAAGTCTTTTGACAGTTTGTTGCGCTGGGAATAATCAATTATACAATTGGATAAAGATGTGATCAATGAATAAATCACGAACACCCTTTTTTGAGTTCCAAGACGCTGTTCGTTTCAATGTGTTGTAAGAGGCAGTTGACATTTTCGGTCAATTCTCCGAGTTTCTTTCTGTCTTTGTCTTTTAGGGAGGGGAGTGTTGTTTTCTCTTCTCGCATGATTTCTTTCAGAGTTCGTATTTTGGTTTTCACTTCTTCCGTCGCAGCTTTGTTGACACTCTCTGGTGCATGGCTTTCTGTAGGGATTTCTTCCAGTTTTGTCGTTTGTGTTAGTTGTGCTGGGGGGATATTCTTCAGGTGTGTCGCATTCTTCCCTCCATATGTTATTGTGGATCTCTTGTAGTTCAGTCTCAGAGAGCCATTTCATCTTTTGGATTTGTTTTACTTGGTCAGCCAGGCGTTGGCTTGATACCTCCACAGCAAATTTCTCCCTCCATATTTGGAGCATACGCTCCCTATAAGATCGCACCAAAGATTTGCTTTTCAAGTTACAATACATGACTAGTCTGTTTTCCTCTCTTGATCATCTCTTTCTCTTGTTCTTTATAGCAGTCACTCGTTGGGGGCCGTTTCTTTCCTGGATGTCGTTGGTGGTATATAAGTTTTGGCCAACAGTAGCTGTGTAACGACTGTGTCCCTCCTGAAGGCCATTAAGGGTGAAAGAGCCGGACTTTTGGCCAGCAGTCACAGGACGATGACCAGGTCCCTCCTGGAGGCTAACAAGGGAAAACCTGCCGGTTATGACATACGAATATCGAATCTGTGCCTCATTTTTTGCAGTAAAATGATTTGGTTGTACTGTCATGATTGGGCTTTTTTGGTTCTTCAAGGTAGCGCCAGACCTTGGTGGGTTGGTTAAGACCGATGTGGTTCAGTGATAACCTCAAAGCGCCACCAGCTCTTACCACCCAGGGTATGACCTCAAAAATAGGAGCCATTCGGGTGTGCAGAAAATCTATTTGATGATATGACAATCACCCCCTAATTAACGACCAAAAACACTAAGCCTCATCTGAGGGGAATTAAATGTATTTAAGATTATACGTCTCCCTCAAATCTTTCAAGTCTTGACTTAGTAAGAGTCTTGGTAATTGTTCTGTTCGCAAATGGTGGATTCCTCCACGTGGTTGGGACTCTTTGCTGTGCCAATTCATACACGAGGTTGGGGGGAGGTTTATACACGAGGATGGCTAGGGGGCATTCACATGAAAAAGCATTACAGGACAACTCGATCTCGACGGGATGGGGGAGAATTGTAAATTAAATTTTAAATTTTAAATTCAATTCCACTTACCCACGTGTAGGTCCAATACAACAAACTACTTTTTTAATTTGACAGTGGTCATTTTATCAAAGTCGAAAAATTCTCAGAATCACAAAGAAAACCATCTCAGAAGTAAAAATATTATTAAAATATTAAGAATAATCAATGTCAGAGCCAAAAGTAAAATATCATAAAAATATTTTCAAAAATAATGATTATTATTATCATCATTATTATTATCATTGTTGTTGTTGTTTTTGCTGGTGTTGTTGTTGTTGTTGCAATGCAAAACACGATTGCCAGAAAGCCAAATTGATTCTTTTTCTTCTCTATATCATTGAACGTCGAAGATAAATAACTCAGACGTCTAAACCAATTCGCTTCCCTCTGTTACTCTTCTCCATTGGAAAACCTATATTGGCATCATTCCCAGTTTTTGCAAAGATCTGCTGCCAAGAATCCGTAATCCGCCTTCCTGCCTCGAAGTACTTACTTAAATCATTGGAAAGCGTTATCAAAATCGATGCTATTGAATTCCGATCGAAAATATTACGTCTAGTTTGACTTGAGTATTATTCTGGTTAAAGGAATCTATGCTTCTATTTCATCAGCTGAGGTAATGTGTAGTCGAAATTGCATAAGATCACCACTGTTAAGTAGCGGAGGGCCTGGTCAATACCCAGTTGGATGACCATCTGAGAATACCAGATGCTGTATGTAGCCAAGAGCATCTTGCCAAGTCAAGTTCGGACCGAGCACTTGGTCTTTTCTAACACACATGTTGCTCAATGGAGGATACATATACTCTTCCAGGAGGCGCTATACCCGTATCGAGTGGCAGCAATCACAGTTGAGTTCGCAAATCTGCGATACATCTTGGTTGGATATATTTTAAATATTATTGAGGCTCTTTTTTTCGCAAAATGAACATTAAATGTATTTAAGCTTTTATTTTAAATTAATTCTTTACATATAAATGAATATATAACATTTAAACATACATCAAAGTCATCATATGGCAAGATGAATCGTGATAATAAACTCACATATTGATGAACTATGGGTAAAATAGCCTTAGGAAAGCAACAGGTCTATGGGAAAACAACTCAAATTCCAAACCAGAGAATGAGACCTCTTAAGCCCTCCTGCTGTCTCTTATAGCCGAGTTGAGGTCTTGCATATCATTGTTAGCTTTCCCTTGGTCCACAACAGTGAGATTTAGATAGGAATTCTGACAGCTGGGCATTTCAGGATCTCTGTACGCCCCACGCAGCACATCCCCCGCAGACGTCAGATATTGCCTTGTCTGCACAGACTAAACAGAGGCCGTCGTGAATATACTCATGCATACACATGCATATTTGCAGAATGAGTTATGTTATAAACTTCGTAGACATAACCTATTTTATTGAAATCATGGAGAATCACAAAATGGAGGGATTGACTTTTCTTCTTCAGGGAATTTTCCCTCAAGTTTCTAGATGGGGTTTTACTTGTTTTTTTTTTTGTTTTGTTTTTTTAGCCGAGACGTGTCAGAAGTGCCAAAACAACGCTCCAGGTGATTTGATTTTTTTCTTATCTATTATTAGTTGACAAGCAATAAGATTCAGAAAAGCAGGTCTATTCAATAATCAAAGAGGGACTGCCATGTCACTAGAGTCTTTTGACAGTTGGTCGCGCTGGGAATAATCAATCATTCAATTGGATAAAGATGTGATCAATGAATAAATCACGAACACCTTTTGTTAAGCCATGATTATTTAAAGATATTTTCAAAAGCGAGTACGGGCACAAACAGAGGCATACATTTGACAGAAACTTACTTTGCCAATTGAACCCCCACTTTTTGCATATGAAATGGTGTTGGTTCGAAAAAAAGCGAACAAAAATTTTTCTGGGTATTATAGGGAATAAGAGTCGAAAATATTAGCTTTCTAGCTTTATTATCACCGTCTAGATTTGTGATAGATATACATGAAACCAATATTGATAGTTTAGGTGGGATTATCTCATAGAAAAGAAGTCATTTTTGTCGTGGTCTTAAAGGAATCAAATTTTTCAGCTAAAATGGTCTGACACCATGAATTACAGCTGCTCTATTGATGAATACATTGTTCGAACTTGAATTGAACGAACCCCCCCCCCCCATATAGTTCTTTACGGTTGGTAATGGTTTGTTACTGATTGGCAAACAAAAATACCAATGGGAGGTAGCAAATGACACTGACCTATGTGGATGCTACTGCTGCAAACGTATTAAAGAATAAATCGAAATAGAAGACTTGACCATTTAAAACTATGTTATATCAAATTTTATTGTAAAGTTTATGATTCTATTTCAAGGTTAGTTTCAGGGCTGGTCACTTAATTCTATCAATGGTTCGTAGTGTATATTCTTTTTAATCTTATGAAAAGATGTTCAATCGTTTTTCATTGTCACTTACAACACCAACCCCCAAACTGCTTATGTATTCCTAAATACACTTGTTGCGGCACTTGCATTATTTCATTGCCTAACAATAGTTCAGATTACGAACAAGTAACACAAATTTATTGATAGAATATGGAAGGTTTTGTAGGTATATACTCCTATAACGAAACTAGGAAACATAGAAGTAATTAGGAAACATTCTATTTTCACAGGCTTTTATGATGATTGTTTAATTCTGTATTTGTTCTGGCCTGCCAAAAAAGTTAGCTAACCCCCACATTAGAACAAGATACAATTATCTATTGACCCTGATCACACATTCAAGATTTCATGGAGACTAAGATCAACTTTTGAAACCATCGAATTAAACTGTCACCAAAACTGTCAGGAAAGTTTTCAAGTCGGTCCGGTTGCTGGCTGGCTGGCTGGGTATGAATGTATGTGTCAGCACAAATATGTATGTATCATGCATACAGACCATACTAGGGGGGGGCTTGAGGGCTGATATTTCAAATTTTAACCCACTTTGAGTTTGCAATTTTTTTTTAAATGTAGAGTAAGTTTGTGCTAAATTGATCAGCAGTTTGTGGAAGCAGTCATCTCTCTTTGGAAATTCCGATTTTCTAAATGATTTACTGATGGGGATTTTTCTGTCATTTTCTAATGGAGAGTCAATTTCCAATTAATGTTTATGTTTTGTCCGACAGCGTTCACGCTTCTTTTCTGAATATTCACATTTTCTTGGTGTTCACTGCTAACAAAAGACAAGAGGAGTAATTTATTCAGTAAGTACTTGCTTTCTCAGTCGATCATCCCTAATACAACAGAACGCTAATCAGGCAAAGGTGTCTTTTGACTGAACATAAGTGTTCATCTTCACTTTGCTAAACAGTTTTCCTCTTCGTTGATCTCTCTCTCTCTCTCTCTCTCTCTCTCTCTCTCTCTCTCTCTCTCTCTCTCTCTCTCTCTCTCTCATGAAATTATTCGATCAATATCTAATTAACATCGCAAAATGTTTGTTTACAAGCGAAATATCGTTTGTGTTTAGCGATCAAAAATAAGGGAAGTAACCACAGAAAAGTATGTATTCTGTCTGGATAGGGATATTTACTCTGAATGAAATGATTTATTCACTCCCTAAACCAGTGTTCTTCAAACCGTATGCCACGACACAATACATGCGGTTCTCGACTCACGATCTCCCGACTTAC
Source organism: Thysanoteuthis rhombus (assembly GCA_963457665.1). Lineage (NCBI taxonomy): Eukaryota > Metazoa > Mollusca > Cephalopoda > Oegopsida > Thysanoteuthidae > Thysanoteuthis > Thysanoteuthis major. The sequence continues at coordinate 82,876,553 of OY735201.1, forward strand.
GATCGCCCATACATATGACTAAAATACCGCGATAGAAACATCATGAGAATTAAAAACGTCGAAGTTCTAAATCGAAACAAAAAGATACATATAAAAAATTATCTCACCGCCATAGTCAATAAGTGCCAAGTGGAGTGCAGACGCCGATTGTCAAGTCCACGGTTAAATAGTATGACCTGGAGAGCTGGAATGCATCAACATATAGACAAACAGATATACAAACTCATAAACAAACACATAAATCTATGCACAGATAGAAAAGGGTACAAGCCTTTGCTACTTTTGTTGGATATGGTTGCTCATTTTTTGTATAGGAGCCGATGAAGTAAAGGACACTATATGAACTATAATTGTGAACTTACAAAACACAAATATCAAGTAAATACCATTTATCAGCCTCTTGTGCCGTACACATGATAAAAGCTATGGCCAATCGTGCTTAAACCTTAAGCGTGGTGCTGCTCTGCGTCATCACCATCAGTCTTTCAACGTCTGTCACTAGACATAGACCTTTTCCAAGATTCGCCTCACCTCTATGGCAAGGGCGTCATGGAGCCAATACTCTCTGGATTGGTTTGGTTTGTCTCTTCATTCAGTATTCTGCTGGCCTGCGTTTAACATGAGAATTCTTGGGATCCACATTGTCAGTCATGATGTCCAGCGGTTGTCTGTCATTTGCAACATAACTAGCCCATTGCAATTCGAGGTTTCTAAATTGATTCTGTAATATCGAATATATTCTGCTGTCTCGTGATTTCCCAATGTGATGTTGAACATGATTCTTTGTCAGTTTGAGTGTTAGTCTCTCGATTACGTTCCATATTCCAGCTCCATAAATGACCATCGAGAGGATGCCTTGATCGTATTCCTCTCTTTCACAGATTATGGGGATTTTCTTGTTCTTAGAAGTCGAACTTGGTTGAATTCGTTCTACCAGAGACTAGCCAGCCTAGAGCAATTCTTTTGCTCAACTTTCCTGTTAATTTCATGGAGACTTGTTGTCTTCAATAGATGTATTGGCCTACTTCCTCAAGCACTGTGTTTCTGAATTTGACTATTGTTTTGGTGATTCGGTTCGTGATAACTTCTGTATAAATCTTGTTGATGCAGTTGAGCAAACTTATTGGCCACAATTTTTTGAGGCCTTCCAGGTTCCTCTCTGTACATAATAGCATTATGATTGCAGTTTTCCAATCTTTGGGGAGTGAAATTGATATTGTCCTAGTGATGAATTTACCAGCTTCTGGGGTAAGTCAATAGTGATGCCATCTGGTCCAGGGGGCTTCTTTTTTTTCTTTTTTTTTGGGGGGGGGGCTTCTTCGATGGCTTTTTTGACTCTCATGGCGTAACTTCTGAGAAATGCAAGAACATATTGCTTGCATTTTAACATCCTGTGCTTTGTTTTGTATTCTTGTTTTGAGGGGTTTCAGTGGAATTCTTCGATATGTTCAAGAATCCAGTCCCTGTTGTTAGTTCTGTAGTTATTTATTTCCGTCTCGTATTGTAAGTTTTGTTATTAACTTTGAAACACCGGCCGTACGTAAGAATTGTTCGCATGATAGCTGTGGTGCATTATCTTCTATCTTTCATTTAGATTTTTACGAAGGTTTTATTCAGTCCGGTTGTTTCAATCTTCTCTTTTAGTGTTTTCGGTGGCTTTGGATTTCAACATTTTTTCACAAAAATTCAAATTTTCATCTGAGACTTTCCTGATGTATTCTTGCTTTCATAGTGTTGATTGTTCGTATGTTTTATATATATTTGTTCACATCAGAGTGGAGAGGGTTAGAATTTAAATTTCAAAACCGGGAAAGCTATATATTATACAATTTTCTTGAATGTAGAGTTTTTTTTTCCGAATGTTTAATCGGATGAAAATGTTTAGCATTTGCAACATTATTTTTCTACTCATCCCTAATCTTCAAAAAACCTTTTCTGTATTTATCAAAAATTCAATTGTGTATCTGAATGGCACCCGAATACTTCTGAAAAGAATTGACTGATCGTTTCGAGGTATGTCCAGCCACTGGAAATGGAACCGGGTCGTAAGTGGAGGGCCACCAGTAATGTATCGCGATAACTTTCAGGTGTGCCGCATTTATACTTTCCAAGAACGCAAACATGTGTTTACAGTTTTGCATGTGTCCATTACGGATATTATGTCTAACTTGCTTCCGCTTGAAGTTGTCAATCTAGTAATCTTATCACTACATTTTGCAGAATATTTTACAGATAAATGGAAGGGAAATGGGGTGATGAGTATGTATATCAGTATGATGCAATAATAAACTTGTTCCCGTGGATGATTTTGATTAAGTGGTTGAATGATTTGGTTGGCAATCACTCGGATGAAGGGCCTGTACAGTAGTTTTACCTATTGACTTATTGTTGAGTGCTTCTGAGTTTCATTTCTTACATTTCAATCTTTTGGTTATTTTTGAAAAATGAGTTCATGAATCTAAAATCGTTTGCTGTTGCAAAGTCAATAATATTCACCCCTCTAAGTCAAATATATTCCCAAGAGCACCGTTATGCATCAAGGTTTGAGATTAACTTTCCAAGACTCTGGTAAAAAGCAGTGTTATAGAATGGACCTCTGCAAAGATTTTATTTCAAAAAAGTCTAATCATCAGTCTCAGTAGTCTCATGATTCCAGGTTGTTGGAGACTGTCAACGAAAACTGTCAATATAGCTTTCTCCGGCTCAAGTGGCTGGTTATGTTTGCATTTATCACGCATAAGGGCTACCTCAGTTTAACGAAAAGGCTGAATTATTAAAAAAATTACACCTTATTATGTCTACAGAATTTTTTTGTTACCTGAATATTGCCTCAGTAATATTTTTTTTGTTGTTTTTTTTTTGTTTTTTAGTGCAGGTTCAATTTAGAATGTATGTTTATGCAATATTGATCAACTATGTGTGCCCTGTAACATTTAATCTCCTTTTTTCGAAAATTCATACTTTAGAGTGACCACTACCCGACAAAATACGTGAGAGGTAACTTATTCAATGATTACCCCTCTGGCCAAAATTTATCGGTTACCCCAAAGACTGCATGGTGTCAATAGACGTCAATTATATTGACCGTTTCCACTGAATGACTGAACAGACCTATATTCTTCTGCTCCTTAATTACAAATCTCCAGTAATAAAACATTTGCCATCCATTTTCATATTAGTTCATCAGAGATTCATTTTTTTTCCTGGAATTTATTTTCTGGTGTCACGTTTCTACTATAAATGACGTTTTCATGCAATACTTCTTGGCTTTTGGATTTTGCTTTTTTTTGGCGGGGGGGGGGGGCTTTTTATGTGGCAAAACCCAATTCTTTGGAAAACTGATAATTCTAATTTTAAATTAATCCTATAAAACATACCAAAATATTCGGTTTTTTTTTTCATTATTCTGAATCAGTAGTTGTAGTACCATGCATGGCTGGGTGGAAAAATAGTCGTTATGTTACTATAATGCACCAGGAAACATTTTGACAAGTGAGGCATTTGATGAATATGATTTCGCTTTTTTATGTTCAGCTTGTTTTTTAAATGTGTCCTCACGCTTTTCGGTGTAACGGTCGATCCCAATCATTTTAAACAACGAAAATATGAAGGACGGAAGAGGACTGATGTCATTGAAAGGCTTGAGCCATTAATACATGGAACATCTATTCCAATCAATTTTTCACCAGTTATTAATAATGTCATAATATGATATTCAAGATCCCCAAAAATGATAATTCATGACTGTTATCGAGAACAATACGCTACAACAAACTCCAAGGAGGACAGTTTTGTCTTTCTCGTTCCCTTCAATCTCTTTTTTTTTCTTTTTTTCTTTTTTTCTTTTTTTTTTTTTTTTGGTTCTTTTTTCCACGGATGGGGGTTGCGTCGTTTGACACATGGTTTTCATTTTTTCTTCAATTTTACTTTCTTAGTTTATTTCTCTCTTTCCCTTCCTCTCTCTCTCTCTCTCTCTCTCTCCCTCTCCCTCTCCCTTTCTCTTTCTCTCTCCAATTCTTTCAGCAATTCTTGCTTCTTTGCAACACTTCTTCGGCTTCCTGGCACTAATTCTGGTATCCATTTGCCTTGGAGGTTATCCGCAACCTACCTCTGCCCCCTCGGCTTTGTTGCACCTTTGTGACTATTATGTTTTCGGAGGCCCCTTTTTTCCAATTATGTGTCACATAAATTGCAATTGTCTCTTGCTGATTCTTATCAACTGTTTGGAAATGAGGATCAAGGAATTCTCATGTCATCCCATAAAACTGACCAAATCATTCGGGGCTTTTTATTCTAAAAATGTTATTCTCTTATCTTAAATTTTATCATGTATGTCCGGGTGAACGAACGGTTGGTCATGAAGAAATATTGTTCTGCGATGAATTTGATACAATTGTTTGATTGTTGTTTTTATCGGTAACTTTGTAAAGCTAAACCCTAGTTTCATTATACCTATAACAAAACAAAAACACGGAATTTACTGCTTAAAAAACACTTATAAAAATCCAGGATTTTTAGAAATGAAATTCCTCTTGTATAATCTCTCTACATATATACGAAGAAATAGTCTGCATATTTTTAGTATGGCAGGGTGTGCTATCCGTAGAGAGAGTTGTTTGTTTCTAATGAGGTGGATTTATTCAAGCATGCATATATAAACCAACAAAGGTCTGCAAAGCCATGCACTCATCTATGCATACACACAAGCGCACAATCACACACATTTACATGTATACATCTATATGCAAGGAGTAGAGAAGCATTTACATACAAGGTATACAAGTAAAATATGTGTTCCCATACAAGTTTATGTAACCCTTTACGAGTTGGATACACTGGTGTAGATGAATACAAAACATGATATGAGCAAAGACATACACAGCTGTACACGTAAGCATGAGAAGGCATACATGATAGCAAAAAAAAAATAAATAAATAAAAAGGAAACGTGTGCATATTCTATACATGGGAAATAGCTGAGGACAACATATGACAGTAGGGGTAAAAACGGGGAAATATGCACACATGCATTCATATACACACTATAATTGATATTTCGAAATAGGGCAAATACTATGATATAGTAAATAGTGTGAAGAAGGAGAGTCAATTAGGAGCAGTTTAAACGTATTGGATGAAGACTTTCGTGTACAGGGTTACAAATTAAAACTTCACATTTGCTAATAACAGTTAAAAGCAGGTTTGAAACCCTCGATGAATTTGTTCTGTTTTGGTAGGCCGAAAATTTAGCTGTTGTACATACTTTCCTTTAGAATTCTAGTTGATGGGTCCCTAATCTTTTGTTGTGCACCGTTATTCTACCTCTGATGTATGAAGTTACCAGTATATGTTCTTCCCGGGCAAATTATGGTATAAATGAGTTTTGATGGACTGGATTTTAAAAGTTTCCTAATTCTTGTCCATTTTCCACCATTGCCCTTTAGTTATATTCGTCCATTATAACAGCTGGGACTACCGTATTCAATTTTTCAAATATATATTGAGTCATCTTTACATAGATTTTATTACCTGTCCCTGAATGCTGCAATTGTAGATATTATTTTGGGTTGTGTGGGTGTCAAGGGGTATATTTCGTTCACATTTTTGGCAAAATAGGCCATTGCAGGATTTTGTTCTTGAAGGAGTAAAAAGACTTTTATTCTTGACAATAGCATTATCATTACCGTTTAGAACAAAATAACATTCGATCGTCTTAACTCTGGTCGCTTTTTTAGTTTAGTGATCACAGCTCGATGGACGGACTTGTGCTGAATCATAGGATGATTTTACACTGATTCTCCCAGACTAATGATCTTGTTTTTTACAATTAGAACTTTCCAGTGGCTATGTCCAACGTCTTTCTCCAGGTATAGCTCCTTTGATATTCCAGCCGAACATTTCATTAAATACACGGTGTTGGACCGTTTTCATTCCGTTTCCCATATTTTGTTTTACTTTCCCCCTTCTATAACTCCGGATGACGTTAATACGGCAGATTTCTTGAAATAAAGATATTTACTTCTATTCAATTTTCCTTTTTTTATTTAATGCTTTTTTGTTTAAGTCTTCCTGTCTGTTGGTGGCCATTTTTTTCATGCACCATTTCTTTTACGACTCTTCAACATGGACTGACAGGAAGTGAGGTAAAAGAAATTTAATGGTATATGTTATAAAAAAAAAATTTTCATGGAAGTCAAAGGACAGTGGGTTTTTCAAATCGGAAGCTGTCAGGAATAAAATCTGACTATAAAATCCAACAACGACCTTCCCTTTCAACTTGTCTGCTCTCCTCAAGAGATATCAAGTGGATTCAATCAAAATTAAACTTATTCTCCCCAATTTTATAAGTGGAGGTTCAGTTGAAATCAATTCAAGTGCCTGTAAACGTAGTAGCTTCCAAAGCTATCTCAGACTGCATAGCAGCGTCACCATACAACTCTCAAAGGGGTACAAGCTGAATGTCATCCAACTTGAAGTTAAATGTCATTCAAGTCTGCGCTCTCACCGAAGAAGAAATAAACAACCTCTATGAGGATTCCCTACAACAAAATACCAAAAAATACTTCAGCATCATTATGGGGGATTTCAATGCACAAACGCTGCGTTGGATAATTCAGGTACAAAAGACGGAATGGAAGAGAAGAGAAGGATCTTGTAAACTCCACAATTGCAAACGACTCGAAAATCATGGATACATTTTTCAAAAGGAAAACCAATAGAATGAAAATGGAAGAGTCCCAACCATAAAAACAAAAACGAAATAGATTACATTTTGATGGACGAAAGCCACGCCATCAAAGACATTCAAATTCATTATAGGAAATGACTATGGAATGGTAAGATGTAATATACAAGTAAACACCAATAAAGAAGAATGTTCCACACCAAACCGTAACCTCTAAAAAACCAAATTAACTCACCAAACCCTTCAAGCTTGAATTAAAAAAACAGATTTGAAATCCTGACCGATGATAACGACACCAACATCAACGAACTCTACAGCAAAATAACAATAATCTCTCTAATAGAAACTGCCACTATGTTTAAACCAAGAAACACACAGATCATCAGCAAAATCTCGGATGAAACTAAGAAACTCATTGAAAAGTGCAGAAACCTCAAATCACCACCAACAACAACGGAAAATTAAAGAAGGCCAATCTAAATGAAACAATAAAAAGAAACTTAGGGAAGACAAAAAAAGGTACACAACAGCAATCATCGAACTCAACTCATCAAGACATGGACACCAAAGTAACGACCTGGATACAAAAGATGCAGACAATCAGTTCGAGGACTTCCCAGAAGTTACATCATGGGAAGTGAAAGAAGCCATCAAACAACAAAAAAAGGAAAAGCCCCTGGACCAGATAACATCACCATCGATCTACCAAAAAAAAGTTGGTAAGAACGTCTACAAAAAAACTATCTAATCTGTTCAACTTGTGTCTAAAACCGAGTAGAGTCCCTAAAGACTGGAACACAGCAATCATATTGCTTCTACATTAAAAAAAAAAGAAAATTCAAAAACCTAAACGACCTTAGGCCTATGAGCCTACTTATTTGCATTCATTAACGTTTCACAAAAATCATCCCCAACCGGATCAGTAAAACATGAAATGCAAACCAACCACGGGAATAGGCTGGATTTAGAAGAAGGTACCTGGCCATGGACCATCTCCATTCAATAAACCAGCTGAAAGATAGAGCAGCAGAATACAAAATGCTACTCACTGTAGCATCTATAGACTTCAAGAAGGCATCCGACTATGAAGGAATTTTCACGGTCATGAAGGCTCTCGCTCTGTATACGTCAAAGTACTGCAACATATATAGATCACAACTCCTTTATTGGGCTACATAAATTCTCTTAACCCTTCTAGCTCCAAAAAAGAGTAAGACAAGGTGATACTAGCTGACCCAAACTCTTCACAGCCAGCCTCGAGGAGATTTTCCGTAACTTGGACTGAGAGAATAGAGGAATCAAAATAGACGGCGAATATCTGAGCAACCTCAGATTTGCAGACGACATCGTCCTTTTTGCAGAGAACCTAAATGACCTCCAACTAATGCTAGATGAACTAAATGAGGGAAACAAAAGAATCAGTCGACACATGAACTTGTGTAAAACAAAAGTCATGTGCAACAATCTATCGAATTCAAGATGCAAAACATGGAAAAATAGACCACTACATCTACCTGGGATAACGGATATCTATGAAACCCATAAAAGAAGAAGAAATTGAGCGGAGAATCACCCTAAGATGGCAAGTCTTCGGCAAAGCAAGCTCAACCTTTAAAAACAAGACGATCCCAATAATCTTGAGAAGAAGAAGAAGAATATACAATCAATGCATCCTTTTGATAGTCACTTATGGAGCTGAAACATAGGATCTAACTAAGAGACAAACCAGCGAACTGAGAAGCATGCAGTGTCCGTATGAAAGGATCATGCTTAACTTCAGATGGAGAGATCACAAGACAGCAAAATATATCAGGAATAAAATAGGAGTTGGAGACATCATAGAATCTGTTAGAAAACTCAAATGACAATTAAATAGTTTTGTTGCAGGAATTAAAGACAACCCGATGGACATCACGACTCACAACATAGATCCCCGAAGACCTCATGCGAAACAAAGGTCGACAAAATACAAGATGGAGCGATGAACTAAACAAATTCAGAAAATAATGACTCTGCGACGCCCATGATAGAGAAATGAGGCAGATCCTGGGGAAGGTCTATATACAACGATGGACGTCAAATGAGTGATGATAATGTATCATTTTAGAACAGCAAAACATAATCAAGCAAGAATCAATTCTCTCCCTATTCACTACAATTTGAGCTGGTCATCTGGTCTGGATTGTGTGATCCATTTGAGTACATTAGTACCTGGGGATTTCGAGTTCTTCTTCTTCTTCTTCTTCTTCTTCTTCTTGTTCTTGTTCTTCTTCTTCTTATTCTTCTTCTTATTCTTCTTATTCTTCTTCTTCTTCTTATTCTTCTTATTCTTCTTATTCTTCTTCTTCTTCTTCTTCTTCTTCTCATTATTAATATTCTTCTTCTTCTCATTATCAATATTCGTCTTCTTCTTCTTCTCATTATTCTTCTTCTTCTTCTTCTTCTTCTCATTCTCATTCTTCTTATTATTATTCTTCTTCTCCTTCTCCTTCTTCTTCTTCTTCTTCTTCATCTTCTTCTTCTTCTTCTTCTCATTATTAATATTTTTCTTCTTCTCATTATTAATATTCGTCTTCTTCTTCGTCTTCTCATTATTAATATTCTTCTTCTTCTCCTTCTTTTTCTCATTCTCATTCTCATTCTTCTTCTTCTTCTTCTTCTCCTTCTTCTTATTCTTCTAGTATTATTATCATCATCATATTTGTTATTCACAATTTATTGCCTGGGCGAAAAGGTTAAAGTGATGTACAAATATTTTTCTTCTTCCCAGTCCTTTTCTTGTGTGTTGCTGTTTTAGCATGTGGCTGTTTTGTTTAAATTTATGTATTGCAGTTTTTGTTTCTTTTACAGTACAGTTTTTCGTTTCACTTTACGTGAGCATGCAATAGATGAAAGTGCTCTTCTCAATATACGGGTTGTGTCTTCAAACACTATTTTTTTATCCCACCGGGAAAACATCGCGAGGGATCATTGTGAGATATTTTTCAGGGCCTTTCTTGATCATACCTAATGCGCAAACAATAACAGGAACAGCTTTTGTCATATCTGCAGTATTTAGAGTTCAAGTTATTTGAATTTCACAAGCTCATTTACTGCTATGTTTTGATCAGAAGGATATTCCTGCCAATCAATAGGCGAGTTCACTTATGGAGGTCTTCGATTACTATACCTATTCGCTCTGATGGCCCTGTCAGTGTTCATTGCAAAGTTCTATTGTATCATGCCGTTCAGTCATTTGAAAAAAGAAAAAAAAATCAAAACGGTTTTAAATCATCAAAATATTGTACATCAAAACAAATCTGAATTTTTTCAACGCAATGTATATAAGTGTCAGTCAAAATTCAAATGTAGAACAAATTTGAAAACGTTATTGGTGCGCGCTTCAAAGAAAATCGTAACAAAATTTGATTGTAATCACATCAAAGTTCCGTTTGCGTGATTGGAAATTTAGGTCCATACAAATTTTCTTGTTTCATTCAAAATCCCCACCCCCAGTAGATTTATAAGAGGGTTCAATTTACCAGTTAATGTTAAATTCGCTGCTAAATCGTGGCAATATGTTTTTGGAAATTTCAAAACTTTTTCAAGTTACCCGACTGAGAGGAGTGACTTATTGATCACCCCCGATTCGAATGTTTAAATTAATCATCCTTAACAAAGTATGAAGCCAAAAACTTTGGTCGCATGACGATTACCATTAACTAACAGGACGCATAATCATTTATATCATTATTGATATTATAATTATTATTATTCAGCGATTTCTTACCATCAAAAAATACTGTGCACGTGGTATTAACGGTGTTCGTCACGTGACTCAGCTCGGGGAAAGTAACAGAAAGGCTTATTAAAAAAAGAGGAGCATTTCCCCACACCCAGTGTAAAGGGACAGACATTTCAGCACACGTGTTTCATAAAGTCAGGTCTACTCGACTCTCGATGGTTTCCAGTATCATTGTTTTGCTAGTAAAGGGTCATAGCAGATGCACTAAATCGATTCCGATCGATTGAATCTCAATTGAACTGGACCCAATTCACATTCCCAACACTTGGGAATGCGTGCTTAATAGAGGATTGGTCGAAAAAATATTTTTTCTTTGCCTTGCATTTTGCATTCAGATTCCCCCTTTTTCCAGCTCCTCATCAATCATTATACAATGAACCCTCGTTGAAACAGACCTCATTGAGCTGAACATCAGATAAAACGGGTAAGATCTGAGAAAAGGGTGACTGCAACAAAAACCAGTGAAATAATAATGATTCATCATCACAGTCGATGATAAAACCACTCTAGCATCAAAATTTAGTCATGTAAAAATCCCATTTAGGAATAAGTAGGTCAGAATATATTATTTATGACATTACTTGCGTTTTCTACTTGAGAAACCTCTAAGATAGATTCTGGAGAATCTAAATTGTTTAATTAAACCTGTCAAAATTGAAAAAAACAAATTTTTTTCTGATTATAAAATAAAAACTATTCTTTAGAAGGGGTCTACTGGATTACCAATGCCTATTTTCAAGTCAGCAAACAGAAGAGTGTCGCCATGAGCATTGTAATACACAAACAAACAC